>CM043116.1:37046959-37646959 GCA_023701765.1 Hylyphantes graminicola
ACAATTCTATCTTATTCTTATCTCCCTGACGGGGCCACTTTTATTTGCGCCACCCTGTAATTCACATATGTCCATTCGCAGTGAACATGGTGACCCATTTCTGATGTTCGGCCTTGTTGACTTCGAAAATGACCGCCCTTGTAGGATGGACGTGGGATATTTTATGTTGTTTTGATGAATATTATTTAGTATGGAAATTACAAGGGATTTTGCATAGTTATCGATTGTAATATTAGGTTTTGTGGATGATTTATTCGAGGGAAATCGATTGTAACATTGTTGAAATTGTGAAATTAGTTCTATAAGTATAAAGGATTAAATTGGTTAGGTTGGCTTTCATTTTTCCTGTTTGAGTAACTGAATTAGAATCGGGGTTGATGTATCAAATTTCTATACTTTAAAGAATGTATTATTTTGTTTTGGAAAATACCACTTAAGTAATGCTTAATCGGCAAAATAAAGTTTGTATATTTTATTGGACTTACAACATCAGAAAATGGTTACAAACAATTATTCATTTACGTGTGTGGTTTTGTGGCAAAACACGTTTGTATACATTTGTGTGATAAAACAGCCAACTATCAATTCTGAAATTTGCAGTTGCAACATACGAAAATGGTTACAAATAACAATTATCCATTTATGTGTGTGGTTTTGTGGCAAAACACATTTGCATACGTTTGTGTGGTAAAACAACCAACAAGCATTTCTGAAATTGGCAGGAAAACTGCAATATCTTGAATGATGACTTGAGCCATGGTTGTAAGAAATAAAAAAAAACTTAAACCTACGAGAAATATACTAAAAACTGATGATTAGAAAGTAAAAATGGTCCAGGTCATTTCTGTGGTTACTGTCGTTTACGGCAGAATTCACCCTACGACTGTAAGACAAATGGGAACCAGTTATAACGTAGCACTACGGTTTTTGTATGGCAAGTTTAACAAAAGAGATTTAATAACCTAACTAATGACCCATGGCAAGCAGGTAAGCAATGTGTGAATTACAAAGGCTTAATCGGAAAAAACGGAATCGCTCAAGGAGGAAACTAGTCAGCATCCCACTTTCAAATCAATCAAACGAAGGTAATGAATTGAATCGCTTCTGAATCATTGACCGATTTGTTGTGACCTTCTGATTCGGGAAGATTTAATCTATTGAAATGGAAGATTCTCCAGACTCTGAAGGGCTGAGGAGCCCAGTTGGTTAGGCACTCGCCTAGCATGCGAAAGATCCCAGTTCGAGTCCGGGTGTCGCCAAAATAACTGCCGACCTATAAACGGTCCGTGCAGCCAAAATGTCCGACGAATAATACCCCGTGTAAGGGAGTGCACGTTAAATATCCTTCAAAGTCCTAACGCTGCGTACGATGTCGCCCTTAACGGTTGCGTTGGGTGCCAATTCAAGTGTCGGCTAGTCACTTGACTGTAGTTCTAAAATACGACGCCCGTCGCCAATAGCCCTCGTGTAGCTCTAGTGCCACGATAATTCAAACCTAACCTAACCAGACTCTGAAACTCGGATGTGTGATGACTACTACCCTCCGTGCCAAACTAACTTGGGTTAAAACAAAGAGTAAAGAGGCAGAAGGAAAAGCGCGAGTGGCCCGTTTACTGGAAACTGTTGTAAGGTAATATTTACATACAAAATGATCTGAATACAATTTAACCAAAATACACTTTTCATTCTGATAAAATTGTCAAATTTTCTCAAATAATATTCAAATCTGTTAGACCTTAAACGAAATTAATATTTTAAACATGTTGTCTGGATAGATTCGCAAATAATTTATGTAACTCTTTACATGCACGGAATGATCTTTAGCTCAATATCCATTCCAACTTTTATTAACAGATGCTGTGGTAACATTTTGCAAAAAAAATCCATTAAAAAATTCATTAAATTTTAAAAGGAGTTGCTTTTGAAAAAACAGGTACATTAAAAAAAAAACTTACGTTTCAATATTTTTTTTCCCGTATAAGTTTTTTGAATGTTAGTTCTTTGTAAAAATAATTTAATTTGGGTGCTAGCATTAAAAATACTGGATTTCACTTTTTGGGTACCGCGCCCCCTTTACCTAGCGAACCGACTTTTGGTCCCAAGAATTTCGAAAATAACTAGAGACCTAGAAACTGTCTGATCAACCAAATAAGTCCCAAAAGAATAAAACTTCATGTAGAAAGATTGCACGCTAAATGTGCTCCAATGTCCCGACGACCGACGTGTACCATGTCGACTTAAAAAATGCTTTGTGAAAAGTCTGCTACCCAGGCGTGTAGCTATAGTGAGACGATAATTCAACACAATTTTGAAGTTAAATACAGTATGGGGCGCTAAGGTAAATTATATAATTAAAACTGATTTGTATCACTAATATATAGTTCAAACTAACTACTTGTCAACAAGTAGGTTATAAAAAAAATTCTACCTTTAAATAAGCAGATAACATTTTCATGATTTTTAGGAAAACTTTAACCTTTAAATAAGCAGATAACATTTTCATGATTTTTAGGAAAACTTTAATTATAATATTACGATTGTTTTGCATTTAACTTACAGTGAAATAACTTTTGTATACTTATAAAAATGTAGCCTCAAAAATGTATATATAATAAAATATATTCAAAAACAATTTTCCGATATACACCTACTTTTTTAAAATTAGAAACTATGTTTACATACATATGTCAGTCACAAAAAAACCTGTCACATAACATAATCAAAAGTATATCGATGGATAGCAGCAAACGCGACCTACAAAATAAACTGATTTGTATTCACTTTTCTTTTTCATTAAAAACAAAATTCGAAAAAGAAAAACAAATTACGTTTCTTGAAAATGACCTCAAAGATTCAAACCGCGTTCCTTAAAAGGAGAAACAAGCGGTCAAGATATTGAGAAGTTTCTCTTTTCAATGTCCAAGTGTTTTCATTCTGTGGAAAATCACTTTACTTCGAAGAAAAATAAGCAGAATTTCATTTTTATTATTCATGCGGTAAAAATAAACAGCTTCCTATTGGTATTCAAATCATAAGAAATATTTGTTTATTTGGGGTTGCTCGAATCTCGCTTTGAATAACAATATTGTTTTTCTGGTAATTCGTGGACTTTAAAGAAGGTTGAAGTGAAACAGATTCTTTCAATAATCAATAGTGTGGTTTTGTCTTATCCTATATGTGTGCATTATCTTATACAATAGTTACAAATATTAATAAAAATCTAGGTATGTATTTAAATTTGGTGTATTTAAAACGCGTTCCTAATTTTTTACCATCATAGGAAATACTATGGTCATACACTCTTAAAACAAAAGAGTGAAATTCACTCCAGTAACAGAAGTGCATTTTCGACACTGGAAAGGAGTGAATATTAACTCAGACTGATTTAAAATCACTCGTTTGGAGTGATCCTGTCGGAGGTTTAACACACAAAGGATCCACTTCTCTAGGAGAAGTGCATTTTCTAGACTGAAAGAGTGAAAATTAACTCAGACTGAGTTAAAATCGCTCGTTCGTTTTAAGTGTGTACATAAAAAAAATCTCTGGGTATAATAACTCGCCGAATAAAGTTGATGTAAATTGGAATTTTTTAAATAAAAAAATTATTTTCGAGATATGAAAAAAAATGACATATTGCAAATTTAATCGCAAAATTTTACTATAACAATACTATTTCCACCCATTTCCATGAATAGCAAAAAAATTGTTTTTAATATTTATAAACGTGAAACCTGCTACAAGTATTTGAACACAAACTCTTAAAAAACCTGAAAATCAAAAACCAACACACCGGAAACATGTTTATTTTTCGAGCGACAACTTCACTTTAATTTTCATAATTCATACATTAATTTTCTGAAGACCTTATTCCTAAAATCAAGCCCAGCCCTTTTTACCTTCAAAAACCGCTTAGTAATAATATTCCAATTGCTTCCTCATAAAATGGCCCCCCACGCAAAACTGATAAAAAGAATGCTGAATACAAAATTCGAATCGTAACCATGTATGTGAGCTTTTATAGCTATGTAAAGTTCGGTAACCGGGCCATGTGTACTTAAAGTTTTCAACATGGGCTGATTCAGTGGGGCATAACAATAAAATGAAGAGTATGTGGGTCGTTGTTTTATTACCCTTTATTAGGTTTTAGATATTGAAATTAGGAATCAGGGTTTTTTTAGTGTTGTTTGTATGTTTTTGGAATTCATTATATTTTCGTAATTTGGTTTGGACACAAGTGAACTACGTTACATGTTTTTACAAGATGTGGCGATAACCAAAAACTCTTATGTGGGTTAAAAAACTTTTTTTAAATGTATTTTTTGTTTTAAATGTATTTTTTTGTTTTAAATAGTTTTTTTTCGAAAAATTAGTTTTAAGTTTTAAAATTTTAGAAGTAAATCGCGAAGTTAGAGTATAAATGACACAAAATTTAAAACTATGGTGTTGGAAACTCATTTAAATATTTATTCGGGAAACCTTGCTAATTCACATACGCACAAAAATATAGAGAAAAGTTATCTTGAATTGCTTGGTGATTCCGATGGCGACGTTGGAAGTGAAGCAGGAATATGGAATAAATATCTGGTTTGATTATAATTTAAGGGCTATACAAAGATAATTCGGGCTTAATAGGGATTTCTTGCATTAATTAGTGAACTCTAGTAGATATTTCAATATAACTTTATCAAAACACTTTTAAGCAAAACTGCCCAAATTTCCTTTGTTGTATAGTATTCAAATATAAATAATTATTGGTTATAAGAGAGCTTTTCTAAGATATTTTACGAAATTAAATAAAAAAAAAAGAACAAATTGAGCTTTCAAAAACGTTAGGTTCAAAGGTACAAAATGGAGGGGTTTTTTTGCACCTAATCACTCTTGAACAATGATTAAAACAAAATAACTGATGATGTGATATCACAGACATTTGATAACAAATAAGAACCAATACCAAATAAGAATCAAATAAGAATTACAATTCCAATTGCTTTTAATTTATTAACAAAATATTCATTTCCTTCATTTTCAGATAAGAATAATTTAACTTATCTTCCATGATTAGATTTGAATCTTAAACATATATTAGCGTGAGTTTTTAAAATAAGAAAGCTTACAAAAATACTGTTAAGAAGTATCGCGAAATAAATACATTATGAGAAATTCCCAGAAGACTGGATGAACTTTAAAATGTTAATTACCAAAACAAAGTAGACTATTAGTTTCACCATGATGTTAACTTTTACGAAGGAACATAACTCAAAGTATTAATATTTCAATAATTGAAGTTAAAATGTAGAAGTTTGTCGCTATTTCCATGCACGGAAATTCAGAAAAATCTAACCGTACGCTTTTTACCGTTTTTTTTTTAACTATCAACAGTTATTAAGCATGTTTTAATTGTATTCGTAATCGAGAACATTAAATCAAGTCAAAAATTATAATTAGTTTAAATTTATTTCCTCTTGCTGATAGCCGTGCTTATGTAAATGTTATATCCGTGTACACGGAAACTGAGACACATCTTCCATTACTCTTAGTTTTATGTCCGAAGTTCTTTTAATTATCACGAAGATAATAAGCACGCTATAAATGTATTCGAACCTCAGAACAATATTAAGGCAAGTCAAAAAAATTCGGTTTAAATCTATATACTATTGCTGTTATCCATGCTTCCATCAACGGTACAAAAATATAAATACATTTTGTAGTATGAATAACATGTAAAACCATGTAACTTATTATAGTACTTTACTATTTATCTAAATTTCAATGAAACGTTTGAAAAAATAAACGTTAGCCAAATTTTTGTAATATTCCTTATTCGGTAAATACATTTTGGTAAAACATTTTATTTAGGTTAATAATCTCCTATATAGTATAGAATTTTAGGAATCAGTAACACAGAATTTTGCACATAATATCGTACAATTGTTATATCTACTCCTACTTAATTTCGAAATAGTATTAAAAAGAAATTGGATTGATATAATAATTTTGTATTGTTATAATATATTCTCTACTACACCCCCACAGAAAGAACTTTTTTCAAATCAGTAAAGGCAACATCACAAGACTGTGTTGTTTCCATGCAAATATCGTGTTGGTGACATACTTGGTTGCGGTTAACACAACTGATTACAGGTTAGGTTAGATTTGAATTATCGCCGCACTAGAGCTAAACACAACTGATTATAGCGAAGGGAGATGATTATTATATTCATGCGCGATTGATAAATGATTTAAATTATATATTGGGGGTGTCCTAAAGTATTATTGGTGAAACCACATTTTTTGGGGAAACTAAGAGCCAAATTTTAAGTGTATTTTATGGCGAAACGTTACACTATATTTTCACAGTGAATAATTGATTTGGGACACAGAAAATGTTTTACTGAATAAAAGTTTCTATTACACACAGAAAATATGTTACCGAATAAAAGTTTCTATTGCACACAGAAAATGTTTTACCGAATAAAAGCGTCTATTACACACAGACAATGTTTTACCGAATAAAAGTGTCTATTACACACAGAAAATGTTTTACCGAATAAAAGTGTCGATTACACACAGAAAATGTTACCGAATAAAAGTGTCTATTACACACAGAAACACAGAAAATATTTTACCGAAACTGTAGTGAAACATTTCACCAGACCGCCGTTATCTACTGGGAACCATATTTTTAGTGAAACCAAGCACCAAATTTTGAACAGTTCACTTTATGGAGCAACGTTGCACCATTTTTCACAGTGGATCAGTGAGTGGGACTTGCCTTACTCTAACTCTTAGGTAAAGAGAAACGGTCATCAGAATATCAATTACTTTCTATTGTCTTATACAAGAGGGGCGAGGCTTGGATTTTGACCTGCGTTAGATAATAAGCAAATTATTTATTATTTAACGCGAATGTTAATGAAATGAAAAGTTCTAGACAGCAGGATGTTACCCTGGAGTTTGGCGTTATTGAAATTTAGTGTGAATGTGCTTGATTCTGTGGATACTTTTTGTATAATACCATGGTTGAAGAGTTGTCTTTCGGTACTATTTGAATTTGATATTTTTAAAAAAATACAAAATAATTTTACTGTGGGTGCATGATATCCCAGACAGCAAAACAATTTTGGCCAAAGTCGCATGAGTATCGGCCAGACTTGGAGAATATTGGATGAAATCGATCATTTTCTACCGATTTTAACCAAATTTCCCCTTTCTTTGAGGTTTCATACGGGAAAATTAAAAAAAAAAGTTCAATACTTAATTTTACTGCAATTTTATAGTATTTGTTAAAGGCAAATATTATGTTTCGCAATATTTTTCAATCAGAAATTTTGAATTGTAATTTTTTTCATATAATATTCAAACCAATATTACACCCGATATTTCGCAGAGTCGGTAAAACGTAGTCCACTATGCATTGGGTGATGAGTACGAGCCGAGATTGGCCAATACTGCTGTGCTACCGGGGATATGCTAAATAAGAATAAAAAAAAAGTTTCTTTACTGAGTTTTTTGTGTTACAATGGAACAAAAAAAGTAGCAATTCATTCTCAAAACTACATTTTACGAAAAAATTAACTCTTTTAGACTTATTTTTATTTAAAATAACCATAACTTACAAATCTGAACATATTTTTTCAGTCATCATAATTAAGGTTTAATAACCTTTATGCTGCTATCAGTAGAAAATAAAAATCCCATCCTAAAATCAGTAAAATCTTACTTTAATATCGATGATAAACACACGCAATTCAAAACAAAACAAAAATTACAAATAGGGCATCTAACTCCAGTCCAGCAAAATGCAACTCCCTTGTATGCAAACGAGATACAATAAAACGCTACATTTCCAACACCTATTAACACACCAACATACTCCAAGGTCAAAAGAACCTACTTTGTTGACTTATATAATTAATATTTTGAACTTTCTTCAATAAATATCTCTAAGTATCTTCCATTAATACCTCCTAATGGGAGCGATTTTCTGATAATCTCGTCCTTTCATTGTCCACCTTCACACGAAAGTACCCCATTAATTCGTTAAAAGAATATTTTATAACCAATACAATGAACCGCATCTTTAAAAACGCGATATGATGTGTGAAAGCGTCCCACTTCTAATTCCAGTCATTGACAGTGTCCACCAAGGAATGCCTAATATGTCTTCAGGGCTGGGGAGCCCAGTCGGTTAAGCACTCGCTTAGCATGGGGAAGGTCCCAGGTTCGGGTCCGGGCATCGCCAAAATTGCTGCCGACCTATAAACGGCCAGTGCAGCCAAAAATGTCCGACGAATAATACCCCGTGTAAGGGAGTGCACATTAAATATCCTTCAAAGTCCCTAACGCTGCGTACGATGTCGCCCTTAACGGTTGTGTTGGGTGCCTATTCAGGTGTTCGCTCGTCACCTGACTGTGGTTCTAAAATACGACGCCCGACGCCAATAGCCCTCGTGTAGCTCTAGTGCGACGATAATTCAAAGCAAACCTAATGTGTCTTCATTTTAATAATGGTTCAACTCGTTTCTTTACTAGGTAATAGACGGTCAGTCCTATAGACCTATTGCACTAGTTTTGAAATCCCAATATGAGTCGAAGTGGTGCTTGCAATTTTAGTATGCTTTCATCAGGTGTGGATGTTGTTATAACAATAAAACAAAAGCAAATTTTGAGCAAAAATGTCATCCAGATATTTAATTAACATAATTGATAATAAAAAATACGTCTGTCTATTTATATTCGGACATTTAATACCGCGGTTACACTGCCTTAAGCGCTGACTTGAGCACCGCTTAAGGCAGTGTAAAAGCGGTATAACGGTTCGGAAACAGTTTTACGAGAGCATGGAAAGAATAAGAGCTGTTATATTGTATTGCAAGCGATGCAAGTAATAAAGAAACTCAATTAACAATTTTTGCGTATTTTGCAGGTAATTTTATATTGCGGTAAAAATTTTAGCTAAGAGCTTCAGAGATTATTAAAATAATTGGAAAGTAGGCTATTCTACATCTTGTTAAAATGTGTCATGTATAAAGCTATCAGATTAGGTTTTAAGCCGTATATAGTTTACTTGCAATGATGCTATATTTTGAAACATAATATAATAAGGTTAAGTTTGGGTGAACACACTAATGGAAAACATAATATTGTTAATATTCATGTAAATTGGTAATGCAAGTGTTTGTTTTATTGAAGGGGAAATTCTGAAGAAAATACGTTTCACATACGTCATCAAGTACAATAATAAAAAAAATTATCTTAATGCTAGAGACTTGCCAATCTAGTATGGTTTGGTTGAACTAACGCAGAACTGGAGCAAATATACTTATAAAGTATTTCACACTATAGAATATATAAAGTTTTAACTATGATGCTCACACTAAACTGTTAAAAATTTTGGTGCAAGATTGCACCGGAATCCTGGAACTTAATAGCTGTCTCCACAACTCTCCGCAAAAGTGGTGAATTAACGCTTCAAATAGTGATACCAACAAGAAAATTCCAGATTTACAGTGAAATCCTGCAACAAACTTTATAACACTGTAGTTTAGTTCGCTCAAAACGTTGGCAAATCTACAAGAGAGAAGATTACTACATTCTTCAATTTTGCACTCCTTCATCATGCAAATTGTCCAAGAAGACGATGATGCGACTTTTAAAAGAGTGAAAATGGATAAGAGTTGAGGGCGTAACACTCACTAAAAGGGTGAAAACGAGTTACGCCCAAAAAGAGGGAATCTTCAAACTTGATACCAAGGTCAAAGTAGGTATCATAACGTCTTCAACTTTGATAATACATTTGAAATATTTCTACTTGAGTTTATTTTGACAGTATTTTAACTGAATACAGAACCTACCTATAATAAAAAAAATACATGTAAAATAAATGAAGTTGAGAACAATTAACTTTTTGTTAACTACTATTTTATTTATTAGGGTAAATTTAGTATTTGGACCGCGTGTTTATCAGATCTTTAAAAACTAATTGCACATTTTTATTATAATAATTCTTTGGATTACAGAAGAAGTATTGACCCATTAACGCTCCATTTGTGAGTTCATTATCTATTAAAGATACCACCTTTAAATTTTTTAAAATTCATTTTTTGAATAATCAAATTTGTTCTACAGAAAATTTTCCCCACGATAGTCTTTATTTGTCTTAAATTTAATTTATTCGAAGTTTTTCGAGCGATTTTTGCAAATGGAAATGGTGATTTAATTCAAATAAAAATGGCTTCGCATGCTTTTAAAATTAGCATTAAATTTTGCAGGGTTTTTTAAATAATTAAAGTACTTCGAATTCGAAATAGTTTCTGAAATTCTTAATTGATTCTAATTTCGATGCGCTGAACTTTTTGGTGTATCACACTTTCCCGTAGTAGTTTGGGCTATGAAAGTGGATGACGGACAGACCGACAGGGAACCGACTGAATGATTGTAATACCTTCCACTTTTTTTTACGTTATGAACGTAGTGCGGAAGCTAAAACGAGCTTCATATTCGATAATTGCATATGCAAATAAAGAATGCGGAATAAAGGAATTAAACAACTTAGAATAATGAGAAAAGAGACAAAGAGATAAGCAATAATCTTGATCAGTCTAATCATAGCTTCATATGTCTTGAAATACATTTGAACTTTTCATCTTTATATTTACAACGAGTTCCGTAAGAAAATCCGTTGAATAGTTATCTATTCACCAAGCACAAAAAAAACTCAAACTTGAATTGAACTTTAATTCCATGAATAAAATTTCAAATTCGCATCTGGAATGAAGATTATCCATCATTTTATAGGATGAATCGTGAGTTTATTTTAAATGACCATCGCAGATCTATCCGGATATTCTTCTCATCCTATTATTATCCTATAACGGACGTGGCGTAGTTTAGCTTTACTAAATACGGCGTTTGACTAAATGCTAGTCAGGCAAACTCCAGGTCATCTTGGATTGCGATCTAAAGTTAAATTTGTATTTTTTTTAAAAACGTAATAGATTTATGCATACACGAGGTTATGTATGTTAGATTGAAAAAAAAAACCAAATGAAAATCTTAAATAATTCCAGGAAATATAATAGTAGTTTTTGATGTAGGGAGTTGGAGTTTGGGCTTACAAATCGTTGAAAAATCAAACAGGATGAATCAAAAATATTTTGTTAAACATATATAGATTTTTTTATTTCATTTTTCAGCAATTTATATCTGTTGACTGGTGCACGTTAAATCTGTCGCGGTCACAAAGTCATCCAAGTTCCTATACTAAATCAACCTCTGGGGGTGACAAATCAATTCTAGGGATCCTCCAGTTGGCCCCTGTCTCTAAAAACTAGATGGGTCCACTTATGTGTGCAAGTGTGTTGTGTCGGCCTTACTTGATGAAGGTTTATAAGCGGGTCTCTGACCTAGCACACAAACATGAATATATATGTCTATCAATATAGTTATATATCTGTTCTGGGTATTGTGATTTCCCTAAATAAAATTCACTTCTAAATGAAAATGTAAACTACTATGTAACAAATTCCCAATATTAATATTATTATTAGTCCCCCTTTAACTTTTTTTTATGCTGATATAAATGCAAATTGGCATCTATTGACGTTTAGATATCGTTACACATTAATTACTCTACAAGTCTACATAATTAACTCATGTAGAATTTTTTGCTTACACAAAACTCTTCCGTGTTTATTTTAAAATTATTTTTCGACAAACTTTTGATTCAATAAAAAATACTTATTCAGCCGACAGTAAAACTGAGTAAGCAATGTTGAATCAGAAATGAAGATCTCAGTGGAAGAACGTGCATTTTTTTAAAGGACAATTTTTTGTGAAAATAAACATGTTAATCCCTCTCTTAAAAATAAATTCAAGTTTGTTCAAAGGGTGAATCTTGTTAAGTATATCTTTTACTTTTAAGTGCCGTTTTTAAGGAAAATAAATGTAAACAAAAAACTTAAAATTTTATTTTCTCGTTTTTACATTTTTGTCACTTAGCTTTCTTCATCTACACTCTTAAAACAAAAGAGTGAAATCCACTCAAGTTTAAGAAGTGCATTTTCGACACTAGAAAAGAGTGAATATTAACTCAGAATGAGTTAAAATCACTCGTTTGGAGTGATCCTATCGGAGGTTTAACACACAAAGGATCCACTCCAAAAGGAGAAGTGCGTGTTCCAGACTGGAGGAGTGAAAATCAATCAGACTGAGTAAAAATCGCTCGTCCGTTTTAAGAGTGCAAGCTCTAAAAATGCCATGTACTGAACAAAGAGACAAATTGGTAAGTACTAAATCAAAAGATTTTCTTCAATACCCGCCGGTTTGATGACCCAAAAATATCAATTAAAAAGCGCGTCTGTTCAGTAAGTGTGTCAACGCGGAATTAAGCTTCACTTTGCAAGAGATTGAGCAGGACTCCAAGAGGGGAAGCGTCCTTGAGCAGCCAAGTGAGCAACGAGCAATGCTCCCCGAAAATATTAATGAAACAAACCACGTCAATTATTACCCCAAAAATAATAAGTCAGGAAGAATGGTATTAAAGTAAATAGGAATAATTCAAAAGTTTTACAGAAAAGATGGCAACATAAATTATTAAAAAATGTATCCGAATTTTTAAAAATTAATAGACTTATTCAGAAAGAGTTTTAAAGTTAATGTTTGGGATTTTTTTAGGGGATTTGGAGACTTAAAAATGCTTTAGATGTTCTTCTAAGCTAGGTTAAAAGCAAAGCAAAAAATTTTGCTTTTTAAGCCAATCGTCAGTAAAATATCGTAAGATTTAATGATGCGGCCTTGTTAATAGCTACCTAGGATCAATATAGTAAGTAGTTAATTTGTCTGATATTGTACAGGTAATAAATCGAAAAAGAAAATTATTTGTAAAATTAGAAAGTGTTAAGAAATCCTTTTAAATATTGCAGGATCTAGATCTCTATTTAAACGAGATCTGGTATTTTTGTTCTTATAGGTTTTGTATATAGAAAAAAAATCAAGTAAACTAGTGTATTAAAAAAAATTGCATTTGTGGTACATTATTTCTTAATACAATCATTAATAAATGATAATAAGTAATAAACGCATGGGTTTCGCTTTTAAACAGATGGTAATTAATATATTAACATAAAGGAACTCGATAAAAACATTTTACAACTAATTTAAGCCAAAAGTTTCAAATTTTAAATCAACAAAATTGAAGAAATAACTTATAGACCATTATACAATTAAAACCATTAAAAATTTTGACATTACATTTGAAATTCGGTTAATATTTTCTGTATGTTTTGTGCAAGCAACTTTTCCCTCTTATATAAGCGCATACAGAATTCAAAGTCTTTCCACGCCATCACAGATTATTAGTGATAAGAAGAATAAGCTAATTCTTCATAATTATTGATAGAAAGAATAAGCTTATTCTTTATCATTACAGATCTAGAGGTATAATCTAACTCACAGCCCTCTTGCTTCAATGAAAAAAGGGGTTATCAAAGTCACCACCTCTCACCTATGCCCTTTCACACATGGAAAAAAAAAACAGTAATTATATTATTATGATTGTCTATTACAATCCGTAATAGTTGAAAGCAACAATGATTTGAAGTATCAACAGGATGTCTATTGTAATATTTAATTTTGCTCCTATCTAAATTTTAAATAAACTTTTTCTATCCCTTTCTCTTCATGTGCTCTTTCTCTCTCAGGCGTGCTATTAAAGGTAAACTTTCCATTTCGGAGCAAGTCTTTAATTGCTTTTTCAAGAAAAGTCAAAATTTTAGAAGATAACTATTTTAACCCTTTCAGTCCCAAAAATTTACTACACTACAGAAACATCTGATATTCACAAAATAAGCTTATTTTAGGTCAAAAATAAGAGTTCCATCAGAAAAAAAATTCATTTTAATTTTTTATATGATTATTTGAATAACGATAAAAAAAAATTTAACTGTGTGAAAACAATAAAATAAAAAAATATATATATATATATATATTACTTAAAAACACTTCGAGTTATATATTTTAAGGTATCTGACCATATTATTAAATTTTTTTTAGTAATTGTTTTAACCGAGATAGTTTAAATTGTGTTTTAAATATGTGGAACTGAAGTGAACTTCTCAAAAATCAGGTTAAACGCTTTTTAACTATTTTCTAAGAAAAAAAAAATAGTAGTTTTGACTTCTATTGAGATTAATGTAAAATATTGTCTAATAGAACAAAGTGTGAAGAATTTTATGATATGTGTTTGGATGTCATATCGGACATAAACATTTGGGAAAAAATATTGAAAGGGATGATGCCAAATGGCATCACTGGAACTGAAAGGGTTAACTTAAAGAATGTGCTTCTGTTTAGTGTGTCAAAGTGACAACGAGAAATCATTTGCTCTGTGAAAGTAAAATCTAGTTTTTTAGTTACGAGTCAAGTCGTTGCTGAGAGCCAACTTGATTTAGATTATATTACATTTAATGTTGTTAACAAACATATCTCTAATTCGCGTCAATTTAATTCGGAGATACACTCTTAAAACAAACGAGCGATTTTAACTCAATCTGAGTTCATTTTCACGCCTCCAGTCTTGAAAATGCACTTCCCCGAAATTAGTGGATCCTTTGTGTGTTAAACCTCCGACAGGATCACTCCAAACGAGTGATTTTAACTCAGTCTGAGTAAATATTCACTCCTTTCCAGTGTCGAAAATGCACTTCTCCTACTGGAGTGGATTTCACTCTTTTGTTTAGAAAGTGCATCCTGATTTAATTAGGAGATATCCTGAAATTTTATCAATTCAGAACTGCTAATAAAAGTTACTTAATAATCATCTTGAAACATGTAATTATCTGATTTTAAATGCCCGAACATTTCAAAAGGGGTTGGTGAAATGATAAGACAGCTCTCAGCTAGCGGGACTGCAAATTGAATCACTCACAGTCGCATCTTTAAAACATTAGATTCTTTCTTTATTTAACAAGTGAACACAAGTTAATAACCCAACAAGCTAACAAGTATTGAAAAAACTGCATAAAATTGAAAATTTCCTTAAATTTAATCAATATTCCAGCAACTTATATAATAATTATAATTATTGAAAAAAGCACAAGGAGTTATTTCATTTCTCATTCTCCCGTTCCCCTTTTATCAAGGGCGTGTTCACCACTTTCTCGCGTGCGGCACTAGGAAAAAAAGATATGTGTATCCAAATAGAAAATGGACATATATCCCATACAATAACACAGGACATATGCCTTTTTCTGATAATAAGCGCATGCAGATATAATTCGGACAATGGAACAATTGGTTGACGCTACTCTAGACGATGAGTATCGTTAGGTGACGATTTTAATCAAGTAGAGAGATCGCTCTGTAATGAGAACTGAAGCGTGAACGCGCATGTGGAATAAGGTATTATCTTATTGGTTTCGTGTGTTACGTCGTGCGACAGTGAATAAACTATGGACAATTTATTTTTCTGGCTGTTGATGACGGTCGTTTCCTTCCACAAATGGATTATATTAACCCAGTTTGATAAAATTATTCATAGTTATAATAATAATTAGGCTAGTTATTTACAACATGCAAAGAAAGGATACATGAAAATAAATTAATTTAATGAGATATATTTACAATGCAAAACTTTGGTGGAAAATTAATCCGTTAAAATATGGATTCATCTTTAACATTTTTAATACTATCCTAAATAAGTAGTTGAAGGTTGTAGTTTCAAAACTCGTATTCTCGAAAGTGTATCTGCCATCTCGAAAGTGTATCTAACCTAAGTGTATTTATCGAAAAGTTTCATGCTTTAATTGTACTACAATAAAAATGCTATTCTTCAATAAAAAACAGATTAAATAATCACATTTGCATTTTTATCAAAAGTTTTACAATAGGCGTATAAAGTAAAAAAAAACTAAAATAATTATTCAAATTATACTTTTCAGTTTATCGTCAATTAAAGTGACAATTTATGAATATATGAATCTCTTCAATGGCGCCTATGAGAAGACTAGGCTTCAACGTTTCGGTATTTTGTCTTGTCTAATGCCCTTTCAGCGAAGAAAATTGAACTTAAAGACTATTCACAAGTGATGAAGCGTTAAGTAAGAAAAATAACATCAACTTAAGTGCCCCACTGACTACAACTCATACGCAAAGAAAGTGGGCAATCAAGAAAAATTACCTATAATCAATCGCACCTGTGTTACGTCAATTACGTCCACGTTAACACGATTTCCTAGTTAAATAAAACACTCACCCAATGAACCCTGCTGAACTAAAAAAATAATCGAAATTAATAGTCTACAAATTGTAATCTAAATTAGTCATTGACTATTTCTTAAAAATGACAAATGTGCAGGTGAATCTATCATGGTACTGAGAAACACTTTGGCGAGGTTTTGGAAAATTCGCCTCTTGAGAAAACAGCAAGAAAACGACGGGCAATTATATTGTCGATGCCGGCTACTGGTCATTTAAAAAGAAAATGCATGAATTGTGTCCTTATAGGAAGCAGTCTTTCTCAGTTTTTACTTTTTTCCGTAAAAGTAATCGTGTGTTTTCGCAAAATCTTTCCTAAATTAGTTTTAGTACAATAAATATAAGTACAGTTATTTTAGGACATCGCAGTGCTTGGCGATTGCCCCCCACCAAGAGTCGTAAGTCATAGTTTAGGACAAAATTTTTCATTGAAAGTAAATTTATACAAAGGTTTCTTCATAGTTACATTTACAGATATCGATTAAATTTTTGGCTTTTTTTTGTTATGCGTGACAGTGCTGTTTGGTCTATAGGTAAAAAACGCAGAAATTAGATTTAAAGTTTTGTATTTGAGCTAATTTTACCCAAAATGGCTGAAGTTGCATAAATATATGGTGTATGATTATCTCTTCCTTCAAAGCAAATATAATGTGCTAAAGTCATAGCATTGCAACGCCCATGCAATAGAAAAGGCCTGTTATTACTTCATGCTCAAAACTTATTTGTTGAAATATTTAAAAAAAATTAAATGTTGAAATAATTTAAACACTATTTTAAATATCATTGTTGAATTAGTTGAACTTGAATATCTATTTATCACTTTGCAAAACATACAAAAAAGAACTGGCTATTTTTTTCACAACCTCAAGCTTTAGAAGACAGGTTTGGACACAAAAAGATAATCTCCTATTAAGCGTGAGAATTTTTATCCGCTGGTGGCGTTGCATGCCAATGAAGACGAGTTAATTTGAGCCTTCATTCAGAGCAATTAATGTCACTGATTGGAAATACACCATGATACATGTGTTGGATATCTTATCCACAATAGGACATTGAGTGGTAATGGTTTAATGAACCGTTATGAATTTTCATTTGTTTCGACTAAACAAGGTTCTTGGTTAATTCCATGACCTCATGGGAAGATCGTCACCTTTTGTGAGAAAGAGCTGTGCATATTTCATACAAACTAAAGGGGATTAACACGGTGTGTGTTACAAAATTATGTTGATAGATAAACCACGTCAATTTTGAATTCCTTTTACGGAAGTGTTAATTTGGTGTGATAATGAAGTAATATGAAGTATCTATTTCAAATACATTTGGATTAACTTTCTGTTGCAATGATTACTTGAATGAAAATAACAAGTATTAAAATTTCGTTTAATGAAAGTAATGGGTATGTTTTAGATTTCGAGTGGCAACAGAGATGTGAATGTAAATAAATGTTTCCTCGTGCCTCGATTGGTGAATCCATAGAGATCATAGTTAAAGCATTTGGGTAGAGGATCACGCGACCTCTAATGCTAACGACGGGACGAGCATGGAGAGCAAAATAGGAAGGTTATAGGGCCAGTGTTGCCTACCCTATAATAAGAAATATGCCATGAAAAAAAGAAAATTTTATTCTAAAATTTAAAAAAATACCATAAAAATACTAGCTGCATTTTCGAATATTTTTAGTGGCTTTAAAAAAAAATTGAAACGCTTTTCTAGTAATTTTATAATATATATTTTTTTTAATTTTAGAAGTAAAATTTATTTTTTCGCAGTATTCTTTTTCTTAATGTGGAGGCAAGGGTGGAAAGTTGCCAGTGTTTTTTTCACATTAAGATAAATAATGCTGCGAAAAAATAAAATTTAATTCTAAAATTACAAAAAAAAATATTTAAAAAATACTAGACAAGCGTTTCAATTTTTTTAAAAGCCATAAAAATATTCCAAAACGCAGCTAGTATTTTTTTTAAATTTTAGAATAAAATGTTATTTTTTCGTGGCATTTTTCTTTTTATAGTGTTGGCAACACTGGCCCCATAACCTTCCAATTTTACTCTCCATGCTCGTCCCTTCGTTAGCATTAGAGGTCACGTGATCCCCCCCCCTCCCACTCCAATACTTTAACTTTGATCTCTATGGGTGAATCAATGTCAAGTGTGAACATTTCACCAATCGGAGAACCGAGCGAATTATAGAATGCTAGAAGAAATTACCTCATCTTAAATAAGCCTATAATGAAACTGTACGAAGAATAAATTTTAAATAATTTCGGATTAACTTTCCATTGCATTTGCTATAATTACTTGAGAGTGAAAAGTAACAAATATTAAAGTTACATTTAATTCAGGTAATTTTTACACAAGATATGTAACGACATAAGAACCAATAAAGAATATGAATGTGTTAGACTACCTTCTTTAACATTGTCCTAGTTCAAAATTTAATAACACAAATCAATATTAAGCCCTTATGTGCAATAAATGATTTCATCGACCCATCAATAAACCAATATATCATTCCCTAAAACTTTCTTTTTTTTTATAAATACCACCTTTTCCAATAAAACTGCCGATTTAATGTACATTTCAGAGGCGTGGTACTACAATCAGACATTTCCTTGTGGAACCCACGCTATTCTTTATAGTTGGCGACATGAGTAAATATTTAATTAACGGGTTAGGAGGGACTCTTGAACGATAGGGTTGAATTAGGTTGTGATTGATTGAATATATACGAGTCATAAGTCCTCCAATGTTAACATTTATCTTTGGGTGGATCAATTTTGAACGTTTTTCCGCAATGACCTACGTTTCGCTGTCAGAATTGCGGGTTTGGTGTAGTAGACAGAGGATTTGTGACTGAAATTGCCTACAATCAATGGCACCTAGGCTACGTCCACGTTAAAACACGATTTCTTATTTAAACAAAACACTCACCCAACGAACCCTGCTGAGCTAAAAAATAATCGAAATTAATAGTCTACTAACTGTAATCTAAATTGGCCATTGAATATTTCTTAAAAATGACAAGTGTGCAGATGAATTCCTCATTGTCACTGAGAAACGCGAGCTATTAAGTAATTTACGACTTCTTTCCAGTGATATGACGGGGTATGGGATTGTTAGCTTTTCTAAGATGAATGTTGTTGCTTTTTTAATTTTTTTCGTTAATTTCTTGCCAAAACAAATTAAAAATTAAAAATGAATATAAATATTGTTCATAGAAATTTTTTATATTATTTTCAAGTATGAAAAATAGAAATTTTTAAGATCATTTACTTAAAAATTATCCGATCGTTAAGGAGTTAATGTAATTACAAAATATTTTTCAATTTCGTTACGTATACCCTATTAGTATTTATCATATATTCGCTGATTATGTACGAAGCAATTGCATAAATGACGGAGAGAGATGTCATTAAAACATGTTTAGATTAATATGGTAAAAGTTATACAGAGCGAACTCATTTATGTATTTAAGGGAAACTACGTAACTACAAACACGACTATTAAAAAATATTTTATCCGGCATATTTTGCGATGACAATTTATAAGCCTCAGAATTTAATCTTTAAAAATAACAGAATTGAGCTTTCCCTTAATCCCTCTAAAAGTATTACGATGTTTCCAAAAATTGACTAGCATAATATCTCTTAAAATTCATTTATGTCTACGCAATTTGTCATCGTCATTTTTTAAACAAACCGAATGGGTTCTGATATATATTTCAACACTGAGTAAATCATTCTCCAAAATACTGTTTTCCAGAACAGAAAATAAGGATGATAAATTAGGGGATTCAAACAATTTTTCGCTTTTGACTATGTAAAATGACCACAAAAGAGGCCGAATTTCTATATTTTGGAAATCCCGAATTCCACTCTCGTTGCAGAATCTCACATTTGCATTCAAGGCAGCAGAATGACTTGTGCGTTTCTGCCTCTGATCCGACAGTGAGAATTATTTTCTCTTTTGAAGGTAGTTCGGAAAATTGGGTTAGACTATGGGTTAGAATACGATGGAGATATGCCCGGTGCGAAAAACGATGAGTCTTTCTGAAAAGTCGCCGAATCGTTGTGGTTCACCCGAGCCAGTGTTGGACAATTTTAATCGCTAGAACAATTTAAAGTTTCACAAAAAATTAATTGGTAAATGTAACCACAAAAACTAACACTTAATCAATAGTAATTGTGTAAAATTACAATTAATTATTTAATTGTTAACTGAAGTAGTAATAATTAACAATTAATTAATTTTTTCTCATTGGACATTTTCTCATTTTTTCTGCATACATGAGATTATGCCAACCCGGCGGCGCAATGGTTAAGATGTTAGCCTTTGAAGCTTCTGCGCCCGGGCTCGAATCCCTATAAGGCATGGATGTTTGTATTTGTCGAGTATATGCGGAGTACTTGCTCGATAAATCTGTTGGGTCCAAAAGCCATGTGGGCGGTCATTGCGCAGTTTCCCACTTTTACAGGTATCTGGAGACTATTTCTCCCCCGTTCGACACCGTAGTAAGCAGAGACTCATACTCCTTTTTGCCAGGGCATCAACCATTTAGTTTCGGTTTGGTTCGAATTATCGTCGCGCTAGAGCTACACGAGGGCTAATGGCGACGGGTGTCGTATTTTAGAACCACAGTCAAGTCACGAGCCGACACCTGAATAGGCACCCAACGCAACCACTGGCTTACTTGACGATTATAAATAAGCGGATCACTGACCAAGCACACAAGTTTGAAAACATGTCTACTGTCTACCTACATGGGATCGGTGCACGTAAAATCTGTCCAAAGTGGTCGAAATTCCAGAATATGTGCCCATGATGGTCACTCTGAATGAGACCTTGACAAATGACAAATGACAGTGATTGCGTCCTCTAGAAGGGAAGGGCGTAGGCTATATAGCCCATTACCCCGCTCGCTAGAAGAGACAGTCACAAGAGACACACAAAGAAGGACGCCACAAACACATAGACAAATAACAACATTTAGTGACAAGCACAAACATCCATGCCTTAACCGGGATTCGAACCCGAGCCCAGCAGCTCCAAAGGCTAGTACACTGACCATTGCGCCAGTGGCCCGGCGAATGAGACCTTAAGTGTCGATCTCATGCCTTGACAGTGGTTGAAAATTATGAAACCCGCCGCCAACAGAACCCGTGTAGCTCGAATGGATCTTCAATTCCACCAAAACAATAAAACTGAACCAAATAAAAACTAATCTGTCTACAGTAGCGAATTAGATCTGAATTAATACAAATAATGTTTCTTGTCGTATAAAAGAAAGATTGGATTTGTTACTTTTTAAATTTTTATTGCATGACATAGTTAAATTAAGAAAATATATATATTATGCAAAACAGTACAAACAATACAGTTTGTATACAACAGTATACAAACAGTACTAGCTCCAAAAAATTGACCAATTTTTGGTTTCTCGTACAAACAATGGCCTCACTTGGGCAACCTGTATTTGCATTAATTTTTACTCAGTAACAATTCCATTTTATTCAAGCCTCCATAGTTAGATTCATAAAGTAATGCAGCTCGGCACACTCCTAAAACAAACGAGTGAATTTAACTCAGTCTGTGTTAATTTTCACTCCTTTCAAGTGTCGAAAATGCATTTATCCTATATGAGGGGATTTCACTCTTTTGTTTTAAGAGTGTAGGACAGGACGAGAAAAAATATGAAAACAAATAGATAATCGATAATGATACTTATTTTGGAAATAATGTTTTGAGATATTATATTAGTTTTATATAAGACGTCAAAACAAGTGAAGGTCTCATGAACTATAAAGCATTACGTTCGAAATGCCTCGTCATTGTAAATATACTATGTATAGAAAAATTTATTACAAAGGAATATTGGCAAAGAGCAAATGCTCGTTTTTAACTAAAAAAATAAGTAAACATTTTGATAAACATTCATTATTTATGAAATGCTTCAACTTATTTATGAAATGCCTACAATTTTACTGGCGTATTTAAACTGTGCATCAAAGACAAATATTATTAAGCTAGCAAGTTTTCTTTGGATCTTATTTTCACAATTTTTTTTAATTTTCTGTTTTGACCTTTTCCATATTCACTTTCCAGCCTCTTCATAAAGCTTAAATACTTTTGATTTTATTTATAAGTTGGTACAGTTAGCAAATCATCTTCCAGTATAAAGTAACGTTATTTTTGAAAATATCCACATATTATAATGTCATTACGAATTCCATTAACTAATGGCACTTTGCGTTATTTGAAACGTGCCGAAGCTTTCCATCGAAGAGTTTATTGCAAAATCGATAGTTCTTTCGAAATATCCACTGCATATTTCTATGAAGTTGTAGAAACATTCAGTAGTAAATTTTTAATACATCGATGGATTTTCTCAATGCGTTTAAATAGAAGACGGTTAAAACATTTTATTTATAATGCATGATGCATTTTTTTACAGAAAAGTCTTATCCAATATTCAATTCAAAAATCAATATTCAAATTGCAGAAGATATCTACTTAAAATGGACGCGCTTTTAGAAGATTGCATTACATAACTGAAAAATACTTTTATTATTTTAAGTTCACGAAATTCTAAATTAGCTTCACTTTTCCACTGCATATTTAACCGGTTTCTTACTTTTTTCATTTTAATTCTAAGGAATTAAAACACGTTTTTAAAGAACAACCAATATTACTATTATTTTAATACCCATAAGATTCTTCTGGTAGTTATTGGCTTTCAAAAAGAAAAATATAGTGGATAGTATCTGACCTTTCTAACAAAAAATATTTTTGTTTAGCTTGACTAAAGAACTTAATTAAAACATACAGCCATGGACCACCGCCTACAAATTGTGCATGCAAAGAGACACAAAGTATAAAATTTAGGCATCTGGTCATACCGTTCAAATAAGAAAAAAAGATTTTTATTAACCGGACCGCACTGTTAGAACAGAATTTGGAAGGGAGCTACGCACAGGCGGAATGTCAGTGAGTATTAAAGTACCAGAAAGGTTGGCCATTTTTTATTTAAGTTTTATAACTTCTTATTTACGTGTAGTTTGTTATCAAACAGTTTTTACCTGATAAGTAGCAAATATTTAAGAACTGTTTAGGGTTATTATTGATGTAAAACATATACTAGCTTATATTTTTACGGTTTCTTGGGAAAATAGTATAGCTTATCTTTTAATCAAATTACTACATAAGGAAATATGAGTTTATGAATTCTGGTAACAACAATTATAACTTTAAACAAAAAAAAACAATTAAAAATGCGGCAAATTTGTATTTAAGCATTTTTTTACATTACATATTAGTATTTCTGTTTATTTGATGCATTATTTAAAATTAATGAATCTTAAATTTCAAATTTTTGAGATGAAACAACTAAAAATTCATTAGACAAAAATTAATAACTAAAAATTCTTGAGACAAAAATTAATAACTAAAAATTCATAAAACAAAAAATAATAACCTAAAAATTCATTACACAAAAATTAATGAGACTTACCCTTCACTGACAGCGGCTTATACAACGACCAGAAAATGTATCCACAAAACACATAAATTTATCCTCAGGGAAAAGCACACAAACGATAACCAAATCACTACAATTCACCACACAAATTCCTACAATTATCAATTCCTCACAAAACACAGTCAAAAATAACAAAACCAAACAATCCAGTTAGCCAAACAAATCTTTGACTTTTATATCATGCTGTCATTTTCCCCACTTATTATAATCCTTAGCCTTTGACCGGTTTGAGAAAGGATTCACATGGGATCTTGTCCGCAACCGAAGTGGGCGCCAAAAGCATCATCTTAGGAAGGGAAAGTGTTGCCCACCGAATGTTCTGAAGTCGGTTGATCGAATGAGAGAGATTTTGTTCTACCGTTCGTTCCGCGAGGCGGCATTTTATTCGTTCGAAGATCTCTTTCCTTGGAGTTTTAAGGTATTTTTGAACGATGTGTTCTTTGGTCTTTTGCGCGATGCTTGGAGCTCCGTTTTTGGGTTGGATCTTACGAGTTGTTTAGTCTTTTTGACTGTTTTATAGAATTTCTTTTGTAAAAATGTGTATTTTTATTTCAAAATTTTAACTCCGATTTCAAATCAAACACCAGTAACTTCGTTTTTTTCAACCTTTACTCAAAAAAAAAACGAACTGAAACTTTTTACTTTTATCACTATAAAGAACATTGCATCTGCAGAACCTAAATAAAAAATATTTTTAAAAAACACCACTCCTCATAAAATAACATGAAGGAGTGTTGCGTATTTTAATTTGTTGCATCTGTTACAAAAGAAGCGTAATTATAGGTAGCGTAATTATAAAAGCGTGTAAATTACAAGAAATTAAAATAAAAATAATTTAATTTTAATTATTTTTAATAGTGATAAAAAATCATTCTTGCAGACAGTAATTACTGACTAAATCCTGTGAGGTTGCTTGCAATAAAAAATTACGATTTAGAATTTCAACTGAAAGGCAAAATATTATAAATTATTAGAAATCTACAAATGTCTTGGTCTTAAGTAACAAAAAGATTATATAAATTTAAAACTTATGAAATTTACATGAAGTCAGACGTCTTTATAAATAGGATCATATAAAAGTTAAATTTGAAAAACTCGTATTCCCCAATATATAAATAAGATTAAAAAAAAAGGATATAAATAAAAATTGATATAGAATGGATAAAATTACACTAAAATTTTGTTTAAATGATTTAAAAGTGTGTTTATTTGACAAAAAATAACACATTAATTTGAAAGTGCAACAAATGTAATGAATGACTAAATCACGCCAATGAAAATTTCACTCTAAACTACAATTTCTTATATACGACAATAAAATTATCTATCAAAATTAGCAATAAATCATTGTTAGAGTATCAAAAATAAACAAAAAAAATTTAAAATCGTCTTCTAATTCCTTTATTTAATTGAAATCGAAGTAATAGATAACATTGAGCCAAATTTGCACTTACAAAATAAATAATTTGCGGTTAAAAAAAGCCAAAAAAGACGATGATCAAATAGCAAGTAGTAACATTTACTATACCTAAAACTTTCTTTGCTCAATCGAAAACAATTAAAACATTTTTTTTTTAGTAATTACTGTAATGAATGCTAAACCAGTGAATCCGTCAAAAGAAAAAAAGTCAAATTATTTGTTCAGGATGATGACAAAGTTAAAAACTATTTGTTTAGATCACGAAGAGGCAATAAGCCAATTTGAAAAAAGTGTGGATTATGTAAATGGTTTTTGCAAAAAAAGCTTTTTACGGAAATAATTCTCATGCATATCAGCAAGTGAAATCTTTTAAACTTTTATTCCAAACCCACAGAGTTTTAAGATCGGTCTATTAATGTCAACAGCACTTTTTTTTTTCAATATCATACGCTTATAATTTATTTAAGAATTTGTTCAGTGGTAATAATTCTTGAGTATATACTAACTTAAAATTGCATTATCGTTTAAATGATCAATTAATTAGGGTTTTCATTTGTTTTACTTAATGGTGTAGAATAAATTTTTGCATTTTTTTTTTCGTTATTCTAAGCATTTTTCACCACCAAAAGCTATTTAGTATTAAAATTTATAAAGAATAAGTTTGTGTAAAGGCCAAAACAGGCGACACATTCATAAAAAATTTACAAGTGTCTAATATCTGTCTATTATATCCTATTTAGGCATAACATAAATTGTAAAACTTCAGCTTTTTACAACCGTTACTATAAAAAAAAATCCAAAAGCCATAAATACATGTGTGCAAGCTAAGTAAGAATACAATCAATAAAACTAAAAACCAATATTTACACTCAATGGGTGGAACGGATTACCTAGTGGTTTGGACCATTACACTAGCAATCTATGCGATGTACGGGTGCGGGTTCAATTCCCTCCTTCGATATGGGTGTATATTCACTTCGCTGTGAAAGTCAAAATTATTTGTTTCCTGTGTCTGTCTTACTTGACGAAGGCTTTATAAGCTGGTCTCTGATCAAGCACACAAGCCGGAATATATATGTACCTAACCATATTATTATAAATGAGAATACAAATTAATAAACTTAACTCGCTATAAAACTCTCTTAACAATATTTCCAATATTTCCCCTTAATAATAAATCCTCATGTAATAAAAATACTAAACATAAATTTCTGTGAAAATATAACACAAAATAAGCATATATATCTGTCTCCTCTTGAAGAGTAAAGATTTGGCCTTTCCGAGCACCCCCTGAAGGGTGGATGACACTCGAAATCGAACTTTCTAACGTTCCAGTTCCGTGGTTCCAGTCCGATGCAAATCCCAAAAAGGGATAGTTAAAGAAATAACAGTGTGCTACGTAATATTTGTCGTTAAAAGGAATAGAAATAATATGTTATAGCGTCGTATAGGTAGGGATGTGTAAAAAGAAAATCTGTCACAAAAATATCAAATATGGCTTGTAAACTTATTCTAGCTGCATATGCTTTAATTTATTTAGAAGAGAGCACAAATATTTATAATCATACAGTGGAAAATTGTATTAGGTTCACTCAAATAAAATTAAGTGCACAAGCAAAATATATGTTTCTTTGCTGTTTAAATATATTTAAAAAACAACAAAATGTGTTAATTTTGTTTGTAAAAATCGATGGAACGGCAACTTAAAAAGAAAAATAGAATTTAACACTATATGTTATAAAAGCATTTTGAGGACAAGCCACGGAGTGGAAATTAAAAAAAAAAAATAGTAATTATAAAAAAATACATAAACTTATAATTTTTTAATAATTTTCTTCCCCAAAACATTGTATTTTAAGAACTTGGAATTAAAAAAAATGATGTAGAATATTGTGTAAAGTGTTACATTTATACATCTTATTAAAATTTGTGTGTGCAATTAAACGTTTACGGGTATAGAGGCCCTTTACAGTCTCAGAAATAGCACTTTCCTTTTTGACGATTCATTAATCCTCAAGCCTCATTTCGTTAATTTTGAGGATTATTTCGTCAAACTAAAACGTGACTTTTTAGTAAACGCGAATCCTCACTTTAACGATCTTTATTTGACGATTCTGTATCTTGATTTTGAGGAAACTAAATCTTATAACTGTACTCAAATGCTCAAAAATGGCGAAAACATTCTTTAGACTAGACGAAATTCGAATACTCATAAAATTTATGAATCAAATTTTCTCACTTTGAGGAAAGAAAAACACGGAGCATTTGTCAGTAAACGGCATCTTCAAAATTAATGAAAATTTCGTCGTTTTTGAGTATTCATTTCTGAGATTGAAGAAATCAAAATAGTAGAGTCATGCAACACATGTTCTTCAAAATAACCCAATATATTAACACGGCCGCTTCATGCCATACCGGGAGTCGGGGATTATAACAGGTTGAAGGCACCTGTTACATAAGTTCTACCTGGAACTTCGTACTTAGCGCGATTATGGAAGTATTATCGAGAAGGGTTTTTGTTCCTTATCCAACAAACTTCCGGCAATCCCAAGCATCGGATTAATAGCAAAAGATCCTTTGGGGCATTCCTCATCATTCATTTCATTCGATAGTATTGTGCGGAATGTTCTTTTTATGGAATTTCCAACGGTGGATTAGGAAATGTCGATGAATGAGATAGAATGTTTCGTGTAATAAAATGGTGATTCAAAAGGGTTTCGAATTTTTTTAGGCTTAAAATAAGTTCTTTTTTATGCAATAGATGGAAAAGAATGTCAACACGATCATATCGAGCATTTTCTGAAGCAGCCATAGGTTAACTTCATTTTGTAAAATTTTAACATTGAGTAAACAATTTAAATGTTTGTAAAATGACTATTAATGATTATTTAAATGTTCGTAAATAACTACATAGCTTTTTGTAAAAAAAAAACTATTTTCAAATATTGGCGGGTAATAACTTCTTAAAAGCTTATTTTAAAAAAAGAATTGTAATGTTAAATAGTTTTTATGTATTTCAATGATTAATTCTCATTTATTTGAACATATTTAATTTTATTGATTTTGACAATATAAAGACTTAGATAATCGAATTTCCCCAAGAAAAGCATTTCTTAACAGAAATTTATCTTTTAATCAAAACAGATTACCTTTAACCAAAAAACCAACAAAAGATAGAAAGAATCCATTAAAAAGAGTTTTTAAAAAATTCCTCCAAGTCTATAGATAGAATGGTAATAAAAAATATCTTTAAAATTTCGTGCATTCTTCACAGACTCAATAAATACTAAAGCGAAAAGACAAATTGGATTTTCTATTGGCACTTCTTTTACTCAACCCAAATTAAATCAGAAAAAAATTGGAGAAAATTCAAAGTTCTTGCAAGGAAATGGGATCAAGTAGTCTTCATAGATTAAAGATTCTTTCTCGACTTCGGCATCTGCCATACTAATGCCATCAAAAGTAATGGAAAGACACAGAAATTCAATTACGAGGATACACGATGGAATTTGTGAATTAATCAAGGAAGGGGGCCGATAAAAATGTAGAATTAGATTTTGAATTGAGTGAATGCCAAAATGCATGTGAAGTGTTCTGTAATTCAATATTATTATAGGATGTTGGATTGAAAGTAGTAAAGGGATTAAGGCTGAATGGGCGCGCGGGACCGGGGTCTCCAAACTCAAGTGCCTCAATGTTAATCCAATGGGGGGAAAATATTTTCTCTGCCACATTTCTTCGGCTGTATTGAATATTTTTTGCAGAATTTTTTTTTTTAATATTAAATATAGATAGCTTGCAGATCTCTATAGTGATACTTTTTGAAATTGCTTCAAATACTTTATGTAAAATTATTTATTCAAAATTTTAAATAAATTTCGAACCAATTTCAAAAAGTGGGATTGTCGGAACCTGAAAGTTAGATATATTTATCTCATAAAAAAATCCGTTTGTAAAAATATTCAATACAGCCGTAGAAATGTGGCAGAGAAAATAGTTTTTCCCACTGGATTAACACTGATGCACTTTGCTTAAGAGACCAGCGATTTCCCCTCAAACACTTTTGCTTTGAAAATGTGAAGATTATAACTAGTTGAAAATAAATTCTGTATTAAAATGCAATGTTTAAAATTAAGTAACGTGTCTCTTTTAATTACTCTCAACGTTATGCAAATTTAGGTGATGCAAATTTATTTTATTTGCAAGGAATTTTATTAACTTAAAAAATTATTTTACTTTTTCCCAACTGTGGTAAAGTATAAGCAGAAACAACTTATATATAATAATACTTACAATTTATTTCAAAACACCTGTAAAGGTTAAGTTAGGTTAGGCTATGAATTATCATTGCACTATTGCTAGACGAAGGCTATTGGCGACGGGCGTCGTATTTTAGAAACCAGTCAAGTGACGAGCCGACACCTGAATTGTACGCAGGGTTAGGACTTTGAAAAGTATTTAACGTGCGCTCCCTTACATGGGTCGGACATTTTTGGCTGCACGAGCCACTTATAGGTCGGCAGTTACTTTGGCGATGCCCGGACCCGAACCTGGGACCTTTCGCATGCTAGGCGAGTGCCTAACCGACTTTGCTCCCAAGCCCCTACACCTGTAAAGGTTTTGACGGTCAATTTTAAGTGATGTTGTTCAATGAAATTAATTAGTGTAATTTCTTTTAATTTCCTTAGTCGATAAAATAAGAGTAAAAGTTTCAGAAATTTTAATTGAGCATTTTTTATTATCAAAAATTTTACAATGTGTTTAATACGATGTGTTTCTTTTTAAGCCATTTGTTTTTGTTTACATTTCTACATTGGCGTTTTGGTGAAGATAACATTTAATACTTATTAATGTAATTATGGTAGGCATTGATTTGAAATCTTTATATCAGATTTTATTTATCTTTAAACAACTAAGCAAAAATTTTACTCTCATTTAACTCCTAACAATAAGTCAATATAAAAACATTATAGAGACTTAAAATGTCTTTTAAAGTTTAAGTCTTTGGTAAATGCTTGCAAACCACTTAACAATAATTTTAAAACTACTGTAATTTCAAACAACTTAGTAATTTACTTAATAATAATTAATTTTAGGTCTTTGCCAAACTACTTAATAATAATTTTACTCACATTAAACTCATAACAATAAGTCAATATAAAAACATTATAGAGACTTAAAATGTCTTTAAATTTTTTGGTTTAAACAGAAAGACTTGTAATAAAGTATCGTTGCCAAGCATCGTTTAAGGACAAAAAATGACCAAAATAACAATAGGATATACCAAACAAATAATAAGTATTAATGCATATGTTGTACTTTAGATTTAATCCCTATACACTTACATAAAGTTTGATAACAAATTTGTTTAATTTTAAAAAATTCTTAATTTTAGTTCTATGTTTGTTTGAATTTGTAAAATATACTATATTATTATATCTATCGTTAAATTATTGATAAACCAGAAACATTTTTAAAACATTCACAAAAATTTTAATCAAAATACTTACAAACATCTTCGATGTCTATGGTCCTAGCCTTGTCTAAATAGTTGTTCCATATGTTAATTTTTAGAGGATGAAATAAACTTATGCGAAAACCATTGGAACTATAAACTAAATTATACGAATCAACCATTCTATTTTATGCGGTAGAAATATATTCATACTTTCAGAGAATCTATAGAACAGTCTACTAGTACAAATACAATAGTACTAATAGAAATACCAGTACTAATAGAAATACTAGTACTAATAGAAATACTAGTACAAATAGAAAGACTAGTACAAATATTTCTAGCGAATGTTCCAAGTACAAGAGGGTGATGTTGCAAGTTTCAAGCAAATCGGAGAAAGATAAATTAGAAGTAATCCTATTTTGATGATGATACAATACCAAATGACTCCTGTCAGACCAATACCAAATCCGGAACATTTTACCCCTCCCACAACCAGAACTGCATCATTATCATTAAAAACCATTAAATAAAGAAAATATATCTGAATTCCTATTTATTAAAAAATAGTTAATTAATGTACCAGAAATATCATCATTAACCACAAATTATTTTCTCCTTGAATGGCTAAGAATATATCGTTTACAATACCTTACCATCTGTACTTTAGCTAGAAAAAGGCCAATGTATAATATTGCTAACGTGAACATCAGCCTACTTTATTCAAAAGTACCGTAATCAAAAAGGCTTTATTTCCATTTTGCACCAGTTAACTATTCTAACGAGACTTGGTTGGTTGGTATACATATATTTTCAGGCTTGTGTGATTGGTCAGAGACCCGCTTATAAACCTTCGTCAAGTAAGACAAACACAACACACACATACGTGACAGATGCTGCCATCTCTCGCGCGCCACCTCCACAATTTAGACGTGTCCCTGAAGGGGAGGGAAATAGTCTCTAGGGACCTGTACCCGTGGGAAAATGCGTGATGACCGCCCACAGGACTTTCGGACCCAAAAGATTTAACGAGCACATACTTGGTGGGTCTTCAGCGACCAGGACTCGACCGCAGGACCTTTCTATCCGGAGATCGAGACTCTGACCACAGGGCTCCCCACAGCCCCTAACGAGACTTTATTCTAAAGAATTTATTCTAATGAGGCAGAACTTGAAAATATAATTAAGCCAGATATGACGCAAATGTTCGATGCCGACCCTCCCAATTATTTTCACGCTTCTAAGCACAAACGATATGAACCCGTTATTCAAAAGGAAATTTCTTCTTCGTTAGTAAAGGATATAAGTTCAATGTAACAATATGAGACATCTGCCTTATTTCTAGTAAAGTACATAACTCATGGTAAAGGGCTGTAACTAACAATGTGTGGGACCATGCATATGCATAGTTATCTCTAATTACCGTCTAAAATTCATTATTTAAAACTCAATCTTTTGTTTCGTCACGAAAATTAGCGTATTTTGCATGGCAAAGATGGGTCGGTTGGAGGAGTCACGGATGTTCTTTTATCCAAATTTTTTTTAATGAGTTGGTTTTTAATTATGCATGAATTAGGATACGAGAGCCAAGATATGCATCGGCAGAGTTTAACAGGTAAAAATTCACCAAACACAGCATTAATTATATATTAAACAATTACATGCCTAGTTTCATTTATTTTATTACGTAAATTTAATAATTCTTATTGTTAAAAAAATTAATTTTTATTTAACAAGAAATATATGTAATATGTCTTTTACTTAATACAATAAAAACATGGCATCAACATACAAGGAATCTCAAGGTGAAATATATTTGACGTCATTTCAAACTAATCGTTGTCGTAAAAACAAATTTATTTTATTTTCTAAAAGAACTTAAGTTTCTGGAGTGATTGTTGTGATGGCAATGGCGATTGAATTCCAATAAAAATGGTTTCCTATGATTTTTGAATGAGCATCAAATTTCGCAGTTTTAAAAAAATTAAAGTACTTCGAATTCTTTTCTAAAATTTTCAATGTATTCTAATTTCGATGCGCTGAACGTTTTGAAGTATCACACTTGTTTGTAGCATTTGTAGTTTGGACTATGAAAGTGGGTAAGGGACAGACAGATGGACTGAACGATTATATTATCTTCCAACTTTTAAGTTTTAAACGTAGTGTGAAACAAAACAAAGTTTAGTTTAGTGTTTTAGTGTTTAAAAGCGTTTGGTACAAAGTTAGTGTTAAAATTTCCTTTAATATGTGCTATCATGTGAGAATTTGTAATCTAAAAATAAAAATTCTGAAAACATGGCCAAAGCTCCCCAGGTTCCCTTATTCATTTTTTAAGAATCATGTTTTTAGTGTACGGTTTTTAAATCAATGTCTGTTTCAAGCAAATGATAAAGCATACCTTATTGAACACCAAACTTTAAAAAGCAATAACAAAAATAAAATGATACAACGTTCGAATACAACCATGGTATTCTATCATTCTTAAGCATTATTTTTCTTAGTATTTACAAGTTTTTTTTAACAATTTTGAACAATACTCTATTCACATATCTAAATTTTTTTTTGTGCCGCACAAACGAACATTGCTTTGATAATTTCATGTCGTGAAGTTTTTACATTTACCTAGTTATTTATATGAAATTTTGAATAATGTGTAGTGAAAAACTCTAAATATATGTAGTGAAATGAACTTTAGGTTCTTGCAATATGCTTTTTTTGATTTTGTAATTTAGTACGTTACATCGAACCCAAACTTCTCCGAACAAAATTTAATCAAATACCAATACAGAAGAAAGTCAAAGTAATATTAAACTTCTAAAAATGCTAGTTTGCACACAATTTAAAATAATTAGAGTAATCCTGGTGCAAAATCTATTGTACCATATTACCACATACGATATCAGTTGTTGAATACCACACAACAAATTCACCGAAGCAAAGCTTCAATCTTTTTATGGGTAAATTTCAAATTATTGTAATTTCCGCAAAATGAAATCCCATATCCCATTCAATGGCATTCTAAAAGCAGGCATTTATGCCCCAGTTCGCATCACGAAAGTCATTTTAGGAGAAAATTCGAGTATTTAAACCTTGTAATTCAAATCACGATCACCCGTGGGTCAATCGGGTTTCGTGATCCCCTCTTGGTCTACCGAAGAATGTTCGTGCATCCCCACGAGCCAGCTGTGATTGTAGGAGGGGGGAGAGGTCTTATTAAATACATATCAAAATCAACGACCTGATAACTGAACATCTTATGGTGAAAGAGAATCAGTTAGGTAGGGTAGACTGACCAGTGAATGAACATTTGGTAAATATAATTAAAAAAATAAGGATTGAAAATCATTCCACTATATTTATTGGCAACACTGACTTCCTCCCATGTAGTAGGAAGCTATCTGACAATGGTTGGTTGTGTCCTGGGCATTATATCCTGGTGTTCATTCACTGGCGAACGTGACTTCTTAAACGTTCATTCACTGGTTAGTCTACCCTGGCCTATAGAGATGAAACACAGAATTTATAGGAAAATCTACAATTTTATGTTTTGATTTTTGCAACTTGCCGCTGGCTTGGGCGTAAATAATCAAAATTGTTAATTATCTTAACTCTTAATTGAAAACTTAGTGGAAGAACCTGATAAGGGACATTTTTGAAAAAATTGGGACTTTGTGTTAATGATCATATTACTAACTTCTTTAACGATAATAAATATCCATTTTTTCATAAACTTTAAGTTAAGTACATTTTTTTACGGTTTGCAAGTTCCGTTTTCAACAGATTTGAGTGCAAATGAAAATCGTTAAAGCTCATTTTCGCGTTTTCACTTTTTTGTCACTTAGCACGTTCTTACACTAAGCTTTTCAATTAACAAAAAAATATATATGTGCCGTCACTTGGAAGTTTCGGCGATCAAATATGCTTTATTGGAAGAGGAGATATGATCGTGGGGTTTTTGACGACTTATCGATGCATTTGGCGACTTTTTGGTGCCTTTGGCATAAGGCTATTTCAACTGGGTTTATCTCCTGAAATGACATAAAATCACTTGTTAAAAATATCCAAAGCGGCTTTGTTGGCGTCTGGTCAAGAAAAATTGCAAAGTCACGTGATTTGGGTAGCTATGGTAAGATGTTTGTTTTTGTTTAGGGTTGCAGGATGCTTGATCAGAAGTCTTTTAATAGACATGGTGTTTTTATTCTTGGGTTTTATTTACTCGCATTATCCGTCTAAAGAGGAAGGAATTCTAGTTCGTACAAGATGACCATAATGAAAGGGTGTAGCTGCAAAATTCACTCTCCAAAGCAGTGTTATTTCTGAGAGTGTACCTAGTCCAATTGAATTTGCGGTTATCAAAAGTCGCTAATAAACAACATACCGGACCCGATATCTTAGTTATACTTCGAAGAATTTGAGTTTTACAACTTCACCCTTCGATTAACGTTACAACTAAAACACAGAAACTCAACTGTTACAGAAAAAGAAACTGATGACAATTGAAGAGTACACGGGAAAAACCGATTGATTTTGTAGAGAAGTTTCCTTAGCAGGCCACTTTGGCGTTGATAGCGAGTGATCGCCTAAACTTGTGTACAGAAACCAGTTCTTACCACAGAGATCATAGTTAAAGTAATAGAGTGGCAGATCACGCGACCTCCAATGAAGCCAGTGTTGTAGGTCACGCGATCTACCACTCTAATACTTTAACTACTATCTATGTGGTTCCTAGCTACCAAGATTCAGGCGATTGACCATCCCGACGCTTGGACCAAGCGAAGAAGAAAGAGAAACCCGTTTTCTGTTGCCAATGTCCGCCAAACAGACAACTGCGGGCGTCCGCCTAATAAATGAATCGGTTCTTCCCCTGTACTCTTCAATTGACGGCAATTTCAAGTGAATGTTGTGGAAGTAGGCGGAAAAGCGTGTGACAAAAGAAATTACATACCACAAAGTAATTGTGTCTGATGGCGCTGTAAGCATTACATTATAAAGGGCTCGCCCCCCCCCCCCCCAAAAAAAAACCCGTCTACAATGTTAAACCAGCTATATTATAGTGTGAATGATTATACAAGTTGAAACTGGCAATTACGAAGCCCGTCCTCAACGACCCGGCAATACAGCATCGGATGAGAAAAATTGGTTTTTAATTGGCCTGAAACCTAAAAACCTATAGTTAAAATCCGCTATTAACTTTTATTAAAGTTATTTTAACTTGTAACATACACTTTGGCCGTTGTTTTAAGATTCATTTGACATTTCTGCTCCAACCCAGTAGTTCATTTTAGAACAAACAAAAAATCCTTTTAAATATTATTTAGAAGGTTTTTTTAAAGTTATAATATATTTATTTTATTTTAATATGTAATAAAAGAGGCCATCATCTCAAAAACTATCGAAAAATTAGCTAAAGGAGTATTAAAAGTTATCTAAATAAATTTTCTCACTTTAGATAAAATGCGCGAAAATAATTCAAACAATTATTGAACTTTTTATAAACTAATTGAATTCATAATAAATACTACTACATGCAATAGAGTATTTACTGTAAGCAATAAATATGAGAGATAATGTATTTTATTTACGTTCAATGTATAGGCTCAACATAGGGCTCTATGTATTTTAATATATGATATTGTATGAGACTAGTTTCAAACTTAGTTAACATAAATTTTATGTTTTAAAGTCCAATCATTTGTAAGTAATAATAATACACTAAAAATGTATTGCAAAAGCCTGCTCTTTGAAATGAATTCTAAACAAAACTATAAAAAGTAGCAAAAAAATATTTTTTATAACTGCGTGAAAAAAATCCGACTTTTACATTATAATTTCAATATCAGACGCGTGCAAAAAGTTATACTTTGTGAAACAGTGAAAAAAAGTTTTTTTTTTTCACCCAAAAGCAGTGAAAACAAGAAGTTCTTAAAGAACTAAAATAGCCTACTTTCCTGTTACTTAAATACTTTCTAAAATTCTTATCTTGAAAAAACTAGGTTCGTAACAGAAAGTGACATCAACAACCGTTTTTCCACATTAAATTTAAAATACATTTCACTAAACGCAGCATCTAACTAAACACAGCATCTTTCACTAAACACAGCACTAAACACACTTTATTTGCAGTTATAAATAAATATTTAATTTTTCGTAGAACAAAAACCAAAAAACTACTCAATAAACATTTACTTGCTAAATTCGGCTAGTTTCATTTATTTTATTTCGAAAATTAAATAATTATAACTTAAATCGTTTGCAAAAATTAATATTTCAAAGAATAAATATGTTCCTCGCTTTTAAATAGAATGAAAACAATTTATATCAACATACAAAGACCTCGTAGTGAAATATATATTTGACGTCATCTTAAATTGATCGATGTCTCAAAAATAAATTTATTTTAATTTATTGTCTAAAAGAATTAAAGTTTCTCAAGCAATTGTTGCGATGGCAATGGTGATTTAATTATAATAACAAGAAGTTCTTAAAGAACTAAAATAGCCTACTTTCCTGTTACTTAAATACTTACTAAAATTCTTATCTTGAAAAAACTAGGTTCGTAACAGTAAGTGACATCAAGAACCGTTTTTCCACCTTAAATTTAAAATAAATTTCACTAAACGAAGCACCTAACTAAACACAGCATCTTTCACTAAACACAGCTTGATTTGCAGTCATAAGTAAATATTTGATTTTTCGTAGAACAAAAACCAAAAAACTACTCCTCAATAAACATTTACTTGCTAAATTCGGCTAGTTTCATTTATTTTATTTCGAAAATTAAATAATTATTACTTAAATCGTTTGCAAAAATTTATATTTCAAAGAATAAATAAGAAAAATTTCTAAATTAATAAAGTGTTTGTTGTTTTTTTTTTTGTTTGTTTGCAATACTCCTCGCTTTTAGATAGAATGAAAACAATTTATATCAAAATACAAAGATCTCGTAGTGAAATATATATTTGACGTCATCTTAAATTGATCGATGTCTCAAAAATAAATTTATTTTAATTTATTGTCTAAAAGAATTAAAGTTTCTCAAGCAATTGTTGCGATGGCAACGGCGATATAATTCTAATAAAAATGGCTTCCTATGCTTTTTAAATGAGCATTAAATGTTGATGTTTTTTTAATAATTGAAGTACTTCGAATTCGAATTCTTTTCTGAAATTTTCAATGTATTCTAAATTCGATGCGCTGAATTTTTTGACGTATCTCACTTGTCCGTAGCATTTGTAGTTAAATTCAGCGATTTAAATGAATCGAAATTGAATTTCAATGCTAATTCAATGGGAAATTCGTCGTCAAATAGTCGATTTATGTCCGTCCTATCGTACAGACAGACGGACAAAAAGTATGAAAGTTGGGTGTCTGAGATTATACCTTTCTAATAAAAAAAGAATTTTTAAGATCGGATTGATAGAACTGATTTTGGAAGGGGGGTACGGACGGACAGACGGACGGACAGACGGACGGACGGACGGACATCGACCGCATGTCAATACCTACTTTTTCATTTTTTTTTAATTCTTCGAATTAAAAAAAAAGAAAAGTAGGCTAAAAATGGCTTCCTATGCTTTTCAAATGAGCATTAAATTTTGATGTTTTTTAAATAATTGAAATACTTCGAATTCGAATTCTTTTCTGAAATTTTCAATGTATTCTAATTTCGATGCGCTGAATTTTTTGACGTACGTCACTTGTCCGTAGCATTTGTAGTTAAATTCAGCGATTTAAATGACTCGAAATTGAATTTCAATGCTAATTCAATGGGAAATTCGTCGTCAAATAGTAGATTTATGTCCATCCTATCGCACAGACAGACAAAAAGTATGAAAGTTGGGTGTCTGAGGTTATACCTTTTTAATAAAAAAAGAATTTTTAAGATTGGATTGATAGAACTGATTTTGGAAGGGGGGTACGGACGGACGGACAGACGGACGGACGGACGGACATCGAACGCATGTCAATACCTACTTTTTTATTTTATTTTAATTCTTCGAATTAAAAAAAAAGAAAAGTAGGCTAAAAAAGACTTTTTTTCACTCGTTTCATAAGATGCCAACATTTCAAGTAAAATTTCGATTTGATAATACTCATAAAATCCAAAGATTTATCGATCTGCTTTATTTAAAGATATTATGCGCGTTAATTATTTTTGAATCAAAGAAATTTTTTCTCTCGATGGGAATATTTCTTAAGTCACGCTCTTCAAACTGCGTATTCATTGGTTGCTTTCTTTGACAAAATGTTGAAACAAGCTTATTGGTTTTTTAAAGCTTCACGCACTCCGAACTTCATTGGTTGGTTCCTTTGACATCTCTTCTGGAAAGCTCAAAATTTATTTCAGTCTAATTAGCACGTGAATTATTTTTAACCAATAAGATTTGATTTTTTTCACGCAATTATAAAAAATAGTGTATGAAACACGTGTGAAAAGTAAACTTTTTAAAACACGTGTCATTATTTCACTCGCTCGTGAAATAAAATCCACTAGTTTTAAAAAGTGTTACTTTTCCCACTTGTTGCATAAATAACTATTATGCGATATTCAACTACAGTAAACTCCCGATTATCCGCGGAATTGGGTGGCGCGGCATCCGCGGATAAGCGAATTCGCGGATAATCCGCAAAAGTGAGGAAAGTACAAGTCCTCAAAATTCCTTCTGGGTGTTATAAAAGTAAATTACAGTAATCGTATGGTATGTACAAATTTACTTGCTTCAAAATGTCTCTTACTGTCGTTTGTCTTATGCTATACTGCAAACACATTTGATTCTTAGAGGAACCTTTTTCCATCTTTTCAATGAGTTGTAGTTTGTCTAGAATTGCCAACACATATTTTTTCGTTTGTCACGCATTTCGCTACTATCAAAATCAGGTAAAGCCGTTCAATTAAAATAGCGGGCAATTTATTTTACAAATGACGCTTTTTGACAAAATTCTGTTCGTGATGTGCACCTGGCTGAACACATTTTGGCACACACCAGTCACTTGATTATTTTAATGCATTTGTTGTTCTTTTTGTCAAATGTATTCGTTGTTCTTTGAATATGTTCGTCGTTCTAGAAAGGAATTCTTTGTTCTTGGTATGCATTCCTCTAAAAAGTTTTGAAACAAATATGTAAACTTTTTTTTATCGTGTTTTATGAAATTTTTATATTTGCACTGAAAAAAGGAAAATGAGGTAAATAGTGTCCCGCGGATAAACCGCAAAGCGGATAATCCACCCGCGGATAATCGGGAGTTTACTGTATTCAGAAAAAAAGGAGGAAAACATTTTTAATTTAAGGAAGACTGAATTCTTTTTTGTGCTTTGAACCAAATCTAACTATATCTGTAACTACATGTATAAAAGATAATTCACGCGATTAACTATTTGAGTTTCGATTGGGAAAAAAATTGCGTGCAAAATTGAAAATTCTCTTTGAATCGCCGATTTTCAACTAGTAATTCATTTTTTCTGGTTTTATAGCATAGATGTTATCTAGATAAAGAACAAGTGGGTTTGTAACAGTAACTGTCCATAGAACCGCTTCTACACTCTTAAAACAAAAGAGTGAATTTCACTCCAGTTGGAGAAGTGCATTTTCGACACTGGAAATTAGTGAATATTATCTCAGACTGAGTTAAAATTACTCGTTTGGAGTGATTCTGTGGGAGGTTTAACGCACAAAGAATCCACTCCAAAAGGAGAAGTGCATTTTCCAGACTGGAGGAGTGAAAATCAATCAGACTGAGTTAAAATCGCTCGTTCGTTTTAAGAGTGTACAAACGATGTATGAAACAAAATCGCAAAACACAGAATTCTATTCCGATTAAAACTTTTAGTGTTATAATTGTCTTTTTCAAGATTTCATTCCGAATCTTCCCCTGATTGGTGTTATTGTCTGTTGCCACTTGTCATTGATTCACCAATAGAGGATCGAGAAAGAATATATTTACCTTCGGCATTTCTGTTGTCATTCAAAACCTGAAATGAAAGTAGACAACAGGAATGCTTACTTTCTCAAATTCGAATAATATTTTTTTTTAATCTTTTGCTAAATTAAGTTGAATATATATCGTACAATTGCTTGCTAAAAAAATTGAAGCGAAACTAATCGAAACATGATACTCCATATTCTTTGAAAAGTTAATTAAAAATGACCCAAAACTGAATGAAAAAAATTCGGTCAATTTCTTTATGGGAATATTTCTTCTGGCGTCATGCTCTCTAAACAGCGACTTCATTGGTTGTTCCGTTTTCTTCGAAAAAGTGTTGAAACAAGCTCATACAATAAAACAAATATATAAAAGATTTATTGTGCTATCACATGGCTCGTTATTCAAAACTGTTTCATATTTTTGCAGAAACCAGTATTTTTCCAATTTTATTTTCATTTTAATTAAACTTTCTTGAGGGTTTGATGTAGTGGCAACAGTGGAAACATTAAATAAAATTGGACTTTTCATGTGTTAATTAAATAGAATGAAGTTCTTATTTTAAAAATTTCAAATGTGCCTTCTTCTAAATTAAATATTTTAATGACATTTTTATTTACAAGCCCATTTGAAACTAGTTAAAAATGCATTGACCAAACATGGCGGCAGTATATCAATCCCATTAACTCGTTAAAAATGTATTGAATGAACATGTGGCGGCGGCATTACAATCCCATTTGGGTGCTTGTTAAAATTAAAAATGTATTGACCAAACATGGCGGCAGTATATCAATCCCATTAACTCGTTAAAAGTTATTGAATGAACATTGAACATGGCGGCGGCACAACAATCCCATTTGGGACTTGTTAAAAATGTATTGACCAAACATGGCGGCAGTATATCAATCCCATTAACTGGTAAAAAATGTATTGAATGAACATAGCGGCGGCATAACAATCCCATTTGGGTACTTGTTAAAAATATATTGACCAAACATGGCGGCGGCGTAACAAGCCTTACCAGTCGCCCAACAAAGGTAAAACGAGTGTTAAATCGGGTAGCATTACGAGCTTGGTACCCGAGAGCCCATCAATCCGTAACGTAAGAAACAATGACCATGAAAACAGCTTCCCTCAAGGCATGCAATTTTTCGCTCCCTTTAACTCTCCGACTAGGTTTTTATCTCACTCCTTAACTCTTTTTTTTATATATATTTCTTCACTTTCATAATTCGGTGACTTGTTTTAAAGAGACATCCTCTTGGAAGAACGTTGACTCAATATACGTCAGTTCATTGGCCGTCTGCTTGTTTTGAATCGGTCTGTTTGAAAGGGAAATTGTTATCGATTTCAGTGGTGTCTTGAAATTAAAGAAAAAAAATTATGTTTGCTTCTTTGTTTGCATATCCATGCTTCCTGGTGATGAGGCACAATTAATAGCCCAATTGAAGTTGGTTGGTGGACATATTTTCAGGCTTGTGTGCTTGCTCAGAGAGCCGCTTATAAACCTTCGTCAAGTAAGACAGTCACAACACAAGCACTCACATATATACGTGACAGATGCGGCCATCTATCACGCGCCACCTCCACAATTTAGACAGGTCCCTGAAGGGGAGGGAAGTAGTCTAAAGGAACCTGTACCCGTGGGAAACTGCGCAATGACCGCCCACAGGACTTTCGGACCCAACAGATTTAACGAGCACGTACTCCGCATATACTCGGTGAGTTTTCAGCGACCAGGACTCGATCGCGGGACCTTCCGATCCGTAGATCGAGACACTTACCACAGGGCGCCTCACAGCCCTTCCAATTGAAGTTATTTTTCTTGCTGCGCCAAGATGCAAATTAAAAGCCAAGAAAGGCATGTGGCATTTCAAATAATTATTCTGCTTTAGTTTGTTTGAAGGGGAATTGTTATCAATCTCAGTTGTACTTTAAAATCAGAAGTTTATTTTGTATGGGGGGGGGTTAATAATAGACTACCTGTTTCAAGGTGATGAAGGCCTAATTAATGCCCCATTTGACTATTTTTTAATTTGTAGAGCATGTCCACCAGGAAGTAATTTAAAAGCCAGCAGAAGACAGTAACCTTTACAATATTTATTTTACCTCAATTTGTTATCGTTTTCAGCGGCATAGTATTTTTTGTAGTCTGAATTGAAAGCTCTCTGTTTCCGGAAGATGAGACATAATGCATAGCCGATTTGACTATATGTTTTAATTGAATCGGTGAGTGCAGAAACAACGGCAGTCACAAATTTCAAATTTTTCAGGGGGGGGGGGGGAAACGTAATAACTCGTCCTCTATTTCTGCACTCAACACTCGAAACAAACGTCCTGTATTTCCGGAAATACTCAACAGACTAACGTAGTTTTTGCACCCAACACGCATCTTGCCTTTCCACGCTTATTTTCATTGAAAACGAGTTTTCGGATTTTTTTTTGACTGGTGGCTTCTGCACTCACCGATTCACAATTGCAGGGCTTGTACAGCTGGGGGGAAAAAAACGCTCCACCCTTCGTTTCTCGGCTGCTATCGGTCAAGGAACTTTATGAAAGGTGTCATTTTTCAGGAAATAGCGTAAGGAATTTAGAACTGGCAACAAAAATTGCATAAGGGGTCGTCTACATATTAAAATGAGTACCAACTTTGAAAATTCCAATGGCAACACCCAATTTTTTTTTTACATAAAAATGTTCAGCACCTTTAAAATACCCCATACATAAAAAAGTATTATCTAGTTTGCATTATTTGGTGAGATATTAAAGCATTAATTTTGAACTCGTTTAGGGGGAAATCTCTAAAGTGAAAACAGTAATATTTGGGTTGCGTCTTTTCAAAACAACAAACTAACTGGGTTAACATAATCTCGCCAACGGATGCTAGAATTTAACTTTCTTCACTAATATTGTGATTTTTTAATGTTTTTTTTATTTTGAAATTATAAATTCAGAAATAAAATAAAGACTAGAAGATAAAAAGTTTTAATTTTAATTTAAGTCGCATATACGGTTATTTATAACGAACAGATTTTCAAATGCGATTAGTTATAATCACATTGACTAACATGATTATTGCATTAATGTTTCACATTTTTTATGCAAATTTTTGTTTCATTAATATTGCTGCAAAAAGTTTGTTAAAAATTTGTCGCCCTTTATCGGTAATATAAACCACGTATTTCAAAACGAGGGTTACAACCTTAACACGATATTTAAGGAAAGCAAAATAAAATTATTCAGAATGATTGGGCAATGATTTATAATCAATTAAAGTGGGCACTAATAATTTTAAATAAGCAATGTGGTAACAATAAAATGTACTGAAAACCGAATTCCAATTATATTTTAGCATATTTATTTTTGATACTCACTTCTTGAAATTGTATTGGAAATAACACATATTTAAAAACACAGTAATCGATAAAATTTAAAGTTAATTCGACAAACAAAATACATTGCATGCATTTGAAATAAGAAAAGATTTTTAGATTTTTTTCAGACATCAGTAATTTGAATAAACATTTATCAACAAATGCTTTTCAATCACCAAACGATAATGCAAGTTAGGATCGAATTCGCCAAGTAATTTTTTACACGATCCCTAAAATTCGTCTTTTTCAGTTTTTTTACAATAACTCGGCAAATAATTGTTTTTGAATTAAAAAATTTGGGATTTTGGTTCTACTTGATCTACTTTATCGATTTATGAAAAAAAAATTTGGGGTTGCTATTCATGTTTTATTTATTATTATTTAAATTTAAATAAAAAATTACTAAAACTGAAAAATTGATGAAAAAACTTGTGTGATTTGTTTTTGGAAGATTAAGAAGTATTTAATGAAAAAAAAACTTTCTTTAATTCCTTTTATTTGTGGAGATATGAATAAAAGTTTATGAAACTTTTTTAACATTATGGGCGTTCAACTTTGAATGCTTATAGCTTATCAAATAATGCAAAGTAAATAATTCTTTTTTACACATGGGGTATTTTGAAGGTGCTGAACATTTTTATGTAAAAAAAAATGGGTGATGCCATTGGAATTTTCAAAGTTGCTACACATTTTAATATGTAGACGACCCCTTATACAATTTTTTGTTGCCAGTTCTCAGTTCCTTACGCTATTTCCTGAAAAATGACACCTTTCACAAAGTTCCTTGTCCAATAGCAGCTGAGAAACGTGGGGTGGAGCTTTTTTTTCCCCCCAGCTGTACTTTAGTGTAAAAATTAAAAGCTAGAAGACAGTATTTAGTTTGCGTCAATTTGTTTGAAAGGGAAATTGATTGTTACCGATAAATCAGTGGAGTTTTAAAATTTAAAAAAAATAGGTTATCTATAACCCAATCAGCAAAACAATTTCTTGGAGATGAGGAATTATTCATACCACATTTAAATGTTTTTAATTGCAGGGCATTTTTTAACGGATGCAAATTAAAGACCAGAAAACAATATTTTTCATAAGTTTGTTTGAAATTGACATTGTTTGCTATCAATTGCATATGAATGATATCTTAATTAACTTGTTTGTAATTGGAATCGCCTATGGAATAGGATCTACCATGTTTTCATTAAGGGGTCATAGGAGTCTTAAAAATGTGCAAAGAAGGAACTACAAAGTAGAGTTTGATCTTTCATGTAATTTTTTAACTGCTCAATATATAAGTATCATTTTTTTACATGTAATTCTACAAGATTTATTTAATATAAAACAAATTTTAAAATTTATGAAACTTTAGCCAAAACTAAAATAAATGATATTAAACATAAAGCTATTTGAACACATTGGGATTAGGCTTGCGGGGCAAATTGTGAGGTCAAAATTGAAAAAATGACCAAGAAAATGACTTTATATTGTACAAATATGTACAAACAAAGACTTATACCTAAATTTTCAGCTCAATTTTAATAAGAAATTATTTTTAAAAAATTTAAAATCAAAATTTTAAAAATATTATTTTTTTTAGAAAAATGTTCTTAAAATAATTTCTAATTAAAATTGAGCTGAGAATTTAGGTATAAGTCTTTGTTTGTACATATTTCTACAATATAAAGTCATTTCTTTGGTGATTTTTTCAATTTTGACCCCAAAATTTGCCGCGCAAGCCTAATCCCAATGTTCTCAAATAGCTTTTTGTTTAATATCATTTATTTTAGTATTGGCTAAAGTTTCATAAATTTTAAAATTTGTTTTATATTAAAGAAATCTTATAGAATTGCAAATAAAAGAATTATACTTATATATTGAGTAGTTAAAAAATTACATGAAAGATCAAACTATGCTTTGTAGTACCTTCTTTGCACATTTTTAAGACTCCTATGACCCCTTAAGTTATTTATTTTGCATTTAGTTAGTTTGGAATGTAAATTATTATATTATCATTTGCAATTGAATTACGTCTTGATTAAAAACTTGTTGGTAGTTGGAATAGTAAATATCGCTTTGGCATGTTCTCCGAGTTACAAATTCCAACTTAAAGCAAGCCTTTAAAATATGTATTGCATCAGCATTTTTAAAGGTAATTTATTTCTTTATTGATGGTACGAGTAAAATGTCTCAAACTTTTAACAATTGATGATATAGTAGATACATTGTTTCCTAAAATTTAGGTACTGTGTGTCCTATATTAAATAGCTCTTTATTATTCGCAAGGTTACATTAGAAACTTGGTCCAGGGTTATTGGGGAATGGTGACAGTAAATCATTTCAAAAGGATCTGATTTTATAAAATTTAACACTTCTTGTAGCCATTTTAATTTAAATATATTGTAAAATCCAAATTCTTCAGAATAATGTAAGGTTATTTAAATATAGTTGAAAATTTTATGAATAATGCAATTAACCTCTTTGGAAGAGGACAAGAATATAAAAAGCTATATGCAAATAAAATGTAGGGTAAATACAGGGTGGTTCTAAAATAACGCTCGCTATTCGGAGTAGTCTGTAACTTGAATGAATAATCAGAATGCAACAAAATTTGAGACACATACTAATCAAGGGAGGGGGGGGGGATAATGGAATCATACAAAAATAAACTCGACCCTTGACCAGGGTTCCAAAAATACGAGGCGTAATTGGCTCTGCTTGCCGTAATTGGCTACGCCTCGTAATTTAGAGCCCTGTTCAAGGGACGAGTTTTTTTATTCATAAAAAAAGACACTCGTCTCTTGGCCAGGGTTCGAAATTACGAAGCGTTATTGGCTGTGTTGGCCGTATTTGGCCAAAATTGGCAACGCCTTGTAATTTAGAACCCTGAAAGAGTAATTTAGAATTTTTTAAATAAGAATTTAGAAGATTTTTCATGATACCATTATTTCCCTCTTCTTGATTAGTAAGTGTCTCAAATTTTGTTGCATTCGGATTATTCATTAAAGCTGCAGACCACTCCGAATAGCGAGCGTTAGTTTATAACCACCCCGTAGTAATTTGCATAATTTAGTATTTAGCATTATTTCTCATATAGAACAAAGTCACTTTGGCATTCACTAAATTGATTTTTTAACCGTTTAAATAACCGAAATTAACTAATAAAAAAATCCTAACTTTCAAAGAATTTTTTTCAAAAGTATAAAAAAAACAAAATCTCTACTTTATAATTATCTTTAAGAAATAAATTAAACATTGATTGCTAAACATGCAAACTGTCATATTAAGATAAAATCAAAATTTAATGAGAATAACATTCAATGGTTTTGCTGCAAATTGTCAAAATAATAACATTTCAGAAGCCATCAGCATATTAAGTACTTACGACGCTACATGCTGAATATCACATAATCCCCTTATAATGAGCCATATACGTGCCTAAATGAAATATACATCATTAATCATTTATTTTCACATTAATATAAATCTCCAAACTGTTTTGATATCTTTATTCTGTTCCCAAAAGCTTCAATTTCAATAGAGAAACAAATGATTAAGAACCATTAATCAAGTTCGTAATTAAATGCAGCGTGCGATAAAAATCACAAAGGACATGATAACAGAAAGATACCTTTATGAAAATGACGAGGCAAACAAGAAATGGCGTTTTGTGAACTAGATCCGGATAATTGAACTCCCGGATAATTGGACCTTTTCCCAGTCAGGTGTGTAATTCAATGTTTTAAGGCTGAAAATCGCTCGTGCGGATATAGGATTTTTTTTTTTGTCTGTCTTGCAAATGGTGTTTCTCAGGATTTTTTTTTTTTAATCACTTGAGTAAATCCTTTATTTTCTTTTCCTGATATTTGATTATTTTTGTAGAGGTATTTCAATGATTTCTTTTTTTTTAAATTGATTTTACTGAAATTTCTGTTAAGTTTGATGTTTTGATCATAACTACATCACTTTTGAAGGTTTTATATTGAAGGGGGTACGGGTGTTTCTCAAAGAGTGATCTGTAGATAACTTATAATTTAAAAATTTCAGTATACCAAGAGTACAGCGATAAGGGGAAGAGGGGAGCATAGTTAACATCGCAATGTTAGTTGCATAATATTGGCTGTTATAATAACAGGTTGGTCAATTATAAGTTCTTATTATGTAGAATTCATAAACACATTGCAAAGAAATCGATTAGGTTACATAAAATTATTTCATTATTATTTATTTCTTTAAAAATACCACCTTCATAAAAATATTTTTGCAGAAAAGTCTATATATGCCCATTAATATTTGTAACAAAATCTTGAGAGGTAACAATGAATGAAAAATTATTTCTTTGGCATAGATCGATGAAGCTATGTTTTGTCGGAACATAGAACCAATCGGACCACATCTCGAAGGAAATCAATGAATGAAAGCTGGAACGAAATACGACACCAGAAACAAGCCGATTCTTTATTGCATTGTAACATTTGAATAAAATTTTTTTAAGGTTTTTCAAAATGCTGAAGAAATTAAGAAAGTCAATCTTCACAATCACGAATCAATCAAATATTTGCGAAAAAAGCCCATTATTTATAAACAAAATGAAGAAATTCTTTTTGAAAAGCTATAAATAAAATTATTACCAAAAAAATAGAGCTTTTCAAAAGAATTCATCTTCAGACATCACTCTTTAGAACAGGAATCAATCTTTGTAGTGAAAAAACGGAAGAAGCTGCTGAATGAAAACCAATGCTAAAACCGATATACTAAGTGAAGCCATCAGTCGCGTTGTAGTGAGCCCAAACAAAACTCCCGGTGATGTATTTGGCGATGTTCTACAATAGAGTTGTATAACCTCTTACGACCAGGCGACCCCATTTGGGGACATTTTATAAAGCCTCCCCACCAACAATTAAACACGTTAATTAGTTCCGATATTGACCTGGTCCGATAGAAGAAGATCCAAATATCAGTTTTCAGCCTTTGATTACAATTATCAGTTATTTATTTTTATGAAAAAATTAAGTTGAACGAGATTCAATGCAATATTAGAGTTCTTAAAAAATATATATTAAATTTTCTTTCAAACTTTTCAAAAAGTTCTTTTAGCAGTTAAATTTAAAGGCATTTTGCAATAAAAGCGATTTTAAAATAATCTCTTAACTGCAAATAAGTTATACTGTCTTTTTTGTTGCATTTATAGCACAAAATATGTGTATTTTTAGAGTTTAAGGTGTGTTTCTAAGTAACTATTAAACATATTTTTTTAAAAAACTTTTTTGGAAAACATATTTTTTAGCATATATTTGTATGAAAAGTATGTTTAGATTATGAGAATATACGTGTAGGATTTTGCTCGGGTCTTAAGAGGATATAGGCTTAGTACTTCGACTGGACGTTTTTGGACCACTCTAATAAAAACTGTAATTACAATGCAATTTTTTTTTTGCCCGAAAAAGAAATTACATCCATCTTGTATAAATTCAGATCTCGACCACAGACTACAATTGTGCATATAGTTATTATTTTTATTTTTAATTAACGTTTTTTTAAGGAATAAAATTAATTGAGTGAGCGGATTGTTTTGGGCTTACTAGGGTAGCTTGGCTCTAATAAAAACTATAATTACAACGCATTTTTTTTACTTGAGAAAGATATTACAACCACCTTGTATAAATTCAGATCTCGACTACAGACTACATCAACTGTGCATATAGTTATTATTTTTATTTTTAATTAACGTTTTTTAAGGAATAATATTAATTGAGTGAGCGGTTTGTTTTGGGCTTAATACACTCTTAAAACGACCGATTTTAACTCAGTCCGAGTTAATTTTCACTCCTCCAGTCTAGAAATTGCACTCTTCTCCTATAGGAGTGGATCCTTTGTGTGTTAAGCCTTCGACAGGATCACTCCAAACGACTGATTTTAACTCAGTCTGAGTTAATATTCACTCCTTTCCAGTGTCGAAAATGCACTTCTCCTACTGGAGTGGATTTCACTCTTTTGTTTTAGGAGTGTAGTGTAGCTGCTTGGCGACTTTCTGTCGGCTTCACTTTGTTTCTCGCCAAGCATCCACCATCTTCCTCTAAACTCAGAGAGTGAAAATAATACGCAACGACGCGGCGATGTTGCCATTCGCTCCGGAACAAAGTCACCGCTTAATTCCAAGTGACAGACGATAATTGCGTTGGGAGCTTTTTGAATCTGCCGCGCAAATTTCAGCCCAGATCAATCATGGCGGGTGACACGTGAAAACTTTTGCTTTGGGGTGTCGGCCGAACCGCGTTATCGTCTGACAAGTGAGTCTTAAGAACACCTATAAATGCATTATCTTTCTTTGTTAAAAAAAGAATGAAAATAATAAAATATATTGGAAGTGAAGCGATGGAAGTAGCGCAGTAGAGTGGCGGCTAATTTAACATAAATTGGTTTATTAAGGGAATGGGATGATTACATAAGTTCTATTGCCTTTCATTTGAATACCATTGAAAATACCTTTTTCATTATATGTTTAGTTAGTTGAAGTACTGATTTGTTAAGCGGTAACTTTGTATATAGTTGACTTTTTTTAAAGGTAATAAGCGTGTTAAAAAATTTCTGACTAAGAAACTGTTTTTAAAAGCAATATATAAAAAATCAAATAAGTTGCACAGAGTTTAAATCAGTTACTTTGTACTTATATTTAATAATACTTTAAAAAGATACTTGTTAAAATTAGACAGAAAATATTTATCAAAATGATATTAAATTTTGATACCGAAGGATTAAAATGTTTGGAAATCAAAACCAGTATATTAAAAAAGACCCATAACAAACTAGTCTTTAACTTAAAGAACTACAAATAAAATATTGAAACCAGTTACAAAATATATGAGAATCAATAAGCCCCAGAAACAGTTTTGTACTAAATAAGACACTTAGATTAGAAACAGACAATAATTGATTAGCCCTTTCAGTCCCAAAAATTTACTACACTACAGAAACATCCGATATTCACAAAATAAGCTTATTTTAGGTCAAATATACGAATTCCATAAGAAAAAAAATTCATTAAAATTTTTTATGTGGTTTTTGAAACAATGCCAAAATTCTTTAACTGTGAAAAACAACAAAATAAAAAATATATATATTACCTAAAAACACTTCAAGTTATATATTTTAAGGTATCTTACCATATTATTAAAAAAAATTAGTAATTATTTTAACCGAAATTGTTGAAATTTTGTTTTTAATATGTGGAACTGAAGTGAATCAGGAGAAACGCTTGTTGACTATTTTCTAAATAAAAAAAAAAATAGCAGTTCTGACTTCTATTGAGATAAAAGTAAAATTTTGTCTGATAGAACAAAGTGTGAGGAATCGAATGATGTGTTTTTGGATGTCATAGCGGGACATAAACATTTTGAAAAAAATATTGAAAGTGATGATGCCAAATGGCATCAATGGGACTGAAAGGGTTAAATGGCTGATAAATGTATATTCAGTTCAAAAGGCTGTACAGAATTTTTAACAGGTAAATTTTTTATAAACAAATTGATTGTTATCTACTTTAATTGAATAATTAAAGGCCAAAATTCAAAGAATATCAAGTATACTCTAAACTAAAAAAACTCCTTGGCGCAATTGCCCATTAGTGGGCCAAGGCCTGCCGTGCCCATTTCAGCTTTCGTGACCTAGGGCTCTGGGGTGCTAGGCATATGTCCCGGTAAGTTGGTCAGCCTCATGCGGAACACCTAGTGCTTAGTTCGCAAGCATTCTTGGTACCCATTTTTTCGACCCACTCAAGGTATGGAAGGATGGGTAAACATCGACCAATCCGAGATTCGATCTCCGGCCCTTGGCGTGGCAATGCGAGGCACTACCACTAAGCCACTAGGCTTCATATCAAGTATACAGTTAATTTAGTTACTAAATGATGCTTGGACTTAACTTTCTTATTGAAAAGCGTACCGATGAATTTAAAGTAGGATGAAGATGACTACACTATTTCATAACAATCTAAGAGTGTCTTAACGTTAATGTTCAATTACTCTAGAAAAGACTCAACTTAATTTCACTTTTCAGTTACCAAATGCCTGTACTAGTCACCAGTACATTTTTGATAATTATTTATAATTGTAATTAGTGATGTATTCGCAAAAGGTCACGAAAGATAAAATTAACCTACATTAAAAAAAATTGAGAAATACTCAAATAATTAAATTTTCAAGACATAAAATGGGAGATAAATTACATGAAAATAGGTACCAAGGTGTGGTGTGCTTTTTCTGAAAATATTTTTCAAGTTATCAAATTCACAAAAAAATAAGTGGTACACCCTATTTTCAAAACAAACCAGAGTGTGTATTCTATTTTTTGAAAGAAACCAGAATACTATTGACCTGTGCCGTATATCCTCTAATATAAATGTCGGTGATGAATTACATATGGTTACCTTACTTATCTATGGTAATAGAGAACTTTAAAAAATTACTTCACTATTTCAAAATATGGGATGATTAAAGCTGGTTATAAGATATTTTTTTTCACTTTACGATTGATGCAAACTTTAAGGTTGTTGCAAACCCCATAAGATGGCAGCACTATAATTATGTATGATTGGTAAGTGGTAATTGTTATTAAAAAATATTATACAAAATCAGCAATAGTGTTTTTCAGTTTAATAAATAAAAATTATCCGCAAATAGTTTTATGCATGATTAATAGCAAATAAATTTAATAAGTAGGACAAAAATTAAAATTAACGAAAATTTTCTATAGGTTAGGATTTTCATTTCGAAAGACTTTTGGTGCTGCCATCTAACATACTTATCTTAAACTAAATATTTCAACAACTCTTTTCTTTATTGTAGTTTTATAATTAAAAAAAAAAGTATATTTCTGTTAGAAACTAATCTTCTCTGTTTAAAGATATGATAATTGAATTTTTTTTCAAGAATTGGTCAAGGTTTTACATTTATTTTGTTTTAGCTTTTACTTTCGATCTTTTTGGCACAGCTTTATTTTACATCAACGTTATTTTTGTACTGTTATATTCTAAATCACAATTAGTAAATTATGACTAGATAAACTTATTTTAAATAAATTGACAATTTTATTGGACAAATATTACAAAAATGACAAGTGAATTGTAATTTTACGCATGCATTATTTTTTCTCTCCTTTGTGTATCATACCTTACTAGGTAGAACTCAAGCACGGTCTACTCGACTAATAGAGCCAGAGAAGCTCTCTGTGAAGTTGCACTATCCGTTTTATTCGAATTATCAGCTGTTCCTAAAGAAAGGAACGGAACCTGAAAAGTATTATCTGCCTTACCCGAGTTGGTGCCGTGATTTTTCTGAAAAAAAAAAAAAACGACAATCTGAACTGTTTGCATAGAGTGAAGTCACGAAGAGCTTCTGTGGTCCTAAAGGGGGCAAGTTTTAGGCCTTGAGTAGCAACATAATTGCTAAATGAAATTTAATTATTTCTTGTTCCTTGATTGGTGAATCAATATGAAGTGGTAAAAACCACCAATCGGAAAGCCGGTCAAAGGAAGTTCATAGGAATGACAATTAAAAGGAAATATGACACTAAAAAATAAAGCCAGTTGAATAAATCATGACTCAGACAATAATTTTTCTACACTACAATTATTAACAGTTACAAGCATAACTATTACGCAAGACTTAAAAAACAATAGAAATAGACATAAGTACCACCCTTTCAACAACAATTACTAATTGGTCAGTATACTTATTCCATTTCAATACAAATGTGGCTAGAATCATACCATTAAGAATTAAGTTGAACAATTCCTCTAAATTTCTTGCAGCGTATAAATTGTGTAACAAATCCTACAACAATGCGGTGCGATAACCTTTTTAAAAGAAAACGAAAGTCAAAGTCAAACAAAGCGGTTTATCCAAGCGAGTATCGTCCTTCGCGTGTTGATTTACAATGTCCGTTAGTTCTAAGCGGGTTAGGACAAAGTTGATGACATGTTTCACCTTTATTCATGGTTTGAGAGTTGTGAATAATGTCTTATCGAAATGACGTGTAGGTGTATTCCTGTGACATCTGTTAAATTATTGTTAAGTAGTGTTTTTAACCTAAAGGGTAAATAGGTAAGGGGTTGAGGACGCCAGAAAGTTTTTTTTTTTTTGGTTTAGTTAAATATGGCGCGAAATTTATGGACCAATCTTCCTGTTGTTGGTCACTAATTTTTGTGTTTGTATTCTTGACTAAAGTTAGGGGAACATACCTAAGAACTTAAATATTTAATCGAGATATTTGCAAGCTAGATATCACTGTAAAACCTATACATCGATCTAAACTCTGTAGTGGTAGTCTATAGGTTCCTGAGTACTAGAATATTAACAACGAAGAATCCAATCCAAGACGAAGTACGTATTCAAACTAATAGCACAGAAAATATTTAATGACTTTTTTCTACAGATGATATCATTATGGAACTTTCAGAAAATGTTCAGAAAATATTGTAAATAATAAGAAATAAAAACTGAAAAATCGATATTTTGACCAATTTTTGGGTACTATTGCTCATTGACTAATATTGCTTTTCAAATCTCAATCGATCATGTTTTATGTTATTGACCTTTTGAAAACACAAAATCAACATTTTTAATATTTGTTCTCCAGTCAAAACAATATTGAAATTGCACTGCGAGTCTGTGAATTTAAAATTCTCACGCTGGATAGTATTCTACTGTATTATTAGTAAGACGTCAACGAATCCGTTTACATAGACTACTTATTCAAAGGGGCTGTGATAGCCTGATCGGTAAGGTCGTGGACTATCATCCCTACAGTTACGAGTTCGAGCCCGCTGCCTTCTGAAGACCCCCGTGTGGTCTAATGGTAACTAGTGCACGCTAAATCCATCGTGGTCACAAAGTCCTCCAAGTTCCCATGCCAAATCAATACCTCTGGGGGTGACAAGTCAATTCTGGGGATAATCTAGTTGGCCTCTGTCTCTAAAAAATTGATGGATCCACTTATGTGTGTGTTGTGTTTGTCTTACTTGACGAAGGTTTATAAGCGTGTCTGTGACCAAGCACACAAACCTGAATATATATGTCTAAACCAAAAAAGTTATTCAATAGGTTCAGCCATCGAACTCTTAAATTGCTATAAAAACTTAACATATAATACCCAAACCATAAGATGGTACTCAAATAATTGGAATGGCGAATCAATTGGATCACAAAGATAAAAATGGCTTTCATTGCTACGTAAGTGGAGCTTAAGTCCTTTTTCGAAGAGTAGGGTCACACGCAACAATTTTTACAATCCCTATTTACAACGCGATTTCCTTCAAAGAAATCATAACTTGTCTGAGTCACAGTGTATTGTAATTATATATGTTAGCAGTGTTATTCAAATAGATAAATATTATGTAAATGAAGGGGTCCCATTGAGCTCCCTTAGCACCCATTTCGGCCAATTTTGGCCCAAACATTGCTCATTTGGCGATTTTCGAAAATATATTTTTTAATAGTTTTTTTTTTTCATTTTGCAAATCACGTCTAACGGACCATACGGAATCTTTGAAGGCAAACTGAGTTTTCTGGAGACAAAAACCCAGTATACACAGTTAAATGGTGAAATTGGAAATACTCCGTTTGGCGGTGGTTATAAATTTTTGGCGTCTTTATCGCTTGCGTCATTGAAATGGCAAAATATACCTCGACATTTTAATCAGAATATACACGATGTCGGCCTTTGTATTAAATTAATCATAAGTTAAGAGCAAGGGGTACTGGGCGCTTGACTATTAATAATTAGTTACAGCCGTTGAATAAAATTTACTCAAAAATAGCTTTTGATTTGGCCAACAAAATTAAAGTCTTGGGAAAAGTTTTCCTATAAAATTTAATTTACTTAAGCCACTAATTTTTTTTTCTATTTCTCAAAAGACTTTTGGCAAAACTTCAGCAATAGCAGGAGATAAAAGCAGTTTAATTTGTCTGCAATATACAGCTGTTACACATTAGAGAAAATTCAGCTTAGATGCGAGTGCTAACACTAGTTGGCGTTCGAAATTTTGCGCAGAATTTCTTACAACACCAGTTATGGTCACATTACAGAAAACTCGGTATTTAATGGCCAACAACCCTCTTTTTCTAATGGATTAGCCGATAATGGCTCATCGAGAAGCCAAAGTACTAATTTGTATAGACCGGTTGTAGCATCCTCATTATTAGTTTTTCTAGATTTTTTTTTATATGGAAGCTGATCAATAGACACTCAAGCACTTCAAGTTAGCATGGAAAAAGAGTTGAAAACAATAAAATGACGATCGAGTTACGTTAAATTATATGATATAACTCGGTTTAGTAAGGTCTTGGGGTTCTGGTATTTTATTTAACTAGATGAATACTATAGTTAACTGCATTGCAATACTTTAAAAATAGTTATTATGGCTATGATAGCCATTTTTTCAAAATCGGATGACTAACTAGTTATGACATGTAATTTATTTTTATTGAGGCATTTACCATTGTAACAGATTTTAATACAATGAAAAAACAAAAATCAGGTGAAGCACAGAGGTTTGCTGTAAAGATATGGTCTGGATTTGCTCCTAGGAGTCAAGTTATAATTATGAAATATCTAGATGAAAATGCTGTTCTTGGACCAGAGATGGCTTTACACTGTTGAAATTAGGTTAGGTTTGAATTATCGTCGTACTAGAGCTATCCGAGGGCTATTATATGCGGTAGTCGTATTTTAGAACCACAGTAAAGTGACGAGCCGACACCTGAATAGGCACCCAACGCAACCGTCAAGGGGGTTACAGTCCACTGAGCCGAATGAGACTCAGCCGAATGCTCTAAACCGCAAAATCTCGCCAAATTTCATGGCAACATATTCACCATTATGGCGATAATGTTTTCAACATAGATTTTTCTTTTGCTATCCAGCACTTCAAGATGGCTAACAATTTGGCTGGTTTATCGCTCGAAAATAGCAAGGGTGTTTAAGAAACCAAAGCACCAGATACGGCCCCTCCGAAGTAGCTTTTCACGAAGGGGCTGGGGAGTGTTACTGAAGAGAGCGGTTGTCACAATGATTTATTGGCTCTGCGGGTGGTCAGTGTCCACTGTTCAAGCAAAGCGATTTGGTTGCTAAAATCGAATGTTGCCATGCGTGTACAAATAAATAATTCTTATTCATTTTTTAGTTTAATTAACGTAGAATTAGAGGCTAATATGTCTATACTAAGTTAATCGTCTAATTTTCAACTACTGTTTTTATATTAGCAGTGCATCTACAGGGTGAGGCAAACAAAACCGGCCCCTAGGTGGAGATAAGAATACGACAGAAATGTTGCCAAGTACTAAAGCAATACAAAAACAGGTTTGCTTACTGAAGCTATTGATCGCTTCAATATTAAGCCCAAACAAACGATTGGCGACTTATTTACCGGCAACTACGCCACGCTTTTAGAAACTAGTTGAAATGGAATATAAACAAGGTTAGTAGAGCTGATCAAGATTTAGTGATTATTTGATTGTTTCGGTCATTATTTATCCTAGAGAATCGGACCTTTTTGTTTTTGGTAATACAAAACATTTTAAATTGATTGCAAGACACAAAATTTGCATTATGGGACGTCTTCATACAATACGAACTAAGATCTGAACTCGCCACTAGTCTATGAGTAGCTCTAATGTGAATCGAATCCGATCCAACCAATGCAAAAACAGGTTTCAGGCTGCTTCAAGAGTTTTTCTCGCCAAGCATTTCAACGTATTCCCATCTCTAGATCGGGACCGGTTTTGTTTGCCTCACCCTGTACAATATTACTACGTGATTTAGATATAGGTTCATGAAAACCTTTTTTTTTTCATGACAATAAGGGTGTGATGTAGATCAGTCATGGGGTCTTGTCTCATCATGATGTACTAAACTTTTGAAAATTAAACAAAAGTTTTAGTTCCAAAAGCAAAAGTTTTAACATAAAAATACCTTATGATAATAGGTTAGTTGGTTAGTTTAGTTATATCATCGCACTAGAGTTACAGTAGGGCTATTGGCGACAGGCCTCATAATTACCACGGTCAAGTGAAGAGACGACACCTGAGTAGTGACCCAACGAAACCGTTTAGGACGACATCATAAGCAGCGTTGAGACATTGTCATATTTTACGTGCACTACCTCTACACGAAGTAGTATTTGTCGAACACTTATGGCTTATAGGTCGGTAATTATTTAGGTGTTTGGGTCAAAAATTTCGAATTTCTGTTTTTCTTTTTTCTTTTGATTATCCCCTTAAATTTATATTTTCAATCAATAATAGTTTTGTTGCAAGGATAAAACTTTATTTTGAAAGGAACCGTTCCGTTTTTCTTGCAACAAATACACGATAATTACTAAAAAGGATTAAGCGCATAAAATATTTATTGTTGCAAAATCAGCAATTAGTTTATAGGTTAACATTAAAACGAAGCGCAGCTGTACTTAACCTTGCTTAGATTATTATTCCGATTAGTATATATATAAATTAGCTGGTAATATTGTCTAGTTGTAGTAAATTATTAATAGATATTGCTATTTAATTAGTAGTTGCTAACCAATTAGTAACTTAATTAATAATATTGCTACCATATAACTACTTATTTGTACCATTTTCTTTTATTGGTGACTTGCTGATTTAAAATTATCATTCAACAAAAACACATTTTAATGAATGTATAGCATTATTTTTAGAGGAATGTAATAAAAAACCGTTACACAAAATTTAACTCTCTATTGCATACTGTTGCAATGCGGAAATATACACGTTAATCCGTTTTAATGATTTAAAATATTGTTGATGTTCATACGAATCAAATTCCAGGGAAAAGAGCTTTTCAAACAAATTACTTTCAAGTTCGACACAAGTACATATCAGGGAAATTTCCTTTGAAATGACCTGTTAAATAACTGACTGCCTTACATTGGAGCGATTTCTCGAAAAGCTATTTCGATATAATCCTATATTGTCCTCCCATTATGAAATGTCGCATTTTTTAACTTGTATTTCTAAAAAAAAGGAATATTTAAAAAATATATGTTTAGCATATCGGATTAAAAAGCATACAAATTTTCTACAGCTGTTTTAAAGACTTCATAGTGTTGCCGAATTCATCCAATTTGCGGCGTTCTGAGGGTCGATGGGGCATGTTTCACGTCTTGAGTGGCAACAGTTGCACAGGAATGAAAATAGTAATAAGAAGCCAAATAGTATATGTATTTCTGGGCTACACATGCATGATTTTTAAGGTTTTAATGAAAATATATATGAGTTATAAACCAAGCATTATGTCAAACAACAAGTGAACATAAACCAAAAATTTGACGTATTTAGTTAAATCGGTACCTTCTACCTTGTAAGGAAAATGTTGTGTGTACACGAAAATTTATTGTGCAAGTTACTTTACATAATTAAATCGCATCAAAATACAATTATAAATGTTAAAGAATCTTTCTAAATTGTAAAATGGGTTTCATTTGACCAAAATTAATATATTTATGATGCACAGAAACTAAATTTAAATAAACTAAGATTTTTTAAAAATAAAATTGAAATAAAAAGCTAGAGAACGTATTTTAATTTTTTCGTAGCCTTTATAAATTGTATAAGTATGGTTAACGTTTTTAAATTTGTTTCAAGTAATTTGGTTAACCCATTAACGATGGTTTGTAAACACCGTTAGCACCCCTTTTTCCATTTAAAAACGCTAATTTTAAGTTTTCTAAATTTGTTTTTTGTGTAAATTAGTTTGCCCCAAATTAATTTCCCAACAATGTTCTTTACTTGTCTTATGGTTTGTTAACTTTAAACATAAAATTCCTTTTCGTGTGGCAACTTTTTTTACCAATCGTACTTGATGTGTTTAACAGAAATGGAGTTGTCATGTGCCAAGTTACAAATACATGTGACTTAACCATTTGGTCTTGCATTGAAAAAATCCTGCCTCTTCAATAAAGCCGTGTACCGTGTATATGGGACTGGAGCACGTTAAATCCGTCGTAGTTTACTGCTCTGACAACTCATATAAGAAGTCGCTATTAGGTTGGTTACATAAGTGCCAGTTTGAGTTTCGGCATCGTTACTTAATCCTGGTTATGAAAGGGGGCTGGGGAGCCCAGTCGGTTAGGCACTCGCCTAGCATGCAAAAGTTCCCAGGTTCGGGTCCGGGCATCGCCAAAATAACTGCCGTCCTATAAACGGCCCGTGTAGCCAAAAATGTCCGACGAATAATGCCCCGTGTAAGGTAGTGCACGTTAAATATCCTTCAAAGTCCTAACGCTGCGTACGATGTCGCATTTAATAGTTGCGTTGGGTGCCTATTCAGGTGTCGGCTCGTCACTTAACTGTGGCTCTAAAATACGACGCCCGTCGCCAATAGCCCCCGTGTTGCTCTAGTGCGACGATAATTCAAAGCCTAACCTAACCTGGTTATGAAATATGAGGTCCGTCGCCACAATAGTCCCCTTGTAGTTCTACAATAGTGCGACGTTAATTCAACCCAAACACAAACATCATTGATCCACGTAAGAAGAATCCTCTAAAGCAGCATATATTTTTTTTTACATATTCACAAACGTACATACATACATACAAACAACAACATATTTGGGATTCACATCGCCCTTAAATTACGCAGGGATATTGGCGACTACATGACTTTTACATGATTTTAAACCGCGGAACAGTGACGGGGACTATACTTGAGCAAAGCTGTAGCTCCACGCAATCTTATAGCGACAGCGTGCAACGTGCATGATATCAGAACTTTGAACGTATACAGATTTAACGTGCACCAGTCATACATACATGGCGTTTAAAAGGCGAGATGTTTTTGAGTCTAGAATGGGCTGTTACTAATATGGCTAAGACGCTCACAGAACATGAGACGGTATTTATGGTGTCATAATCCAACTCTTCACGCTATGGCGCCGCGCCTTACAATAAATGAAATATTGACTTATGTGAACTTAATATTATATAACCAGATTTTTATATCGTAAGTTAAATACAGAATTGCTTAAATATTAGAAGTGCCCATCATACAACTTTAAATTGAGAGTTGAACACATAATTTGAGAGAACTTAGAAACTGATCTTTTGCAACAAAGAATATTGAGGACCGAAAAGGCTGAAATTATCTCAAAACCAAAGCGTTGAGGTACAGGGGAGAGTGGGGACAAGGGGCATAAAGAGGGGGAAAATACCCTCTTAAAACAAAGGAGTGAAATCCACTCTTGTAGGGGAAGTGCATTTTTGACACTGGAAAGGTGTGAATATTAACTCAGACTGAGTTAAAATCACACGTTAGGAGTGATCTTGTCGCAGATTCAACATACAAAGGTTCCACTCCTGTAGGAGAAGTGCATTTTCGACACTGGAGAAGTGAAAATTAACTCAGACTGAGTTAAAATCGCTCGTTTGCTTTAAGAGTGAATACTTTTTTACAAATATTTCTACACTACATCATTGTAACAATTTGACTTCACATTTTAACAACCGAAGATCAGGCATTTAAAGCAATGTTGATCAGCCATAAAGCATGTGTTGAAGTGGAGAGAAGAAGTATTGTTTTCGAGAATACAAAGTTAGTTAAAAGTGTATTTTTTTTAGCTTTTAAAGTATTAAATAAAACTTTCTATGAATTAAGCCATAGTTTTAGTTAGGTGATTATAGCATAGATTCAGGTATTAGTATATGTCAAATACCCGTGTGGTGAAATACACGTGATTTTGTGTTGGATTCTTTATAAAAAAACAACGCTGTGGTGTCAAATGGGACACGAATAAACCTAGCTTTGTATGCTTATCTTGAGGAATCCTTATAAATCTTTAAAGACTTATTCACTCAAATAGCCAAAAACATTTTGAAACTTTAAAATTTAAATTTTTGAACTTTTTTTTCTTATAATAAGAGAAAGTTCATGAGCAGTTCATGAGCTCAAGTTTAAGAGAAGCTTTATGAGTGACAAATGCAATTCCTTTAATTACATCTGAACAGAGCTTGGTAAAGATAAATAATTTGTTTTTGGTAAAATTTGCTGGAAAGCAAACTATTTCTTTATAACGATAGATTTATTTCTGAAATAGAAAGCGATGAACTCCGGGTGAGCTATTTAAAATAAAGGCCGTCTTTTTAAATTCACGTACCCTGAAAAAAGGACAAGTTTGAGAAAAATTTTAGAGGATTTAGTAACAAAGCTATCCTTTCTGATGATTCAATAAAAATTATGGACGCATCTTCGATTTTGAGTTTTAACTTTGATAGTTCACAATTCAATGATAAATAATTGTTTTAAAAAAATACATTTTTATTGTGTACACATTATGTTAATGTTGTTTGCTTTAAAATTTTATTTTCATGTCATTTTATGATTATTTTTACCTTTTTTTTTAATTTTAAATAAAGCTAATATTTCCCATTTCCCATTAGCTCTGCACCCTGTCCCATTAGACCCCACGTGTGATGGGGGCTAATGTATAATGGGACATTTGCATGTTTTTTTTAAATGCTCAGTAACTAAGACATGGTAATGTTTTAACATTTGTCGAATGACTTTTTAAGTAAACGAAAGTTCATTTTATAAGCTTTAAAAAAAAAAGAAAATTCTTGTATTTTTGCTGAAATACAGAGGTTAATAAAAATTTGTTCGAATAGCCCCCACTATCCAATATGAAAAGTTTATGTTATGACAAAAGAATTCAATTATCAGTGATAACAACTGCCAAGCTTTAAGTCGTAATATTTTACAGTAATAATTGATGATAATTAAGTTTAAAAAAATAGATTAAATTTTAAAGCAATACATAAATCTCGTCCGTGATAAAATAGCTAATAATTTCTCTCCTTGCATTTAGTTAACTGCTAAATGCAAAATATCAATTAGTAAATAAAAAAATAATATTGATCCCTTCGTTTAATATAGCTCTATTTAAAAATTATTTTGTATTTTTGTCTTTTATCTTGATAAGTAGAGCATTGAAAACAAGTTTAAACCCTCCAACCATCCTTTCAACGCTGTTGTCTGGTTAGACATTTGTCGCCTGAAACGTGATCGGTCTGAGTTCCAGGGGGTCTCTTTTATGACTTCTACGAAGATCGCATTCTATTTTGCAATACACAATGATTAGGGAGCGTTCACCAATTGTAAAACTTTCACTTTGGCTTTGTACTTTGTACGCAGCTTTCGGTTGAATTTTTATCGCCAACGCTCTTGTAAGAGAAAAGCAACCACAAGCTCTTATCAGCAGAGGGGGATCTCTTCGCCAAGCAACACCCCACCCTCTCACCAAGTTGGCTGCTTTTTGCGGTTTCGGCTGAGTCTCATTCGGCTGAGTGGGGTGCCACGGTCAAGGGCGACATCGTACGCAGCGTTATTACTTTTAATTATATTTAACGTGCACTCCCTTAAACGGGGTATTATTTGTCGGACATTTTTGGCTGCACGGGCCGTTTATAGGTCGGCAGTTATTTTGTCGATGCCCGGACCTGGACCCGGGACATTTAGCATGCTAGACGAGTGCCTAACCGACTGGGCTCCCCAAGCCCGTACACTGTTGAGAATTTCATGTTGGTTTCATAAAAAATGGCTTCTAGTATCTGCAACAGCTGTGTGGTGAAATGTTCCAAAATATTTTTGTAATACGGTTGAACGGTAGTGAAGCATTGGGATATTTAATTGACAACCCATTTCGGAAAATAAAGCGATAACTTTATTCGATAATACGAATAATAACATTAAAAACATGTGAAAAAAAGCGAAAACGGATTTCAAATCTTATAATTGTAATGAAAGGTTTTTCTATAGGGTGGGGATAACAAAATCATTTGTTTACAGTTGAAACTAGGGCAATTCTAAAGTATAATTATAAAAAAACACATTGATTTTATGGAAAGAGTTTTGAGAGAGAAGAAATACAGGACTAGTCAAAATGAATAGGACAATAGTTGATAGTTTATCGGTCCATGCGTAGTTGTAGTTTGGTTACAATAAACATACATTCATCTAAAAATAGTTTTCTTATTGTCCTATTCGCTTTGACTAACCCTGTATATACAAATTAACTTAAGTAAAAGTACAGCCTTTAAATACTAATTATACTAGATACTAATAATTATACTAGATACTGAAGAGTATTTCAAAAATAAAACTCGATATCCATGCACTGCTGTCACTCAACGGAATTGTGTTCCTTTAAGCAACCTGCATGCATTTTACCAATAAGTATATTAATTGAAAAGACATTTTGTTTTTCTCCAATGGGGCTGCAATATTGGCGAGCAAAATTTCGCAGACTTCCCCAGCACTGGCAGCCATTTTTATTGTGGCACTATCTAGGCATTTATAGCTACCAATTTTGACGCTCAGATTACAAAGAATCCGAGCTCTCTGTGGATGTTAAAGTATGCCTATAGAATCCAAGGAAAATATATTTGTTGAACAATCCCTTTTAAATCTAACTTTAACGTTCGCTATTTTACCCAACCTAACACAGACAATCCCTGACGGCGCCTTAAAGGTTCAAACTCCTCTTTAAAAAATAAATAAAATAAAATTAATCAACCTCCGGCAAGGACGGTAACAACTCAACGTCACTCGCTCACCCATGTAGTGCCTATTATAATTGGTGCTTCTGGCAAAGGTCTCCAACTCTGGGCAGTCGGTCATCTTAGATACATATCATCATGATACTATGTCGGCGAAGTTACAAAGTGGATGGAGATTCGTGATCATAAGAAAGAAAAGGGTTGTCATTCATGAAAATGTTTGATTGGTAAGAAAGGAATAAATGTATCTTTATAAGAAAGTCAAAGCCTATTAATTGATTCTCGAGTTATCACTCCAATATTTGCTACATAATATTTCATTAAAGGTTCTGTTTAAAAATTTTAGTTTAATAGCAATATGTGTGTGAATTCCAATCTATGAGACAACCAATATATGTGTAACGGCCAATATAAGTAAACATCAAAATGATAAAGACTGAATTGAGATTTCAGAAACTAAAATTCAATTTAAATACTTTAGGAAACATAAACGTCACTCGCTCAGCCATTGAGTGTTATAATTGGTGCTTCTGTCAAATTTTCCAACTCTGTTCAGTCGGTCATCTTAGATACATATCATCATGACGTCGGCGAAGCTACAAAGTAAATGTAGATTTGTGATCATAAGAATGAAAAGGGTTGTCATTCATGGAAATGTTTGATTTTTATTGGAGGGAAAATTTATCTTTTTATGAGGGTTAGAGCCAATTTACTGATTATGGAGTTATTGATTTAAACGGTTACATTGTAAAAAATCTTTAAATTCACAGAACATTTGGCGGTTATATTTGCACCACTGTGCTGTAATCCTTGTTTTACAGAAAATCGATGGGGTATTTTACGTGCACAGTCATATGAACAACTTCGTTTTTGCCGGTACCACACTATGAATTTCACATCATAAAGTGAATTCACACCATAGGGAAAAAGTTTTCTTTTACCATTATAATCAGAAAGATTTTTTTACAGTGTAAATTGCTTTATGCAATGCCGTCTTTACCATAAGGGCACACGGGGCCCGTGCCCAGGGCCCCCATTCTCAGGGGGGGTACCCGAATTACCGAAAATTTCTATGCATATACAATTACAAATTGTATATGCATGCGCGCAGGTGTTGTCGTTGATGTCGTAGTCAGGACACCGCATAACATACTGTCTTTGTTTATGGTTGGGGGAATCCCCGAATGATGTATTGAACTTTCAGTCTGATAGGAATGCGTGGCGTTATCTTGTTATTGGGGCGTTTTACCGTATGCTGACACTTTCGCAGTTTAAGCGAATAAAAAATGAATTGCGAACAACAATCTTACAAGAACGGTTGAGTAATTTGTCAATTATGTGCATAGATAGTGATATCCTTCAAAAAATTGAATTGGAGGATATAATAAAAGATTTTGCTCAACAGAAATCCCGAAAGAAAACGTTATCGCAACCAAAAAACCAGCAGGTATTTGATTAAATATAATAAATGGTCATACTCATAAAAAATCTCATAAAAAATATCATTATAATTCGCTTTTTTAACTTTAAAAAAGGCCTCAAATTCTTGTGTGCCCAAGGGCCCCAGCATAGTTTAAGACGGCCCTGGCTTTATGTATAGGTTTTGTTAAAAGTTTTAAGTTTTACAGCCAAATATGTGTGACCGAGTTTATAAAAATTCAAATGACGAAGACTTAGTTGAAATTTCAGAAATTAAAATTTTAGTTACATACTCTAGAAAATAAGTGTTTTTTCAAGCAACTACAAGCTCAAACAACTTCAAGTTCCTAGAGGTTTATAAGTCAAATAATCTACAATGACAGAATAATTTCGTTAAATTGCAGTCTCAAAAACTTAGAAATATCAGCTATAACATCTTCTTATGGGCTTTAATACGAAGTAATTTTAAACAACATGATAAAAATGTATAATTTATTTTATGTTTCGCTTACATGATAGTCAAAATGTTAATGTAAAATGCAATGGTGAAAAATCCAATGTATTAAAAAGCTGGCAAATAAAAAATGAGTGAAAACTGTTAAATGATGATAATGATGATAAAACTATTAAATGATATAATGATGATAAAACTATTAAATGATGATAATGATGACAAAACAATTAAATGATTATAATAATGATAAAACTATTAAACGATGATAATGATGACAAAACAATTAAATGATTATAATAATGATAAAACTATTAAATGATGATTAATGACTTATAAAATGATTCACATGCACGCGGTTTTTGTGTGAGATTTTGCTACGGTTTCCAATCACACGTAATTTACCAGTAAATAATAGAAATCCGACATCTTTTGACACTTGTTGCAACGGCACATTTCGAAACGATTAGGGGCGAAAAAGTGATAATTTACTCAAGGAAGAGACAACGAAATTTCAGAACACCGCAATTTATTTTCACTCTTAAATCACCTCATAATTCTAGATAAGTTAGTTTTTACTTGTTTGCTTCGACTACTGTTAAGTGGAGAGTATGAAAAAAAATAGACTTTTTTTTTGTAGAGCATGAAATATTTCGTGGTGAAAAGCGAAGAAAATTGATCAGACAACTGAATTAGTTTTTATTTTAAAGATATGTTTTATGGGAATATTTTTTCAACTTTCAATGCATTTTTTATGTAGCTTATTATTAAATAGAAACACATTTCATTATTTGCAAGTGAATATAAAAAAGTTTTTCTAACGCCACAATTGCTGTATTCTATATTTGAAGTTTTTTATTCAGATAACGGTCTAGTTTTGCTTTAAGAAATTAACTATTTACATTTTCTTTTTAATATCACTCGTTTAAATTTCTTTGATTATTATCGAAACTCTTATTTGCGTTTAATGCCGCTTGGTATCCCTCAAATCAAAACAAACAAGTTATATTTTTATTCATATACTTTCAACTATACCAAAATCGGAAACTTTCTCAGGATGCGATTTTGTGTCCACAAATTACAGTTATTAACTCATAGTAAATTATTAAGCATCCAACTAAAAGAAAACCTATTTGTTGACAGCTTGTTATAATCTGAGAAATAAAATTTGGGTAAGGTTTTGTTTTTTGACCACTTCACAAATTTTTAATTTTCCGAACTTGAATATTAATGCTAACTTCCAATCCTCTTAATTTATTCCAATCTGTATCGTAAGGTTTATCAAACTTAATTGTTTCATCGTCCTAGTTTTATTTAATTATATTTTTATTTAATCTTTAAAAAATAATGAACAAATAGTTGTACCTTTGATAATTTCATGTACCTTACATTTTATAACCCTCTACTGCAGAAGTACATTAAAAAAAATTAAGTTAAACTATTGGTCAAAAATTTTAATTTAAGTCTCATGCAGTGAAGACAAGTTTATACAGTTCAGCTAATTCGCTAATCCCTATCAAAGGGTTAAAATTTATACGTATTTTTTTTAATTCTTTATGATAGGCAACCTAATAGAAAAATATAACTAATTTTACGAAAAGCTGAAGCAGTAACTTATCAGAGTTAAAATGTTGACATATTCTCTCAGGAATGTTGTACCTTTGACCTGGTCAAAGGAACAACAACTGATCATGGGCAGGGTTACAACACCCCAACAGTGCAAATTTAAAAGCATGCCAAGTTTAAGGGTTAGAATGATTATTTCCAAAAGCTCCATATTATTTTCTAAAATGTATAGCTACTATTTCAAATGATTTCTATCAACAAAAAGATAACACTAAAAGTTGTATTGGGCCGTTATGCAGAAAATACTTACATTTTTAGGATGGAAATTGATTTTAGTATTTTACATGAATCCTCTTTGGCTTGAATAATCCACATTAGGCAACGGAAGCACTCTAATGGAGTTACTATGTACAAATTAGACTAATATTTGTAAAATATGGCTACAGGGCCGTACAGCCTAGATGGTCAAAGGAACAATATAGGAACTATAACAATATAGGAAAATAATAAGGAAGATATAAGATAATAAGGAACAATATAGGAACAACACCTTCCTCTACCGACACTTCATTTATTCAAAATTTTTGAAAAATTTTCTTGACATTTCGGATAAATTTAAATCACAGCTACATTTGATAATACAGATCCTTAAAGAGTTAAGAAATCGGGTACTAATTTAGAATTAAGCTTTGAAGGTGTTAATAGACTACTAATATGAAAGGCAACAAAAACTATTTTATTGTTTTTATGATCTCTTCCGTCAGACCGATTACATTCGGAATGCAAATACAAACGTTTAAAGAAAACTTATTTTATCTCATACTCTTTAAACAACACTGCAACTCACAATATAGAGATGACAAAACTGTAACTAATTATTTCGTAAAACTAATTTTATGTTAGATTAAGTTGTACGTTTTCCGACTGTAGTTCTAGTTTTAAAACCTCGAGCTTTAACACAGCAGCACACAATTACACATCGTAATTTAGAGCCCTGGTCAAGTGACCAGGTCGACTCCTGAGAGGCACCCAAAGCAAAGCAATGTCTTCTAGACCAAATAAATACTCTGAAGCAAGTGAGTCAACCAAGTAATATTTTGTGTGTACTTTAAAAGAGATTTGTAGAAAATGTCCTGTCTATGTTGATTAGGGTTCCCTGTCAAGTTAATGTGGATCAAGTTTTGAATTATTATAAAAGTATTCCAGTGCTTACAATTTACTAGGAAACAATTTTCTTGCAGATGCACACTTGTCTGTAGCATTTATAGCTTTTGAAGGTGAAGTGGGTGATGGATGGACAGACAAACTGAACGATTGTAATGCATTATACTTTTTTACGTTATAGATGTATCGTAGAAAGGAATAAGAAACATAATTTTTTCCCCTCTCCATAAGTCACTATTCTAATTTGTTTCAAATCACTTCAATACCAAATCATTTGAATGGTCTTGTAGCTTTGTGAAACCAGATTAATTTAGGTATTATTTAGAGATTAGATCAGGTATGACCATTAGGACTGTACGATTATAATACCTTCCACTTTTTAATGAGGAGCCTAAAACTACAGTTAAAAAGAACTTATTTTTTAATGTCTCCATAAGTCACACCATTCTAATTCAATGTAAGTACCCCAATCATTTCAATAGCCTTACAGCTTTGTGAAACCAGATTAGTGTTGTGGTCTATAAGGAAGCCATACCATTATCACCAACTTCATGCAAATCCGTGTTTACGAGGGTTCCCTGACAATTTAAAACAAACGCCAAAAAAAAGAGAATATTTTTCAGACGCCATCTTGTTCTTGATTCCATTCACGCAAGCGGTACGTGACGAAATGTGTCGAAAAAAGAACTTAGGCGAAGAGATGAGCTCTGTAAGTTCATGCAACCCGGTGTGCTAAGATGGAGGCTCATTTTTCAAGTAAAAACTCAGACAAGATTCTGATGTTTGATGTAAGAAATTGATGTTCAACGTCACTCAGTTTTCAGTTACCGTACCGCCAGTGTTGTCAGTTTTTTAAATTAAAAATTCTTCAAACAAACCCGCTTAATTCTATAAATATGTTTCCAATAGATGATATTTAGTACATTTTAGACAGGTCCGAAGTAAATTGGCTTGTATAAGAAGACGTAGTTCCTTACAGCTTTCCAATAGATGAGATCCATTACGTTTTAGGCACGTCCAAAGTAAATTGGATTGTTCAAGGTGACGTAGTTCCTTACAGCTTTCATTCCTGTGTCTTTATTCAATCGTTGCTCTGTTTCCACGTGACATGTATTCACTAATCGCTGCATACAGTAAGGAAAAATAGCAGAGCGGTCCATGTACGTGCGCAGTAACGCACAAAAGAAGCAGGTTAGAGCGGTGCATCTTGGGATACCTCGGTGTCAGCTTCGGTTACTATGTCATGCGCAGTAGCTCAAAAAACCGCTAAAGCAGTGCATCTTGGGATACCTCAGTGCCAGTATGTTATGCGCAGTAGCTCGAAAAACCTGGCAGCCCTGCTTCAAACCTTTTGAATTGATAGACCTCTTTTCTAATACTTTCTAACTCTAGGAATCGTTGTCGAAAAAAAATTGATTTTCATTCAGCTTTTCTGTTAGCCACTCAAGACCTAAAACGTGCCAATTATATTCCAGTAATTTACTTGTATCGTGAATATTTTTAAAACATTGATTGAATCCAAAAAGAAGCATATTCTGTATTAATACCAATAATTTATAATCAAAAAATTAAACCGTTTTAGGACACCTTTTTTTAATATGTTTCCTTCTAACGTTTAATGAGAAAGTATCAAAGTTCACTAAACAGAAAACTTCCTCTAAAGTGTCACTAGAGAGAATTTAAAAAACTAGATAACGAAAAGCAGTAATGAAAAGCAATTTAATTAACTACAAATGCTATAAACTTTGCCTATTTCCATACAGATGTGGTCGAAAATATACACCCTGTGCTTCATTCAAGGTTTTAAGAGCATTAGTTGATTTCATCGTGTTACTATATTATTCATTCAGTACACGCCTTCGAGAATGAGGTGCAAAAGAAACAACGGAGTAAATTCTTTTTGCTATTCAGTAACAACCCTTATATAGAATAATAATAAGTGTTTACTACTATATCAAATGAGTGTCGCAGTGGTTTTCTTTAAAATGTTTATTTATGACTCAAACACTTCAATACACGGGGTTTTTTTCTGGACAAAAACTAGGATTTAATAGTTTTAGTTGTGTGTGTGTGGACCAGATTACGTGGAAAATTATTGAAAAAAAAATCCTCGTTTTTTCTTTGTCGCCTAAATCACCAATTTCCTAGGAAAGTATTAATAAAAAGCTACCAGATACAAAAAAAAACATACTTTTTTTATAGATATTCTCTGGTTTAAGGCAATTTCACAGACATACTAAACATTTTTTTTACGAAAATCACTCATATGGCAGATAGACAGAAAAGCGCACAGGTATATATAGTAAGTATAAAAGTATTAGTAAAATAGGTATCTGATATTATACCTTCTTAACATTAGAACAGAGATTTTTTTTCTTTTCCATAGAATTTAACAGAGAACTTTTCTTTAATCTTTCAGTTAGAACGGACAGAAATCTCCACGATGTCAATAGGGGAAGGTGGGTTCCCTTGGACCTATTTTGACTTTTCAATTTTTAATTTCTTAATTACTTGCAAAAAGTGAATAAAAATATTTTTACTAAATACTTTAGGTTGTTATATACAACATATATTTATTTTAACATGTTACTTAAATGATTTCAACTATTAAAAAAATAAATACAGAAAATTGTAATTAGGACCAAGGTACACCACCAGCGGTGTACCTTGGTCCAACCGGTTGTGTACCTTGGACCAATTATTAAGAGGTAGAGAGACTCGCTTTACAGTCCAAAAACCAATATTTATTAGACAAATAATATTCAAAAATACATTTTACAGTGTACTCTTATTTCTAGTCAAGATTTTTGTAATTAGGTCAATTGGCTTGGTAAAGGGTTTTATTGGCTTAGTTTTTTTAAGTGCCCTTTTGGCTTTTTCAGCTGCAATGCGATCTTTCTTAGGTGTATCCGTTGAAATGCAGCATAAAATTAAACCGTCATTTCATGCCATGGGAAAACATCTGGCTATCTTTCTGTCATAAATTTGAAAAAAACTCAAATATTTCCCCCTATGTTTATACAACTAGGCCTAAACGTAAAAAGGATGTTCTGCAAAGATATTTATTATGAAAATCATCATTTTACATGCGTATGCAATAATTATTTTCTATATTATATCAATATGGTTAAATTTTTTTAGGTGTACCATAAATCTAAATAATTAACGTCAGAAAAATATTTATCACACCATATAAAAATTTCTTACAAATTTCCATTCTACATAATTTTACAAATCAGGGTTGCATATTAATAACTTAAAATCTTTAATTTTTCAAAGGAAAAAATTTACTTGAATTTTAAAAAGAGTTTTCAACAATCTGAAGCACATATGACCTATAGTAGTGTACCTTGGACCAGTCCAAGGTACACCACTTGTATTAGGTTCGAGGTACACCACTTCGATATTAAAAACAAAATAGTTAATCACCATGTTAAGGTTAGAATTAAATTAATTTCAAGCACAAAGTTTTATAGCTAAAACTTTACTTTATATTGCATAACCATCGTTTCTGAATAAATACTACATGTTTGAGTATAAAAATACACTAAAGAATCTGACAAAAATTTACTTTTGAACTGTGAATTTAGTTTTTCGAAACCTCTTTAATAAATTGACCTTTTAAACAAACAGATAGAACTTCACTGAGACCCCTGGTAACAAATACTTAACTGCATGTGGTGTTGTTTCAATATCTAAGCAAATCGAGTTAGAATCAGCATAGGTTCGAGGTACACATATGTCTAAGGTACACCACTTACCCCTACCTACTTCCCATTATTCATTTTTCTATTAAAAAAAGAAATTGTCTCAAAACAGTATAATCTAGACCCATTTATTAACCACATCTACTAAACCTAGTATAGTATTTTATGTTATCCAAACAAAATATGTTACCTGAAATAATTCACCGTCACAATCTCAAAGAAAAAAATTCAAAATGCTATTTATTTCATTACATTTTATAACAATTAATTTCATTTTTGAGGTGTAGCATGAATTTAATAGGAGATATACGTTCGATGCAAACAAACAGGTAACATTTCAAACGTAATATAAGTATGCATAAAAAACAAGCAGTTTAAGGGAACTGAACTTGTAAAACTTAAAGTCAAACAGTAAGTAAACAATACAATGAGCTACAAATGGATACGCGTTGTAGTGCAAGCCTCAGCTCTGAGTATAGATAGAGATAAAGTTAACGCAATTATTGTATCTGGAAATATGTGACCCTTGATAACTGCCCCTTAACTTGCACCATACGGTGATAAGTTTATTCTCCTAACTTCGTACGTATAGAAAAATATAAGCAACAGTTCAAAAATTTTTTAGCTTTCTTAATAGCCCACAATGTCATACCATTACCTTTCGATGTCGAATTTATATCGCAATGTCAGAATAATATCAGATTGACAGTGGAAACATTAACTTATTTTCATACGGTGATAAAATTATTTTCCTAATATCGAATTAAATTACATTTTTAGACTGTAGAATCATTTAAAATATTTTAGCTTCCCTAATAGCAAAACAATAACATATAATAATTCGATGTAGTCATGATATCGCAAAGTCATAGTAATATCCGATTGACAGTGGAAACAAATTTGTTTTCATGTGGTGATAAATTTATTACCCTAATACCATGTTGCATTTTAATTCATTAGAGCCGTTCTAAATACTTGTTAAAATATCAGATTGACATTGGAAGCATTTACTTATCGCAATAAATACGACATAAGTAAATTCTCCGTTCCATATTGCATGTTCTTACACTACAACCGTTCAAGTATTTTAGTTTCCCTAATAGCACACAATAATACATAATACCTCCTGATGTCGACTTGATATTGCAATATCATAATAATATCAAATTGACATTGGCTGTCAACAAAACACGAAACATTCTCACACTGCATGTTATTAATATTTTTTTACTATTTTTTGTAATGTACTATATTTTGTATTGTCTTGTATGGATGATAACAGTTTGAAAGACGATAGTTTTAAGAAAGAATGAAAATGTAAATTTAATTTTTTCAATTTAATTTTTAAAGTTTAAGTTTTTCGTATTCAATGTGGATCTTATTTAATATTATCAAGGTCTCTGCTGAAGCAAGGATATATAAATTAAATTGCATTATATACTTCATAGGTTACTACTAGGTTGCGTCTTTTGTAGTGTTTTGCAAAATTTTTACATTTGAACACACGTTGGAAGAGAGAGGCAAGAATTAACATATACTAGTGTTCAACAAGGAGACTGTAGGTTGGACTAAACTTGTTAGGTCTCGAGAAATTTATTTGACATCGACAACTATATTTCTAAACGCAATTTTACCCGCAAACCTACATTCGCAGAAGTCAAACAACACAAAAGGTTTTCACTAACAAATCTAAATTAATTGCCTTCGTAGACGACAGTCCTCCCACAACTTCTAAGTAATCAGTCTCGTATTTTTCCCGCCCAAATTGACAATTTTGTCCTCGTTTTGTTCTTCTGCCTCCAGGTGACCTTGAAAGAGAGGGTCGCCCTAATCCGTCTGTACATTTGCATCCCTTGAACCTTCCTCCCACCACTATGTCATAAATTCACTAAGTAACGGATTACCCACAAAAGCTATACTGCCTACTCAGTTTGACATACAAAAGAGGTACTTCGCATGTATATTAAAGTATCTCAGAATCAAGCAGTCTGATATAATATACTAACCAATTAATACAGTGTTAAAAAAACCTGTGGTTTTCACAGTTAAAAACTGTCAACTTTGACGACAGTTAATAACTGTTTTTTTACAGTTTAAAACTGAAATTTTTTTTGCAGGAAAACTGTATTTTTAATAGGGAAAAACTGTTAATTTAGCTGGGAAAAAACTGTTAATTTAGCTGGGAAAAAACTGTTAATTTAGCTGGAAAAAAACTGTTAATTTAATAGTTTATTCCGGCTAAAATAAATATACACAGTACAAGCCTGGCAACCGAGTAATTACTTTGTCGCAGACGGTTCAGTATTGGGCTCGCACACAAGAGGTTCCTGGAAGAGGTACGGACCGGGCCCGGTTTTGATCCAGGAAACTCTTGTGTGAGAGCCTAATACTGAACAGTCTGCGACAAAGTAATTACACTCTTAAAACGAACGAGCGATTTTCACTCAGTCTGAGTTCATTTCACTCCTCCAGACTGGACAATGCACTTACCCGGAAGGAGTGGATTCTTTGTGTGTTAAGCCTCCGACAGGATCACTCCAAACGAGTGATTTTAACTCAGTCTGAGTTAATATTCAATCCTTTCCAGTGTCGAAAATGCACTTCTCCAACTGGAGTGGATTTCACTCTTTTGTTTTAAGAGTGTACTCGGTCGCTAGGGCTATAGTATCGGGTATTTGTGCTTAACGATGATCTCAATCACGTGACTCTTTGCACGTCTAATTTAACAGTTTCTCCCTGCTAAAATAACAGTTTCTCCCTGCTAAAATAACAGTTTCTCCATGTTAAAATTACAGTTTTCCTGTAAAAGAAAATTACAGTTCTCCTGTAAAAAAATTTACAGTTTTAAACTGTAAAAACAACAGTTTTTTGCAGTTCATCATTTTTCTTTTCGCACGGGCTAAAAAAAGTTAATTGTATTAAAAATTTTAGTTGCTGTTCTGTTAGGTAACTTGTCTGCTATTTCTTCACTTAATCCAAATAAAGTAAATTGAATAAAAATTTTCAAATAAAATAATGTTATTTCAAGTCAAAATCTCAATTAGGTAGCAAAAAGCAACATTTCTCTCATTTGACGTAATTTTCGGCGTTTTTTGATGAGCTTGGTGACATATTTGGTGAAAACATGACGATAGTTACGAAAGCCCTTTGTAACTTTATAAAGCCAAGTCCTCCCAACGGTGAGCCAGCTAAAAAAATACGGGTAATCTTCGTTATAACCTATAGTAACTCAAAACGATTTAAAACCCAATGTAATACCAGAAACCAAACTTCTAAAAATTAAAGACGTTGATAAAATGTACTTAAATCCCCCCCCCCCTTCCCCCATTATAATTTTCTCCACGAAAGTCAAGCGGAATAATCAAATATTCATATAGAAATGTTTCGAAGAATAATATATCTAAATTATTCTAAAATTTTTTATCAAATCATTACATATTCCCTTTTTTGGGAAAAAAAATTAAGCGTCCTAAATATCCCCTCCCCGTTGTAACTCGATAAATTGTCCGTTCCTCTATCAAGATTCTTTTTTCAAAGCTGTACATGGACAACCGAAATAACAAATTATGGCTTACAAGTAGCTTTTAGTTAACATTCTCTCGATTAACTTTTAATTATAATAACTATAAGTTCGGTTATAAGTGAAAAAAATTATTTCGACAAAGTTGAAAAGGATAAAAAGTTAAAATCCTCTTAATTAGTATCAAAATCTTTCACTTAAAAATACTCAAATGAAATAATAAACAAATTATATAAATTAATTATAACGCACGATATTATTAAAATCTTCATTTCATACGAAGCTATTGATTTTTAAAAAAAGTGATTTTTTAACGATATTACAAAACCAATTTAATGTATTTCTACAAAATTAAACCTACGCGCTCAGTATTCTTTCTTTCAATATAACTTCATTAAATAAAAATAAGAAATTCACCCAAACACAAATTCCAAGCATGCTCCAGCAAGGAAACAGAAAAACTGAAGTTTTTCCGGGTGTGTGGGGTGGAGGACATGTTTTTAATCAATTGTCGAACAATCAAGTGTCCGAATAAAGTTACTTTTTCGGATATTTGAGTCTCGGTCATAGACAAAGGAATCTTAAGCAGGCTTAGAAACACACCACGGATCATTTAACAGTGAAATTGGACGCATTTTTCGTGTCTTTTTTGGTCCTTTTACGCATTGTTACCGAAAAAGATTCCGAAAAGAATGAAAATAAAGATTGCTGTATCCGTCACTCAGGAGTTTTGACATAAGTCCGCTTTTGGTGGAGGTTATAAAATTTTCCTAAGATTCTTTAAGAATTATGACACGCGAGTTTACATTGTTGTGCCTTTGTAATAAATAATATTTTATTGTAAATATCGGTTGTAGTTTTATGACGTGTTCGCATAGAACTTTTAAAATAACCACAATGAAACGCATTGCAAAAAAAAAGTATTACGTGATCAATACACACATTTAATCACTTTTTGGTTGTTTTTCATGTCACATTTAAGTACTTTTTAATGTTTTTGAAAATAATTCCGAAATACACACGTTAAAACTTTCAATACCTCTTACTCGGTATTTTTGCCATAAAGCCCACCTTTAGTGATAAGAAAAAAAATCTTAAGTACCTTTAGAATCACGACACAGGAAGTTATATTTATGTAGCTTTGTAATGAATATTTTATATAAGATCATTCAAAATTATAGTTTGCGTAATCTGAAAGGAGTGGGAGTGTAATAGATAGAATTTAAGCACTCACTGAATACGACTTAAGTGCAGCGTTTTTGATTTAAACAATAACTTAATACGTGAAAAACGAACATAAAAACAACTTAATACATTAAAATTTAAATTATTTTATTCTTTGTTATTTTATTTTATGTTATTTTATTTTTTCCCCATCATCCTACTAAAAAAATATTTTGTCTGTCGTGTCAAATACTATTCCGTTTTCTTACAGACAGCCATTATATAAAATAGAAAGTTTTTTTTAATTTGTAAATAACACTGGCAAAACAAACTTGCTGTTACTAACTTATGCATGAAACATGGTTTAGGAAAAATACTTAAAAAAACATGAAAACTAATTAAGATTCAAATTTTATTATTCTTTAATTGTTCATCGCTTTCAATTCAACTACCCTTTTCTGTCATTAATTTTAACCCATTTTCTCACAGCCATGAATATATTATTCTGTATACTATAATGACCCTGAGTGAAGACTCTAGCAACTTATATGAATTGCATGCAATAAAATAATAAATTGGTTTAAATAATATGTGAATTATTAAAATTTGAGAAAGATAATTTTGGGTTTATCAACTAAGAACTTAAATCTGTATGTTTAATTAAATGTTCTTTAATGAATATTTATTCCCTTCAATGAATTCTGCATTGTAGTTATCATTACATATTTTTTTTCTAAAAACTATTTTTACAAACGACCAAGCCCCCAACCTTCGGATTGATGCTCAATAAATATGAATCCTGTTGATTAGTTTGTTCGACAGAGGGTCCCGTTGCCAAATCTAAGTTCATGATAAGCTAAATTTCTATTTTCAATCAAGCAATGTTTTGAAGCTTTATTACTTTTTATTGTTTGAAATAAAAAGCGCTGTAATCTGAAATTCCAATTATTTTAAACACCAAATCATATTTTGACATTTCATATCAAAGGCGATGTGCTCAAAATACGGTTTAAAATAATTAACTCCGAAACTAGTTTAAACTGGCAAATGTATGGAAACTTTTAAAGGAAACTAAAGGGCATTATTTAGAGAGCACTTTATTAAACCCATATACTATTCAATTAAACTGTAAAAGTTTGTAGTTTTGTACTGGATGTATGTAATGGATGTAAGAGTCTTTCTTGAGGAATTACCAAAGAAATATACCACTAAATAATTTTAAATGGTATAGCTTAGATGTAAATTATAGTACTTTACCAATACTTAAAATTTAAATAAATCCTGGTTTTAAATATAAATTACATCGGAGATTTGATTCCCAATTTTGTTCCAAAATTATATATTTTGTTTGTTTAAATTTAGGTTGGTGATGCAACACAAGTTACTCTTTTTCGTTGCATTGAGTAACTGTAATAATGTTCGTAAATTAAAACCAAGTAACGATTTCTCAGAAGCATTCTGATTGACATAAAATACCTCGAAATTTTGTGTAAATCTAATTTATTTAGTCTCGTTTAGTTTAAATATCCTTATTAAGTCTCGTATGAATGTCAGAACAAAAAGTAGCTTTCTAGCTATTTTACAAGACCTTACAAACATAAAGGGATCAAGTTTTTTTTTTTTTCAAATCTATTAAAGGAATTTGTATCATTTCAAAATATGTAAAAGTAATAATTGATCTTTCAAATGGTTCGAACGCAATCATAATTTGGGATTATAGTTCTCAAAATCTTTAAATCAGCTTTATGCACACTGTAAATACATTTTTTTTTTAAATTTAAAAAAAAATCCTGTTATTTTCTTTACACAGTTTATTTCTGCAAATATATAGTGTTTAAAGTGAAAAAAATTCTTTTTTATTTAAACACAAGATCACTATCACCCCATTTGGGAAAGCGTTGAACTGAATATCTAAAGGTCTGTAGTTCAAACTCCAGTTTGGCAGTTAATTATTACTCGGACGTATCGTACTTAGTATCATCGTATGAGGTTCCGATTTTACTCCAGTGAAGTTAGGATTTTAAGTTTTTTTTTACAATTTCTATGTTTAAAAAAACATTTTGCGATGAAACAACAAACTGTTCGTCTGAAATAAGCAAATTTTATCTGTCTGTAAGTTAAACAAGTTTTTTTTATGAACCAGCTCAATTTTTCTGTAAAACCAATATACTTTTTTACGAACAGTTAGTTCTGTTCTAATAATGTATCAGAATACGAATAAAATAATTTACTAGAAACGAACCCTAGTTACTAATAACATTAAAAGAAATATCTAATGACTTACCCTTTCCGTTGTCCCTTGAGGAATAATCACTGTCACATCCAGGCTCCTAAACGACAACCTTTTATAGGTCTGTCTCTCAGAAAACGATTCCGATCGTCTGCTCGTACCAATTCTGGCCCTGGTACCTCCCAGAAGACATGCTACCACGCTGGATGTCCTTCTACCCAGCTTTTTCCTGTTCCTGGGATATTCCTGCTCCGGTTCCCAGGTTCTTCTGGAGCCGATCCGGAATTTCGCACTCAGAGAGGGTTCGCTGTCTGTGGATGCCGCGATTTCGGACATTGTGGAATAGTTTAGAATGAGCTGTGATAGAAATTGTTGCACGTGTGTAAGATCTTTGAGGTTGGTTATTCGAAAATATTGTTGGCACGATTTAATCGTCCAAATCCGTACAACAATATCAAGTGTGTTGCTTCAGTGGAAATTATTTTCGAAGTTTCTTCGCAGAAGTTGATAATTTTTTTATGCACACACAAAAACCAAAGGTAAAATCTATTCCAAAAATTATTCTGATTGATAGATGAATTCGTAGACGATGCAACTGTCGACACCAAGTAATTTATTTCTGCTTCATGACTTATCTCACTTATCTCAATAAATACTTATGCATCCAAACATTTCCAATCAATGTTGTGTTCAAAACAAATTTAAAAGATTATACAGCTTATATATCTTCTTCAACGTATTCACAAACTTCAAAAGCTGGTCATTTTAAGCAGGTCTATGATGGTTTCTTTCAAGATTGTATTTTAACGCTTTACCGGAGTCATGCTAGAGGCTAGAAAGCCAAGACAATGTGGAAATGTCTTAATATTCCGCAACGAAGAAATTTCCGGCTTTTTACAATTTTGAAGAAATTCTTTTCAGTAAACAACATTTTTCTCTTTTAGTATCAGTGACCAAAATACAGTAGGACGATAAATTTTAAACGTGAAATATTCCGTAAACAAATGCTTTATTATCTTTTACTGTAAGAAAAGATAGCTCTTAAAGTAAAGGTCGCTTAAGTGACCTAAAGCTAAAACAGTGCCTATTATCACAGTAACAATTTAAAAAGCTAGATTTCACACTGCAATCACATTTCTCACAGGTATACTTGGAAACGTCAAGGAAGAAAACAACTTTTCGTTTAACAGATAGCTGTCACATCATTTATAACCAAAAATGCTGCAACGTTTATGTGACAGGGAAACGATAAAAATATAAAAAAGGAACTAAATTATCTTGTGGTTTTACCTATTTATAAAATAACATTTTTCACAGACTTTAAAATTACAATGTCCACGTCAATGAGCATTTTCACTGACTTAAAGTTTTCTATAAACAGTTTAGAATAAATATTAAAATAAATGATCACTTGCCATTTAGATTTTCTGTAAAAAACATTTTAGCAGCACAGTATCCAGTCTTCATTTCTTGAAACAAAAACACAACACAATATCCAATAAACAGAACATATTTTTTATCCGACTTGAAAAAGTTTCCATTCGTGAATGAACTTACTCAAGAGAAATTTTGAATCCATTATTCCATGTAAAAATAAGCCGATCAGCCACTAAACTTATCCGGAGAATGTAATCCTCGTGGAATGAATCGAACCTCGTCAGACAATTCGAACTTCTGAAAAAACCCGCCTTTGCGACACAGTGAAACAGTCTTCTTCGCCTCGGAACTAGACTCGTGAAAAAATATTCCACACGTGAGTGCGGAACGCCACATTATTGTGGATGCAGTTTACTTTTTCACCCTATGCCGAATTACCTCTCCATTTTTTTTATTGTTTGAGTTGTTGTTTGTATTTTTTTCGGTTCGCTCTTCTGGGTTTCGATTTCGTATTCCGATCACAGGCGGAAGGGTTGCCGAAGATGAGGTGAAAGTGTGGTGGTGAAGCCAAGCGTATACTAGCAATACCACCTAGATTAGAAGGTCGAAGTACTAAGCAACACAACGTCACACTAGTAGACCGATTTCGATTTGTTGACCAATAACGTCGTATCTTAAGATGACGTCGCATCTTTATTAATCTTATCTTAAAAATGTATTCAAATACAAGATCTAGTCACGAATGATCATTAGTCAAAACCACAGAATCGGTCCACTAATATGACGTCAAGCATTTAGTTCGCTGGCCTTCTTATCTGGTGGTATTGATACTAGGGGCGTTTACATGAGCCATCGAATCCATGGAATGAAGAGCAAACACCACAATTTTTCCCTCTTGGGGATTTTCACCCAGGCAGAACCGGAGTTGCAGGGTTTCACTCCAGGAATTCGGCCACAGACTGTCATTTGGGTTAGAATCCTATTCGAAAATGTTTCCCCCAATGGAGGGTTTGGCATTCCATGGATTCAATGGCTCATGTAAACGCGCCTACTGTTAAAAATTTTGGCGTAAGATTGTACAAAAAAACCTTGTGACTTTTAGCTGCCACCACTATTCGAGCATGGATTTACCAATTTTGTGGGGGACCATAACTTTAATATACCTCAAAAGTGGTGGATCATAGCTCGAAACAGTAGTAGTAGCTAGGTTAGATTAGTTTGAATTATCGTTGCACTAGAGCTACAAGCGGGCCATTGTGGTAGCAAATATGTAAATTACAGATTTCCGGTACAGTTCAGAACTAAACTGTTTAACTGTGTAGTCCATGAATGCATTATTTACTTTTAACAGTTACGAAATATTCCTTGTAATTTTATTTCAATAAAGTTTTGTCAGTGCTGCTCAAGTTTTTTTTTTTTTTTTTTGGTGGTAGTAATTTTTCATTAATCTCTACTTCTCGGGGGGGGGGGGGGGGGGGGGGTATTAAACCTCCAAAAATCAAATATGAATGTGTATTATTTAATGTTACTTAAATATGAATGAAAAACTTGACTCGAAATTAATCCAGGTGTGAAGCTTCCATCTTTGTAAGGAATATAATTAGTTTTAAGGGGAAAAAAAGGGATTTTAGAATATATTTAAATCAACACTGCTACGAGTATCCACTAATTCGTCGAAAAAAATATTGTTAGATATGTTTAATGAATTAAAACAAGTAGGTTTCTCCTCTTCCACACATTAACACAGTTAAGCCTCTTCCCCACATTATTTAAACATCTTAGAAAAAAAAAATTTCTTAGAAAAAGAGCATTTAGCTGTTTATAATTAAAATTTTCGTTCGCCAAATTTGTTTTAAATTCAAATAGTTATGTAAAAGATTTTGCTTTAAATCTGAATTCGACTGTAATATACTAAAATTTAAAATGCTAAGAAATTCACTTAGCGTGTACCCTCTTACTTAAAATCCCGCTTTCCATGTAAGCTAAAAGTTCTCTAGTTTTTCTTTGAAATGCATAGATTGTATAGCTTTTTGATAATAATTAATAATTACTAATTCGTTTGTCTCATTAATATTTTTCTTAATTCAATATAATTATTTTTTAGTTTTTCTCATCTGCATTTGTATACATACTAGTTTTCAAGGTTATTTCCATCTAAGTAAACGTTATAAATTGTATCTTATATTACCATTTTAAAATTATATAGTGTTTATATAGAGAGTTATATATAAGGTTATTTATATAAATTTATAAGGTTTCATAAAAAAAATAATATTTCAAGGATTAAAACTTAAAATTTTGCTTTCCGTTTGCATTACTATAGCATTTGAAGCAAGGAATAAAATTCCTTTGCAATGCCGTTGCACAAAATGTATGAGAATAGAGAAGTGAATAGTATATTTTTAAAAAAAATATTATAAATCTAAGGTTTTTCTTACAACTCTTTAGGTGACTTCCATGTTATGAATACTTTTAAGAATGTAATAAACATTTATAAAGTTCATTAATTTAAATACTTCAAATGAACAAACTGAAGAACTCTATATTTTATTATACAAAACCAATTTGAGGCTATCTAATAACTTCAAAACACGACAATAATCCTTTCTAAAACGTAGTCCAATCATTAAAAAATACTTCATAATCAGTCATTTCTTTATTTTTTTATTATAAATTTCTTTCAAGATTTTTTTTTATAGAATAATCAACGAAATTCTGAATCCTTGGGAGACCTTGTCTTCAACCTTGCCCTTACTTCGGCCCCAGAACCCAATTCACCATTCCGCATCGACAATTAATTTCAATGACGTTAAACAAAGAACAATATGTTGTTTCATGCTTGTTCATTGAAATGAATAGAAATTAATAGTTTTGTTATTTTCTAAGGTGATATGGTCTCTCAGTTTTTTAAGTGAGTTCTTTTTCTCAAAGGTTGCAGTCACCGAGAGAAGGGAACTACGCTGGGACAAATAACTAATACTAATAGTAGGTAAAAAAAATTAAGCAATGATAATGTTAATAAAATGTTTTATTATTGAAATTAATGTATAAAAGAATTTAGAAAACTCGGTGCAAAACAGAGATATTCCTACAGTAAAACTCACATTACGTTTACAGCATGTAAATGTTCCTACGGAAAAAGGGGTAAATAGTTCTCATTTCCGAGTGCAAGAATCGAATAAAAAAAGGTATTTCACACTCAATAAACCCATTTATTTGTTATTTCAAGACATATTTGTATTAGTTTTATTAGTTTTTTTTCAGTTAGAGTGTAATATGAATGAAACAGACATTCTTTTATGAATTTTCATGAATTTCGCCCACGGCGAAGGCGGGAATCGAACCCTCATCCGTTACAGTACCCTTATGGCATGAAGAACATTGAAAGTGCCAATGAAAAAAAATCCGAAACCCAAAAACTCTTTAACGCAAATAACTCAAATCAAACCGACACTTTATACATAGTCGCGATACGTGACGAGTTTGCCTTACCCACAACAAGACCTGGCTTACGCAAAAAGGGTGTCGAGATAACTTGATGGACAGACGTAGAGTTAAGAAGAAAATGGAGAAGTGGCTTTGCAATAACCAATACGAAAACCGGTATGCCAAATGAAGCCATTGATCGCTTTTTAGTAAGCCCAAACAAGGCTCTTGGCGAAGTATTAGGCGGTATTTTTCAGTGGAGTTTGAATAAGCTTATTACATCGACTTGGTGATTTCTGATTCTCAATTGTATGTAACTATAATTACGGCATATTTTTCTAACCCTTGAAAGAAATTATTATCTTTTTGGCGCTATTCCAAAATGGAGTTAGTGTAAGCTTATTACATCGACTTGGCGGCTTTTTGACCATCTATTAACACTATCATTACAACCTACTTTTCCCCGTGGACGGAATTACAACCATCTTGTGTAAATTTTTATCTCGTGCTACAGCCTACAACCAATACCACCTAGATTAGAAGGCCGGCGAACTAAATTCTTGATGTCATATTAGTGGACCGATTCTGTGGTTTTGACCAATGATCAATCGTGAATAGATCTTGTATTTGAATAAATTTTTAAGATAAGATGAATCAAGATGCGACGTCATCTTAGGATGCGACGTTATTGGTCAACAAATCGAAATTGGTCTACTATTGTGACGTTGTGTTGCTTAGTTCTTCGGCCTTCTAATCAAGGTGGTATTGCTACAACTGCGCAAAAAATCATATTTTGGTTTTTAATCAACGCTTTTTAAAACATGAAATGATGCATTTCACATTGAAGTAACATTGGTTGTTTGGGCTTACTAGGGTTACTTGGCGACTTTATGGTGGCTTCATATTTTTTCACGCGCCAAATATTTCCATCTCCTTCTTGACTCAATGTGGACAGGCATCAAAGGCATTGCGCAAAAAGAGCGGCTAATTGTCCCATATATTGGCTGGTTAATTGACAGAGGCACAGGCTTCGGCGGGCACATAATGGACACAATGGTCAACTTGCTTGTTTTGATTTATTTTGAAACGCATGAGGTAATTATATGTTGCAACGAGATAAGTTACGATTAGTGGTATCGAAGTTTGATTTATCTCGAAGTTATGGTTGCACACGAATGCGACACTAGATTTCAGTTGTAGATCTCATTCAAGGATTAATAAAGTAGATTAAATTTGTGTTCTTGGTGTTGTTTATTTCACAGTGTCACTTCAGATTTCATTAGGTTTATGATGTATGGCATGGTATGGAATGTACACATATATTCCAGTTCGTGTGCTTGTTCAGAGAACCGCTTATAAGCTTTCGTCAAGGGGGACAGACACACAGAAAGAGTTTTTACAAGCACAAAGAAATGAATAACACATCGACAAATAACAACATTTATTGACGGTCACAAACATCCATGCCTGACCAGGATTCGACCCCGACCCCAGCAGCTCCAAAGGCTAGCATCCTAACGATTGATGTATCTCTATTTATATTACGACTGTTTAAGATTGTCAAAAAAAAACCTTATTCTTTAATAAGAAAATAGGAAATTTAACCTGTTTGCATCTAGGCTTTTCACTATGTTAAAGTCTGTCTTTATACATTTATATAAACTTTTATAAATAAATAAGCCTCACTGCTATTATAAACAAAACAAATGACCAGAAACAATTTTTTTAACATGTAAAACTATAATAATAATTAAAAAGTTGGTATAAAACATCAAAATTTTGAATTCAATATCATTTTTTTATATAGTTGAATTAAAATATATATATTTAACCTTATATGAATTATTTTCTACTGCATATCATGAATCAGACTTATTGCAGTTTATAAAAATCTGAAACGGAGGAACTTTTTAATAAAACGTGCAAATGCTTTTTTTTATTTAGAAACCATTGTAGTTTCCTATAGTGAGTGATACTTCCAGAAAGCAATAAACTTCCAAGTAGGCAGTTAAATTATAAAAAAAATAGTGGTCATTTTTCATTACGGCTCCAAATGTCCTACTATTTCCAATTCATTGAATGGACTTTTAAAATTACAGAAGACTTTCCCTTTTCTTTTTCCCCATTCATGTACGCACGTTTGTAGAAAAGGGGACAATTTCTTATGCTTGTATAACAACGAACATTCCTTTTTCTACCGAGACACAAGTTTAAGCAGTCGTGAAAATAGATTTCCGTTGTTTTTCTTCCTTTCTTTAACGGCATGGTCAATGAGGCTTAGAATCACTCACTAAATTTTAGAAAGAAAATACTCTTTAAAACTAAATAAATAGTTTTGGCTGTAGGAAATTGTGAATACAAATATATTTAATTGAATAGCTAATACAGACTTTTTTTAATAATTAAAAAACTTAGTTAAATTATTTACCGCAATGATTCAATTAATATTTGTAACATCAAAATATCAATTAAACTTAGTAGAGATCGTCTATAAATATATAAGGCTAACTGCAGAATCTATAAAAATTACAACACAGTAACTACAAGTAATAAGAAAGTATACTAAATATTAATTATTATTTTAAGTCACAAATAGTTTATAATATTGTTGTGGATATTATAGCACTTCACCCTGCCTATGGCAGAAACACCTAGTACTTTTTTTCACCAAAGTATCTCGCAAATTATTGCTGTAAAATTTATGCATTTTTTTTAATAAGTCTGGAAATATTGAAAAAAAGAATTTGAAAGGAAATTTTCAACTGTTTCTTCATTTAGCAATATTTAATCGTTTTTTAGACTAAGTGTAGATCTCTGTTTTTCCCAAACATAAAACAATACCGATCTTAACTATTTCTGCTGTGAAATTGTTGCCACGATTTTTTTTTTTTTAGTTTTATGAACCTTCAAAGTACGAAATATATTTTATACTATCATTATTATCAGTTTTATTATACATTATACGATCATTATTAGTATACATTACATAAATCTTTATTATAACACAAAACAAATATTGAAAAATATTAAGACTTCGATTTGATTCAAGGATTACGAAACTATCAATCATTTGCAAAAATGAAAGGTTATTCTTTACAAAAAAAGGTCATGAAAGACGACTGTGAATAAATATTCATTTTATTACAAAACCTTTAGTTTTTACACTATTGTTTGAATGCGTATAAATTACATTCAACTCCACCTAAAGTGTTGGTGCTGCCACCTGTGACACTTTAAGTAAGTTAAAACACATTTATCAGTGCTGCCATCTACAAATTTTACTGGAAAGTATTAAAGCACCACATAAATCAAATCGAAGGAAATCAATATATGGATTGCATTCATGAAATGAATTCTTTTTGTTTCTGTTTCCCTTTTAATGTATAATCGTGAGTTTATGTTACAAGTTAAGACAGTTGCAAACGTTAAGAATACTAGCATTTAAAGAAAGCGTGTTGTGTTTGACCTAATATTAATATTTTAGTTATACGTTTTTAAAAACTTTTTGGAAAAATACTTTGGGACTAGATGCACAATAATCTACTAACACAATAAAAAGAAATCTAAAAATCTCCGTCCTTTAACGAAACATATGTACACTGTAGTTAAGAGTGTCTCAATAACTAACAAACATACAGCTAGATATTTCAGTGTTATAATTTTTTTCTATAAAAAAATATAATATAATACAGTAAAACTATAAAATTCATTAATTTTATAATTTATGCTTGTTGATGATGAACTTGACAGTCAGGTGACGGGTTTATATGTTTGTTTCCCACAGAGGGTTAACACGTGAAACAATAAAATACCAAATAAGCTACGACGTATTGTATTTTTGTCTTCATCAATGTTTTTGATCAACAACACGTTTTGGTTGTTTGTTGAAGATTACGAAACACTTAACAGACTTAAAAAAAATCCCCAACAGCTTAGCTAGGCAAATAGAAATATGCTATACAGAAGATCCTTCCGCGTATGTAAAAAGCTCCATAAATAATTTGTGATTCCATCCAGAAAACATGTTTAAAACATTAACCTCGCTTAAGGTCTAACAGATTTGAATATTATTTGAGAAAATTTGGCAATTTTATCGGAATGAAAAGTGTATTTTGGTTAAATTGTATTTAGATCATTTTTTATGTAAATATTACCTTACAAGAGTTTTCTACTAATGGACCAATCGCGCTTTTCCCTCTGTCTCTTTACTCTTTGTTTTTACTCAAGTTAGGTTGGCACGGAGTGTAGTGGTTTTGTCTCTACGTTTTGGGTAGTGTATTTTCTATGACGACGAATATGACACCTTATCGTGACCCCGACCCACCGGAAAGTCGGCATACCACCCAAATGATCCCAGCCTATCTGTGTAAGCCCCCATATCTAAAAACCCACTGTGGGTTTCTTCACTATCTCCACCATCCTCGTTGGCTTCAGATTCTGCATCTGAGTCCAAATTCTCGCCGTCTTCGGTTCTTCCAAACACGGTTGAATTTTTGAAATTCATGTCTCTGTCATCATCAATTGGATTGTCCGTACTTGGCATTTCATGCCGCTGGCGTTCTTCCAATGAAGGCATTTCAGTTGGTTTCTCATCTGGAGGGTTTAAAATTGCTTTTACTTTTGCTGCTAAAATATCGTCTTCGCTTAGATACTTGAGGGGGTTTGGTATGAGGTCTTTTTCCCTCGTAGTTCTTCCATGAAAGTCAAAGTCATTTGCTCGATCGGTGTTTGGTGAGGGTTGGTTTATGATTGGCAAATAATATCGTTCTCGTTCTTCAAGTGAGGGAAGATTGCTAAAAGGGGAGTCATTTTGGGGTCGAGAATTCAAAACGGATTTCACTTTGGCTGCTGAAATATCTTCATTTTCGGAATGCTCGTTAAAGTTTGGGTTTCGTGTAAAATACTTGTTATCGTGGGGATTCATGTAGGTAGAGTCATGTGGTTCCTTTGGATAATGATTTGTTGTAGTTTCATGCGAATTATATGGAAATTGCGATTCTCCTGAGTGTGACCGGTGGTCGTTGAATGTTTCAGTTGAGTCATCATAAAACTTTCTAGAAAATCCAAAATCTCCTTGCATGGGATATTGGTGATTGTCAACATGCGAATCTTGCAACGGTTTTGGTTGCTCTTCCGTAAATGAGGGTTGGATTTGGTTGAAAATTTTATCTGTAGGCTGATTGTTCAACGGGTTTATTGGTGTTGAAAACATTTGGGAAGGATGCACAGGTCGTTCAGAATCGGATTCTTGTTCCACATTCATATGTGAATCGAAAATTTTATGTCTCTCAAAAGAGGGTGAAAGATTAGGGGGAGATCGAACATATTTTTCGTCCTCTTCACTGTCAAAATTGAAATTCTTCTGTAATTGCATTTTTAACTGATTTTGTAACAAATGAATATTTCCTAATCTCCCCTGGTTTGAAATTGGAAATTCTTTCGAAACACTTGCATCGTTGTATTTAGAACCTTCATCTTCTTTTCCGAACCACTCCGAATCATCTGATGTCTTAGAAAGCCAATCCTTATCAATATCAAATTGTTCATTGTAAGGAACTTTATCGTAAAAATACGGAAACGATTTAGAATTAGTGCGATACCATTGATCTTTTGTAACTGGAGTGTAATCTTGTCTTTTCACTGCAGATTCCGAACCAAATAAATTTTTATTTGTATGTGAATGGAATAAACCTTTTTCAGCTATATTTTTATCTTTCTTCTGGTGACCTCGAAGATCTGAAATAGGAGAGAGATTTTTCAAGGGTCTTCTGATTTCGGAATAAGTAGATTTTAAATTAGACGATTCGATCTCAAGTTCTTGATCTTTGTCAATTAGATCTACGGGTATCGACTTTGAAACGGATGATTTGTGTACGATTCTCTTCGAATCGAACCTTGGATACCGCTGAAGTTGTATTGGGATTGAGTTCTTTCGAAGTCCAGAAATATTTGAAAAATTCTTTGTTGAATTTTCTTGGCTTTTCACTGGTTCATGATGTCCGGTACTCGGTTGGAATGGAATGTCGGAAGTTCTTATTGAGTGGGATTTTGTTGTTCTTCTACTATTGCCAAACTTTTTGGGAAAATCCCTCTTTATATGTTCGGTCGGTTGTAGTTCTTTCGATGATTGGTTGGTTGGTGGCTGCACCGGTAAGGAAAGGGGATGTTTTCCTTCTACAAAAACAGCAGTTGACACCAGGCAACAAATAAACATCTGAAAAAGGAAACAATTAAACATAAAAAAAACTAATTAGGAATTTTTTCAAAATACAGAAAAATAACTTGTCACTAATACAAGACTTATTAATTATTTTTATTTTCTTTCGAGTTGTAAAATGTAACGAATGTGTCATATTTTTGTCATATTTTTATAACTTAATTAAATAATCTAACCATACGTTAATGATGTAACCTATAACACAACCAGACATTAAAAAAACTTATACATGAAAAGATACATTCCTGATTAATAGTTATCATTTATATTTTGTATGAGGTCTTTAATCTCTTGTTATAATCAGTCTTTTAAAGGTATATTTACACGATTGAACATATTTTCTTCAATTTTCAACTTACAAAGCCGATACTTTTGCATTTAAAATTAGCCTGTACATTGATGATGTTTGTTTAGAAATATTTCGAAAACGTTCAAATGCAAATTAGCATTTTAGGCTTTATTTAGCATCTTTTTGAACACTCATATATCAATATACCAAACGGAAGATTACTTGGAAACTTGGAACAATTATATATTTAAATAAAAGCGTTTAAATAAAATACAAATTCAAATTTGAGTTATCATTGTTTGAACAAATTAACTAATGCATAACATACAGATTTTGAGAAATTGAGTTTAAAGGTGATAAAAGATTTAACTTTTAGCGCATGAAACGTGGTAAAAACCCTTAATAACTTTTTTCAGAAAGGGAGCTCATAAATTCAAACTCAATAGCCTTTTACAAAAATCGAAAAAGTGACTTTTTATTTGAGAAATTTACCGAATATATTATGGATCTAGGATAGTCATAGTTTCCTAAAACGGTATTTTTATGTGCAAAGTAATTGATCAAAAAGTGTTAGAATCACTTAAAGTAAGATTTTATAGAGCGGTAAGAAAAATAGAGTTACGAAATTTATATAGTTTGTACATTTTTAAGAATTATGGAATATATTTATTGGATGAAAAAGATACATTAAGATATGATCTTTTTAGAGGATATAACACATTTTATGTTTACACATTTTGTATACTTAAAAATGAAGTTTCAAAATCCATTACCATTTTTTATCTATAAAGTGACTTACAAAAAATCCCCCAAGTAGCCACTTTTTATATGATGTCTTTAAACTAATTTAATTCAAAATACCAATTTTTAGCTGCGTCCCTACTTTCGGCGAATTTTTAATTAGCGCGGTGCAGTGAATCGCATAAGTAGATTTCAACATGCTTTGCAACGTAGCCTCTGAAATTGTACTATTTAACTCTCAGTTTTAATAAGCGACCTATTAATGATTATTTCAAACACATACTGGTATCTAGACAGCTTGTAAAAAAGGAGCGCATTGTTGAAACTAACTATATACGGTAATTTTTCATAATTTTCAACCAAATAATAAAATTTTAAAAGGGAAAATAACTTAGTTAAAAAAACAAAGTAACATGCTTATACAAACGATTCATGGAACTTTAAAAAAAACAATCACTACTAACAAATTGTTTTAAAAAGAAAAAAAAACAGATGGCAGCCTAAAAAAACGTCGAGTCGCAAGTTGCATGCGTTGTTTATTGTTTAGAATTTAGATAATCTCCTCACTCGGCTGCCATTGCATTAAAATCGCACCTATTTTTTGAGTTTTAGATCATGAATTCCGAAATAATTTGAATCAGACATTTATTTTCACTAATGTATATTATATGATGTCTGAAACGTGACCTATAATGTTTAAAATAATTCTAATAAAGGCCCTCGCCAGATAAGACGGTGAAAAATGCCCCCATTCCAATCGGGCTAATTTTTTTTCTGAAAATACCTCATAGTATGGACAACGTCTCAGCCAAGTTTTAGCTCAAAAATGTGACGCATTTTTGAGTAAAAAATTAAAGTTTTTTTTCTTTTTAAATTGATTATTCCCTGAATATATTTGATAAATCCAAAAAACTACTCATGAGTTTTTAGATATCATTGAGTAGTATTCTTAGAAAAATCCGCTCATAAATCTGATCGAGCGATCATTCTTAAAAATGCATTTTTATTTTTCAAAAAAAAAAATTCATGCCAAAATCGTTTGGTCACAACTTAGGATTTTGTCTCTACATATTCCTCTATTATCAATCTATAATATATATTTTTTTCAGATTTTTAAAATTATTGGACGATAGTTTAAAAAAAATAAATATTCTTAAAACCTGACTTTTTGCACTACTTACTCGGCAGATGGCACTCCTAACAAAGGCGGGGAAATTCAATCTGGGAGAATTTCTTTCGGACTAAAGAATTTAGCATAGATTTAGAAAGTAGCAGATCTGCCTCTAGGGGGAAAGGTGAAGCCATTTGTTAACCATTATCCCATAAGGCAGTTCGCAAGCTCTTGCACATGGCATGCCATACGCCACCAGATGGCACCATGAGATAATTTGACTAATAAAAGATATATATTCAATATTAACTAATTAAAACTTTTTACAAGTTTCGCTAGCATAATTTTATAGCTGCATGCGTATTGATAATTTCTGTAAGGCATTAGGTATATATTCACAAAAGAAGCAAGTTAAAAATGCAGTTTTTATTGTATGTAACTCTTCGGAAAAACCATTTTTGTGAATCAGCATCCCGTGATGCATTGCGAAAACGACGAAATGTGGATTCATCACGCATCATTGCGTTGTACGGGACTGCGCAATCGGTTGGCATGCTATTTCTAAATCTATGGATTTTAGAGCAAAAAAATCAGGCTTTAAGAATTATTTTTTTAAACTATCGTCCAATAATTTTAAAAATCTGAAAAAAAAATATATTATAGATTGATAATAGAGGAATATGTAGAGACAAAATCCTAAGTTGTGACCAAACGATTTTGGCATGAAATTTTTTTTTGAAAAATAAAATTGCATTTTTAAGAATGATCGCTCAATCAGATTTATGAGCGGATTTTTCTGAGAATACTACTCAATGATATCTAAAAACTCATGAGTAGTTTTTTGGATTTATCAAATATATTCAGGGAATAATCAATTTAAAAAGAAAAAAAACTTTAATTTTTTACTCAAAAATGCGTCATATTTTTGAGCTGAAACTTGGCTGAGAAGTTGTCCATACTATGAGGCATTTTCAGAAAAAAAATTAGCCCGATTGGAATGGGGGCATTTTTCACCGTCTTATCTGGCGAGGGCCTTTGTGAAAAATAACTAATTTATACTAAAAATTCACAAACTTATTATTTTTTTTGTTGAGTTTTTGGTCATAAATTCAAAAATAATTTGAATATTACTTTTGTGTTCAGTAAATATATTTTGTATGATGTTTGAAACGCGCCCTATAAAAAGAATGTGATTGCAATAAATTTACAGAAAATAGCTAACCTTTATTAAAAATTCCCAAATTGAATTTTTTGTAGTTTTTGATCATAAATTCAAAAATAATTTAAATATGACAGTTATTGTCACTAAATATGTTGAACATAATGTCTGAATACTTACCTATAAAATAATGAGTGATTGCAATAAATTTACAGGAAATAGCTCATTTTTACTAAACATTCTTTTTTTTTTTTGCGTTTTTGATCATAAATTCAAAAATAATTTGAATATGACTTTTTATTTCTCTAAATATGTCCTACATAATGTCCAAAACATACCCTAAAATTTTTTTAACGATTCTTATAATATCGGATGATATACAGATTTTTTGGGTGCGGGTTCGAATCCCGGTAAGACATGGATGTTTGTGTTTGTCAATAAATGTTATTCTTCGTCTATGTGTTTGTGTCATTCTTCCTTTGTGTGTCTCTTGTGACTGTGTCACTTCTGGCGAGTAGGGTAACGGGCAATAAAGCCTATGCTTCTCCCTTCTAGAGGTCATTGTCATTTGTCATTTTTTCAACGTCTTCTGTAACTTTAATCCATAAAGCTAGAGGTAATATTTGCTGAAACCAGAATTATGGAGTGACGTTTCACCAAATTTCAGTCTAACAGACCTTATAATAAAATGATAGTTTAAGTATATTTAATAATGAGAAATGTTTGCGAGAAGATAATAGCTTTCCTAATTCATTATTCTTTTTTTAGAAAATACATCATTGTTGTCTACTACTTATTATAACTAGAGGCAGCTAGGTTTCCATGGAGTAACTTTACACCAAAATTTTATACTGTATTATTCCCCTTCCTCTTGCCCCTTGAATCAACAAGTTTTAATTATTGTTATTTACGGTCCCAATTAAAGAAAAAAAATTCTTGTTTTTAAAAATATATTTTGAAAGTAAATAATTTTTTAAAAAACCTCAAATTTAAACAACAACAGAACACGTGATTCGGAAAACTAATGATAATTAATCGTGAATAAATAAATCATGGTCCTTATGAACAAAATTGAATAATTGTAATGCTAGTGAACTGAAAAACAAAACAAAATTGTAACAATATAAATATAGAGTAAGGTATGCTCGCCGCCTCGGTGGCTGAACGGTTAGCGCGCTGGCCTTTGGAGCTGCTGAGGTCGGGTTCGAATCCCGGTCAGGCATGGATATTTGTATATGTCAATAAATGTTGTTATTTGTCTATGTGTTTGTGTCGTCCTTTCTTTGTGTGTCTTCTGTGACTGTCCCTCTGGCGAGTTGAGTAATGGGCCGAAAGAGCCTACACTCCCCCTTCTAGAGGGCGCATTTACATTACATTACATTACATTACAAGGTATGCTCTGCTGGACACTGAAATACAATAACCAATTGCTCTCTTTCAGTGTAATTAGATAGAGAAAGAAATTTAAGGTAGAAAATATGTGCTTGTATAGCAAGATTTATTATTACTTTACATGTTTTCCAGTGTAGGAAGAATTTCTAGCCAAAGGACGCATCATGAATAGATCCAAAATATAGCAAAAGGTTTAAATTAACTAAGAAATGAATTATAAATTATGTTATAGATATGATGAAACGCAATTATGTTATATATCTGATGAAAATATATATATGAGAAATGAATTATAATTATGTTATATATATAAATTATGTTACGTCAATTGTTAGGTGATTTAAAACTATTTTAAAGGTTTTAACGTTTACACTCCTGCATTTGGGAGGTGCAATCAAGCAAAAGCCAGTAAAGTAATGAAATACGTTTGAATAACGTGTAAATATATTATTTCTTCCAAAATCATATAATAATTCATTCGAATTGTTATATGTGGTACTTCACAGATTTCTGAAAAAATCTAAAACAAAATCCTTATGCTTTACTTTAATTTAATCATTTTCTTATCTTAAAAAAATAGCCCAAGACGTTGATTGGATATTTTGTGCAAACGCAATTGTATTAACTACAACACTTTTTCAATATCGCATATTTATCCACATGAACATATACCACAAAGTACTAATTAAATTACTAGGGCATATTAGGCAAGTGCAGGTAGTTTATATTAATTTAGAAAAAGTTTTTGACATACCATAGCTTTCACCATATTCGGATATACTGAGATAACACCGACAATCAACTTTTCACACATCACCAAATACTTTTTTGGTTCTCCGGAAAACGGCTTTATATAGTGTTTCCTTACCGAAAGGAGATCCCAAAAGCTAAAAAAGGCGGAAAAGCGTCTTTTAAAAAAAAAAAAAACTGTTTCAATGACTGTTTTTAAGTATTATCGCGTGGATGTTCCACAGTGATGAGGCGAAATTTTCTCAAGCAAAACCAATTAGTAGTGCTTTTCTAAATGGGAAAAAAGTGTGAAATGAAACTTACACCGACCTACTAGTGGTAGTATGAAGATGGTATAAGATAGTTTTCCCTGTTTAGGCTATTGATCCGATAGAAGCTTTTTTTTAATGTTTAGTTTTAAAAATACTTTGAATCTCCAGTCATATCAATTATTTACTTAGTTTCAAAATGAAGACATATTACACTCTTAAAAAGAACGAGCGATTTAACTCAGTCTGATTGATTTTCACTCCTCCAGTCTGGAAAATGCACTTCTCCTTTTAGAGTGGATCCTTTGCGTGCTAAACCTCCGACAGGATCACTCCAAACGAGTGATTTTAACTCAGTCTGAGATAATATTCACTCCATTCCAGTGTCGAAAATGCACTTCTCCAACTGGAGTGGATTTCATTCTTTTGTTTTAAGAGTGTAGTCTTAGGCCGCCCCGGTGGCGCAATCGTTAGGACGCTAGCCTTTGGAGCTGCTGGGGTCGGGTTCGAATCCCGGTCATGCAAGGATGTTTGTGACCGTCAATAAATGATGTTATTTGTCTATGTGTTATTCCTTAATTTGTGACTGTTAATATTCTTTCTGTGTCTGTCCCGCTTGACGACAGCTTATAAGTGGTTCTCTGAACAAGCACACAAGCTGGAATATTTATGTACCATACCATATTACTATTAGTGTTAGATGGGGCTGGGGAACCCAATCGGTAAGGTGCTTACCTTGCATGCGAAAGGTGCCTTGTTCGGTCATTGACAAAATAACAGCCGACCTATAGAGAGTGCTAGAGGGAGTTCACGGTTTAAATATGCTCTGATTTCCTAATATCTCGGCGCCGCGTGCGATGTCGTCCTTAAAAGTTGCGTTGGGTGCCTACTCAGAAGTCGGCCTGTCTCTTGAATGTGGTTCCAAATTATGACGCCCGTTGCCAATAACCCCCGAGTAGCTGTAGTGCGACGATAATTCAACTCAACTCAAAACGCTTTAGATTATTATAATAGATATCTCAACTATACTTCTATGTACAAATGACAGTGATTGCGCCCTCTAGAAGAGAAGGGCGTAGGCTATATATAACATTACCCCGCTCGCCAGAAGAGACAGTCCCAAGAGACACACAAAGAAGGACGCCACAAACACATAGACAAATAAATTGACAAACACAAACATCCATGCCTTTACCGGGATTCGAGCCCGAGCCCAGCAGCTCCAAAGGCTAGTACACTAACCATTGCGCCAGTGGACCGGTACTTCTATGTACAGCTGCGGAAGAAAAAAAATCATTGGTAAACCACGGAGAAGCGCGCGTAACTCAAAAATACATTCTTAATAAATATGATTCAAATCAATATATCTACTGCGTACACGAAGTAATGAATTCTCACCATTTGTCTTTTACCTTACCTTACTTTGATTTCTGATCAAATTACCGTGTGTATGTTTTTTTCTCTGTTTTAACTAAATGTTTTTATGTAAATTACCGTGTTTATTTTACCGTGTGTATGTTCCTGGTGGAAGTTGTAATTGTATATTACGTTGTTTTAGTATACATTACACGTAATAGACGAAAGAAGCGCATGAGATGCATTAGACTTTATTTAAACTGAAAATCATTTTTCGAACTCATGAAAAGAAAATATGCCACACTCAAAACTTCCTACACGTTACCAGAAAAACAATATTTCATTTTAGTTGACGGTGCGAGTGTGATCCAATAAAACATAATTATTGTTTTCTTGTGCAGCGATTGCAGGTGTCTTCTGGATTATTAACTTTTCAGCTCCAGTGATGCCATTTGGCAGCATCATGTTTCTGATCATAATTTTTAAAAAAATAATAGGAACGACACCTATTTTGATTAATAAAAAATATTTTCTAACATAAAGAAGTTTGAAGAATCGAAAGATGTGCTTTTTGATATCATAAAGTGCTATAGACGACCTGTAAAAAAATTCTAAAATGATGATGCCGAATTGTCTTTGGGACTGAAAGGGTTAAGCAGTGTTACTACGGATTACTTATTTTAATACACATTCCGGCGTCCAGAGGCAACTAAAACTTCGGCGGGAAGAGTGTTACATCAATCTTTATAGTAGGCAAAAATGTAAATATTTTTAGGAAGTGTCACAACGCTAATAATTTGTAAGCTTAAATATATTTTAAAATCCATAGTATTATAATACATCATTTTCACAAATTTAGATCCAAATAAAGCTAAATTTATAAATGAGTTTAAGGTAGTTAATTTATTTAGTACTAACAAATTCTGTAATAAGTAGTTGAAAATATTGAATGAGACATTCGTTATTTAGTAATTCAATGTTTTAAAATAATTTATAAATTATTTGCTGAAATATTTTAAGAACATAAAAAAAAACGCCAAGTCGTCTGGTTGGATACTAGAAACCCATACGACTTGGAAACATATGTGAGTCACCATTTGGGAAGCTGCTTGACTATTGATTGAGCAGTCCATTCTATTTATGTCTCTGGTCGGCGGACTGAACCTTTTTTTGCTTAAGAGCGCGTTCACATGCAAAGCAAATGGCGGCAATTGGCCGGCATTCGGGGGAAAAAATATCTCTCAGGGAAAATTTCGGTAACAAAAACATACCTACTACGTAGGAATTAATGATTTTATGCCACCTCTGTATGAATTGCGTTTGTTGATCAACGGAATATTTTGCGTCAATTACTCGGCTATCAAGTGCATAAGGTAGTCAGTTGTTTTAGGAGCAATGGCTTTAGAATGTTAGAATACTTATAAAACTGGGAGTATGCCATTATTTATTAGGTTTTGTTAATTTTTCATTATATTGTTTTTCCATATTGATTGATTTTTCCATATTGACATATTGTACACTTAATCATTCTTTTGAAGATATTTATTTTTAAGATGCCTGACAGGCGTTTAGTTTATTACCTATCCTTTATTTTCAGATTTTTTTTTGTTACAACAAAAGTTATCATTGTTAGAATAATTCTGCGAATCTAAAGCTAATGTTATTTAAAAGAATTTCTAATTTTTAATAAAAAAAATTGTTTTTAAAATATAATTGCCAAAAAGCGAAAAGAGCACCAGCGTATAGCCCTGGATAAGCGTCATTCCACAATGCCTGCATTTGATGTGAACGGGGTTAAAAGGTTTCCCAAAATTGAAGGTAAAATGCAGCCAATATCTAAGCACATGAAAGCGCTTTAAGAAAGATGATGTATCTGCAGATCCGTGCAGATCGCCAAAGTAATAAAAAAAGTGTAGCTCAGATGTTACTTTAACCATCTCAATGTATAATATTTTAACTAACTATTACAGGGTATCTCCTGCAGGATAGTTTAAAAACGATATTTAGATCAAGGATTTTCAATAATAAAGTATAATATATCCAAGGTAGCTTTTTGTTTAATCTAAACTAATATAAATATGTTTTCCTTGCAACCAATATCTTTTTCGTATTCTATATTCGCATAATATATTCGTTTTGGCAGTACATAATAAAGCTAACGAGAGTCTAGGAAGATGACCAATTGAATTCTCTTATTGGTCAAAATTGACATTCATTCGCACATTTTAAAGGTTACTGCCAGATTTGGCTAAAACTCTAAATTTCGGCATTTTTTCTAGATAATTCTTGTTTTTTTTTTGCCAGATATGCTTCTGAAGTCTAAACACTCTCTTTGGGCCCGTGAATAAAAGTATAAGAATTTTACATTCTTGTTCATGAAAACTTCTAAAATATTGATTAGAATTTCATCAAAACTTTAAACTTCTTGTTCTTTTCTATCTTATTCGATTTCCTGAAGTCGCCAAAATTTTGCGATCAGATCACGAATCGCAATATAAGTACGATAAAATAATATAAGAATAACAATTGTTTATTATCTCTCTCAAATATCGAATACATAAAGAATTTTTCAACTGTTGAATTGAAAACGGAGCTAACATAACTTAGCTTGCTGGCTACCAAAATATCTCATCACATGGTAACCTTCACTTAGACCAATAGCAGAACCCAGCTAGTCATGAGCCTAGACGTTTCTATAAAGCTACGTGTGAGAGAAGATAAACAAGAGACAACTTTTTGCTCGGTTGTGATCCGAAGATGGCCAACAACCTGTGGAAGCCGGGTTTTCATTATTTATTCACATTATTGGTATGATATTAGTTATCTATTGCGATTCATGTTTCATTTTGATTTATTTATGTTGGTACACCTTGTAACAATTTTGACATGTAGCTGTCATAGTAGAATGCATTTTAAAAATCAAAATTTGACAGCCGGCATTCGAATGTTTTTCCCCATTTCAATATATGTTGTTAATCTTTATAGTATTTAGTATTGAAAATATTGTAAATTTGTTAACTTCTGTATGATAATATTTTTTAAAATGTATTTTCTGTATTTTTTCATGTGTTTGTTCCATGAATTAAAGCAGTTTATTTTCTGTGTTTAGAGGTTTTCTAATTTTCAGTGGACATTACATTTTTTTACGTATTACTTTTGTGCATTTGTTAAGTGTTAATTTTCAGAAAAAAAAACTAGTATTTACCCGCAAATCAAAAATGCCATGAGTATTTTTTCATCTAATTGCAGACTTGTATTTTATGTTAAAAATATTCATGCATTAGTATCCAATTAGTTTAACTTTTGATAAAGCTTCATTGAACAAAAGCCAGTCTCGATTTAGTAATCTCAGTTTTGCTAGCCGCAGAAACACAGCTTTGGTAAACACTGCAGTTCAACTTAGAGACATTTGATTGTATAAAATCCTCATATGTCGATATGCCTTGATTGGCAATTAACAGGGCTCATATATTACAGCTTAGCAGTTTTGCTGGATTTGGAATTGGATGATGGCGATTTAAAACAGGGTTCCCACGGGTCCTTGAAAGTCCTTAAGTAGTCCTTGATTTTTATTTTCAATTTCAAGGAATCTTTATACTCCTTGATTTTTACCAAAAATTGTTTAAAAGTCCTTGATTTTTTTTTTTGATTTCAAGTACCCTTTAGTACTCCTTAATTTTAACAAATAATTGTTGAAATTTCCTTGTTATTCTGTGTTCCTGACATTCAAGTTTCTAGAAGTCATTTCCTAAAATTGTGCCAAGTCGGCACTAAATGGCACATGTAGCACATCGGCATTCTACAAAGCTTTGCTTACTAACCAGTTATATTTTTGCCAAATCAAATTCGATAAGAAAAAATCAGTAAATCAGTCGATTTTTAATCAGTAAACTAACCGTTGCATTATGATTAAGGGTCCTTGAAAAAAAAATTGGGAGTCATTGAAAAGTCCTTAAAAACTCCTTGATTTTTATTTTGAAATAAGAGTGGAAACCCTGTAAAACAATAATAAAAAAATTATCATGTCACAGAGTCCCTGATAATACAGTAGTAGCTATCTTGGTCAAGCTGCGGTGGCTCACCTCATCTAGTAGGATTCACTTAACAGTGGATCCCTTCTCACGTAGACCTTGCAGGTAACTAAATGGCTGATGCCCTGGCAAAAAGGAGTACTGACGAGTCTCTGCTTACTCCGGCATCTCTAACCTAATCTGAACTATACTTTACACATAAATGCCTTGTTCGGTCTGCATTTGCCATTCCCCCTTATGCGCCATTGGTAGAGGGGTAATCGTCCCGGCAGATGTCTATCCCTTCGGTCCAGCAGACAGGAACAAAGTATGATAACACGATTTTGTAGTAGCCACCTAAGAACATTGATATCTCTATATAATATAAAATTGTATTTGTCGGACGCTTGAAAGCCACGAGACTTAAGCGGCTTCAGACAATCAGAAACGCTAAAAGTAAGCTTAAGAGTCACATCAACCAATCAAATCGTTTTTCACTGATGATGAGTAATTTCTGTTTACTGGTCGGCAACAGGGCACTCGAACTTTTTTAATGTTTTGGGTTTTAAGATGTAATTCCATTTATTACATTCCAAGAGCGATATAACGAAGGATTTACTGAACTTAATAAAAATTGGTATTTTGAGTCAATAATGGTACAGCTATAATGTAATGGAATGCACAGTGATTACAGACTTATAGTGAAATTGAAAATGTAATGAAGATTTGCTATATTTATCGAGTTGTATGAAATATGAATTGGAATGTTTCGCATATTTGTGCATTTTCGCTGTTTGGCAATGAAATTTAAAACTCAAACAACAATGAATTGCATAGCAATTCTCGAGGGTTGGCGAGCGGTAGCAAGCAGGGGGCTTTGCTCCCTAGTATAATAAAAAAAAAGGAATTCCCAAATTGTATCAAGTGTTCCAAAGGACTGGCCACTCCGGAGCACATCCTTGAGTGCTTAGGACTCAATAAAAAAGATCTTCTGGAGCGACCATTATTAGTTATTGATTTATTGAGAGTGTGCAATATCATATACCTGATCTAGCTCTGCTGAGCAACAGGGATAAGTAACAACAACGGCAAAATTTTTGTAGTATGTATGCTCCCAGGCTCAGTGTCTAATAAAAATTTGGGGCAGTGATTCAAAACTGATTGTGTTTGCCTTTCGTGGTTCAAAACAGTTATATATATTTCCCTTATGAGGAAGAGAGACCGAAAAATATTTTGAACTATACAGACTTAATTAAGACTGAATTGATAATTAGTGGTTACAATATGGAATATCAGGCTGATCAGGGTTATAAAAAATCCTTCGCATTATTAGAAAAATTCTTTTTAAATAATTGATTTCTCTAAAATCTAAAATTGTTTCTCAATGATTTGATTTCAATTTGCCATTACCAAGGATTGTATTACCAAGTTATGCTGCATTGTAATGATATGTTTTATTCTTTATTTTCAAGGTACTATATTTGTTTTACCAATGTGTAACATGTAAGAAGAGTACAACTCTGAATTTAGTTGAGACTATTGTTGATGCCAAGGAAATGAAAAAACTATGTCGAACAAGGAACAATGTCTTAATTTTGTTCACTAGCGGCAGTAAGTGCTGTTTTTATGTTGCCTATATTTTTAAGGCATTTGATATTACCATTTCGGGATAGATTTGTGTGTACCAACTGACCTGATGTCTTTAAAATATAGTAAACGTATCATAAACATGCTGTTTAATTCTGTATTTTAAGTATTCATACCTACTATTTGGGTGTACAGACTTTACCCTTTCAGTCCCTGTGATGCCTTTTGTCATGTTTCTGTTCATAATTAAAAAAAAATAATAATAATGGGGCTGACATCTATTGGGATTGATAAAAAATGTTGTTCTAGAAAAAAGTTTGAAGAATCGAATGATGTGCTTTTTGATATCATAAGGTCATGGCTATGGGCGATCAGAAAAAAAATTCTAAGATAATGATGCCAAATTGTCATTGGGACGGAAGGTGTTAAAATTTCCATGCAATTTTTCCAAAGCTTAGATCATTTCTCATATGTTTTATAGTTGACATAAGGAACTAGGGGAGGCATCAGATGTTATATAAGCATTTATGTAAAATAACCTGTAAAAAAATGTTTGTAAAAATATACATATCAAAATTTTAATCTTGTAACATTAGCTTAAAAGTATAATTTTGTTGGATCAATGTGTTATAAAACAATCGGATAAAAAATTTATAAAATAAGTGAGATTTTTTTTTCTTTCAATCTAAGTTTCTATTCAGTTTTAATAAGCAATCTGAATCAACAAAATATGCCTTTGTTTTCCATTACCTATTGTGAAACTTACCTACCTTGCTATACTTAGTAAATTGACATCTTTAATTACAGCTTATATGTATGCTTATGTTACGTAATAGTAAGCACACTTTTTCTTATTATCAGCTAGGGAAAGTCATGATTTGAAGAATATTTTTAACAAGGCTGCTGAGGAAATCCGTGGGCAGGCAAGCCTTGCTTTTGTAGATTGTTCTGGGTAATTATCCTACATTCTATCATGAATTACAAATATTTGCTTTGTCTGTGTACATTGTCCCTATTACCATACACTCAACCAGTGAAATTAAACGTGTATTTTTGATCAATGAAGCTCATTTTCTGCACTTGAACTAAGTAAATTTCCATTGGCTTGTTGTTTATCTCTTATTTAATGTTCTTACGATTATCTTACCCTTATTTTTAATGTACAAGGTGTCCATAAAAGAATGTCCGATTTTTAATGGAATATAACAAGAGTTTATTTTATACTAAATCTAACAAATCATACATGAAATTGAAGGAAAATTAATCTTGTTTTTCCCATAAGTGCTCAATGTGTGTGCCTTTAGTGATACAGCACACACATCCAAACGGAAATACAATTCTTCCCATACTGTCTGCAGCAAGTCCAGAGTAATAGAAGCAACAGCCTGTGCAACTGTGAATGCGATGTATCCGTACAAGTGCATGCGCTTATCTGAAACTGCTGAGAGTTATTCTTTATTCGTCACCTTCAACCACAACTGTCAAACAATTACAGCTGATACTATTACAATTTAAATTAGTACAATAGACCAGTGGTCGCGGTGCTTGGCCCTAACGGGCCCCCCACTAAAGTCATAAGTCAAGTCATTACAATTTAAAACCCGGACATTTTTTTACGGACACCCTGTATAATTCTTTGATATTCTTAACATCATTTTATCACAAGAAATAATAGATTATGAATGGTTATGAAATGTGGCACAGTGTGGCTATCGAAGTGGGTATTTCAGTGATGGTTGAATGGAAGTTGATTGAACCATTCTTAGCTTAACCCAAAGTATTTATAATTAAATTGTTAACTGTCAGAATATTAAGTTTTTTTTAAACAATAGTGTTTTAAAATTGTTTTTTTATTAAAAATTCCAACAAAATATAGTGAAGTCATTGTCTTTGAAAGGATGTGAGCTTGTATTTTTTACCCTACTTGGGTTTGAAGTGTTCAGATTGTTAAACTCGCAATCGAACCTCAAACCCATTCAGAAAAGCGATGCTCCCCACGTTTCATAGAAAACCAAGCGAAGGGATGGGGGAAGAAAGTCTTTTCGAGGCTCGCATAGACAAGGTATAGTTAAGGTGAAATGTATGAAATTAACAGTGGCTTTTTGCATAATATGGCTAATTCCTTCATTTTTACGACTTCAAAAATAACTTAAGTTGCAATTATTGTGACTACTTTTTTAAACGTCTATATTAACTTGTTGATAGGGGTTTAAAACAATCTTGCTAAAAATAATCATCTTGAAGTCACAAACCTTCGCTGCTCTTAAATTTTTCAAAATTATCCTCTGATCTGAAATTCACAAAATTGGGGCCACACATGGATTCTAAAACTCAGGCTATCATAAAATCCATGAAGTACTGGGAGTTCGGGACCTGTAACTCAGAATTGTAAAATCCTGAAAATGCGTCAATCATAAATCGTTTTTCCTAAAATTTTGAATTTCTTGAACTTGTGAAACTTCATTGATTCTTAAGGTCTGCAACTCCAGCATCCAAAAAATCAATTACACTGTGTACCGTGTCTGTAGTTTGGGTCTATTGCCGCCCAGCTAAGTTTATTGTCGCCCAGCTAGTATGTGGTTTTGACCTTTACTTGCCAAGCGAGTGAGCTTGTGTTCGAATCCCAGTTAAGGCATGGATATTTGTGTTATCCTGAGTACATGTGTGGAGAACGTGCTCGTTAAATCTGTGGGTCTGAAAGTCCTGTGGTCGGTCATTGCTTTGTTTACCATGGGTGCAGGGCGCTGGAGAAAATTGCCCCTCCCCTCCAGCAACATGCCTAAATTGAGGAGGTGGCGCCATCTCCGAGTAGAAGTCAGACATCCACCCTGTCATGGGTACTTAAAAGCCTTGTGCAAACGGATGCTACTGCAACCCCCTGTTGTTGATGTAGGCTGTGTGCGCCTCCAGGCTGTAACAACATATGTAGCTTGTGGATAAATTATACTTAAACAGCATTTTTGAATAAATATTCTTCTTCTAACAATGCTTCTAGATCAGTGGTTCCCAACCTGGGGGCGATTGCCCCCAAGTGGGCGATTTGTGTTATCAAGGGGGCAATAAATAGTTTGGGGGCGATAGGGGGGCGATGAGTATTCAAAGGGAGAAAATTAAAATATATTGTACTATAGTACAGTAAAACCATTATATTTTTTTGATCACCGTGACAAGTTTCAAACTGACATTCTTACAAGATTTGAAGATTTGACCAAGTTAGAAATTCCCGAATCTATTGTCGATCCATTCCCTTTTGAAACTGTGGTTTGTGGGTAACCTTGATAATTCTTTGCAGACGGAGTTTGTAGATCCGAAGTATGACAGTGAGGCGAAACTCATTTCAAGCAGAGAGATTATGAGTTAACCAGCGTGAAACTTATTTACACTGACCCTTAACTGTATTAAAAAGCTGAACTACTTCTCATATCGTTCCGTCAATATATTTAGTTAAAAAGGGGTTAGTTCTGTTACCCAGCTCCTCACCAAACAAAGAAATCAATTGGACATTTGCTTCAAACACTTGCGTATGAGCTTGAAAAATTATAATTGATATAAAAAAAGTGAAAAAAATTAATAAAAAAAGTTTTCAACATTCATTTTTTTTTCTTTAATTTTTATTGCCAACTCTCTTAAATTTTCAAGAATTCAGTTTAAAGACCTAAGTTAATTATTTTACTTTCATTCTTTGAAAAAATCTAAATAAAAATGAAAAAAAAAAACCTATTTTATTTAAGAGTAACCGGGGATAAAGCTGCTTTGGTTGTTTTTATACAATGGTAGTAAGTGGTTGAAATCATAAAATTGCTTTATAAGTTGCATTTTAACTCAAATTATAATTGGACAAATTATAAAAATTAAGGGGGGGGGGGGCGATATGTGTTAGTCAACTTAAAGAAGGGGGCGATGTTACAGAAAAGGTTGGGAACCACTGTTCTAGATAGTGTGCATTCGCTCCTAGTGTTTTAATAAAAGTAACACAGACTGCTCATAATTTATTTAATCCACTTTCTAACACTGGTCATGGTTTAAGAAGATAAGTTATATGATATATATTTTTAATATTTCAGAGAAGCAAAGAAACTTTGCAGGAAACTGAAAGTTACACCTGAGCCTCATATTTTAAAGCATTACAAGTAAGTGTTTAATTATTTTATTAAATTGCTTTATTTTTTTATGTTTCAAAAACTGATTGAACATTGATATACCTTCCTTTTTCAGGGATGGAGAATTTCATAAAGATTACGACAGAAAGCACACAGTGACGGTAAATTTGTTTGCTGTTTTTAAAGATTGTCAAATGATTCTTGTATATTGTTTTAAAAAGTCATCGAAAAATGTTAACTGATTGTGCTAACTGTAACTTTTGAGATTGTAGTATTCTACATAAATTGTATTGCTTTTTAAAAAATCATATGTTGAAATGAATTTTATGTATTCTTAGATCATATAGTTTTGTCACTTTTTATTTTATAAAAATAGTTTATGGATATAATGAAGAGTAAATTCTTTATAACATTTAGATTTGTTATATTAATAATAACAGTTTTTAAACCTTGGTACAATATTTAAAAATATAATATTTTTTTTAAAAAAATTCCTTAATCAAAGGAAAAGTGTTAAAACCACGTAGCTGACTTCTTAGCATTTGTAGCATGACAAAACTTAGTCAATTATTTTGATTTGCCTAAAAATATTTTATTGTAATATAGGGGAGATCTGTGTACCTAGGGCCGGATTTTTTCAATCCTCAAAAACAAAGCAAATAAATTATTTAAAAATGTAAAATTGGTATGCACACATCATTACACTAATTACTTTCTATTTGGCATTAACAAAAATACTTAAAATAATATATTCTTTTAAATATGAGTTTTTAAAAAATACTTCATGAAAGGCCCCAGGTACAAGACATCAATGTACCTAGGGCCAGTAGCTTGTGTACCTAGGGCCAGTCCTTATAAACTCAGGTTTTTATTTCTAGTAAATAAAAAACACATATATACATACAGGAATTTTATAAAAGAAAGGATAGGTATAACATTAATTTTTCATACAGTTATCTAAGTTGCAATAGTCCAAATTATTAACGAATTACAAGAATTTTCATTTCACATCATAATTTAAAAAACTGGTTCCAAGTGTGAGCTGCAAACATTGCCGCTCTGAAGCACCAACAGATTGTGGTTTGGGTAATTTAAACACTATATTGCTGTTATCAATTTCATAGATTTCAGCTTTGTCATGGATAAATTTATTTGATTGTGCAATATCTTTTAGATATTCAATGCTATAGTGTTCCCCTGCAACATCTATTATTTCAACCACATAAAAATATTCAGATTTTTTGCCTTGTAACTTTGTTAAACAAAAATCCCCCTCCTCAAAAGCATCAGTCATAGTAACAACTATAGAACTTGCATCATCAGTGAAACTGAAATCAGAACACTGTACAATGTCTGATAATTCTTCGGATGACATTTCCTCAATTTCAATTACAGGTTTTTTCACAAGTTTTTTTTTTTTTTTTTGGATTTTCTATTCGCAAGTTGTTCTTCAATTTCTTTCTTTTCTGGCGTGTGTCAGAATTCTGCATCTGCCTGGTTTTCCGACACCTCTCTTGGACCTAGTTGTACCTAGGGCCATGGACCTAGGTACAATGCAACTACGTGGCCCTAGGTACAAGATTTGATAATTTTATACAAAATGTCATCCACAGAAAAACCCATATGGAGAGGAGACTTATCAATTTTCTCATTTAGAACCCAATATTACAAATAAAATTATACACTAGAACTCAACTGAAAATAATTAACTTACCTTTGTCAAACAACAAAATTGATGAGCTTCAGAATTTTACTTTAGGACATACGAAACTGTTTTTCACTTATAAGTTTTCCCAACTTTCTCCTCTAAAGTTTAAAAATGGCTGTCAAAACAAAAGTTGGTGTTGCCACTCTCCACCATTAATTATAAAACTTAGAACTAAATATTATTTAAATACGGTAGGGTGGCCCTTTGTACATGGTGGCCCTAGGTACATGGTGGCCCTAGGTACACAGATCTCCCCTACATCAAGACAAACCTTTCTCGAAATTTTCCTTTTAGTCTATAGTTAACTTCTTGAGGGATCCAGCTGGTGATCTTCCATGGGAGGAAGATGACAGGGCGAAAGATGTTTTCCATATCTCGGACACTGCTGTAAGTGCTGTATTACGCAGGGTTGGGTTTTTCCTTGTAAACTAATATTTCCTAAAAATTGGTAAATACCAGAAAATACTTCTTTCTGTCTGGGAAATACATTTCTTTTTGATATATACCTTATCTGAAAAATTCTTTTTAATTAACTAAAAAAAAAAAAAAAAGGTTTTTATCGTTAAGTTATAAAAGTAAAAATCAAATTTTCATTTTTGCTTACATTCTAATCTTTGTATTCTGGCTGTCATTGCAATTGTGTCACTATATTTGTTGGGGATCCCTTGGTGATTTAAAGCTTGCGCTTTTTAATTTTTATCATGAAAAAAATAAAAGCTTGCGCTTTTTAATCATCTTTATCCCAACATTAGACGTTCTTTGCTAAAGTTTTGATTTTATTTCTTAATTTAGAAGACATAATTCAATAATTATATATCCTATGCAATATGTTAATAAATATTTACCAAAGACAATATTTTAATTATTTATGTTTACACAAATAGGAACACTCAAATAATAAACAAAATTACATTTTTATTATATTAATACATTTATAAACTAATTGAGAAAGATTGGTCAATTTTTAAATATCTTAGATCCATGATAAATATTTATTAAAATTCAAAATTTATATTATTTTAGTTAATCTCATTAAATAATATTTAGTTATTAATTGTTTCAATCATTTTTTTCCAAAGCGGGAAAAACATGATTTTTCCCAGGATGTTAAATACTGGTTTTTACCATTATATTTTCACCAAGGGAGGGGGGAAAAACCATGTCAACCCTTTTATTTTGCAGTTAGTTCTTAGAAAATGATATCATATGATTTACCACTGTGACTTGTTAATCATCTTGTTTTAAAAAAGATATTATTAAAACTAATTTAACATTAAATCTTTTCAAGCTGAAGTAGTAAAAGTACTGTTGTCTGATTTCTCAAAAATTTTTGAAAATAAATTATAACAAGTAACTTTTATTCAGCTTAAGCTAAGTCAAAGTCATATTTTATCACTTGTTCTTAGGTTTCAACGTAAATTTATCTTGAGTTTTTCCACCTTTTGTTATTAATTTGAATAGGTGTTAATGTTTTTTAATGATTTTTTAACTAATAAAATGGCTAATATTACTTATTATAATTTCTAGGTTCTGGGAAAACTGATTAAAACCGAAAAACTTCCTCTCATGGTTATGTTTTATGCTCCATGTTAGTATTTCTTTTAATTTAAATTTAAAATGAAAGTGTATTTCTTCATTAGAGTGTTTTGAAGTTGTTGTTCACTTGATCTTGAAATTTTATTATGTTAGCTATTTGTAACATGGTTCCCATTTCTATTAAAAATTATCCCACAATTCAGAGCTCCTTAATTTGAAATTGAGTTTTAGGAACCCTTTTAAAAAAAGACATTTTTTCTGAAATAACAGAAGGGCCTTGCTGTTTTTTTAATAAGCACCCTGAAAACTCTAAAAGTTTTAAAGTTGCCTCATTTTTTTAAAATAAGATATAAGTTGATTGTGTAGTTTTAGTTTTAATATCTAGCTTTAAATGTCAATTATTAAGAAACAAAGAAGAATCCTTTATCTTTACTAATATAAAATTTGTAAAATGGTTTTTCTTTAAAAATCATCAAGTTTTGTTTGTATGAAATGTTTGTTTTTTGAAGTATTTGCATATTCTATGAGTGTAAGTAAAAAATAAATATATTTCTTAGGGTGTGGTTTCTGCAAAAGATTGAAGCCTGAATATGAGGCTGTTGCAACCGACTTAAAAGGAGAAGCAGTACGTATTTTGGATACATATTTTATATGTATATGCTGTATTAAGATTATATTTTCTTTAAACTATAGGTTGCAAAAATTAAAACCAACCGAAAGGTAAATATGAAAACATTTAATAAATTTTAACACATTAAATACAGAAAACATACACAAAAATATCACAGTAATATTAGTTTTACAATCTCAAACATCATAAAAACCCAGTACAACTAAAAATCCGACAGGAGGTGAAAAAAAAGCTTACAAAAGTGTAAACACGAACATGAAATCGGCTTCGCAACAAAATAGTCTGAAATTTTTTTAATCGTCTTAACACGGCACTAGAAAACACATTCTGCAGCACGTCTATGGAAAACCAAGCAAAAGTAGTCCGCTCACTTCAGAAAGTTCTTTTTAAATAGTCAACTGAATTGTCTTCACTTTACTTCGGACATGGAGATCAAAACTTCCTGGCGACACCCACATAAAAGCCATGGGACGACACAGCCTTCGTCACAGTATATTTAGATATTTTTCACATGTTTTACCAATTTTTTTAATTTTTTATTACTGAAGATTGAATTTTAATCAAATAATACTAACTAGGGATTAGGAAGTTACTTTAAAATGATTATTTATGCCACTAGTGGGAAAAGTAAGACTTATTTAACCCTTTCAGTCCCAGTTATGGCATTTGGCATCATCATGTTTCTTATCATAATTTTGAAAAAATAATAAGGCTGACATCTATTGGGATTAATAAAAAATATTTTCTAACAGAAAAAAGTTTGAAAAATCGAATGATGTGCTTTATGGTGTCATGAAAGGCTATAGACAATCAGAAAAAAATTTCTAAAATGATAATGCCAAATTGTCATTGGGACTGAAAGGGTTAAACAAGTTGAATATATTATTTCACAAGCGAGTGAAATAAATTGACGAGTTTAAAAAAGGATATTTTCAACAGGTTTTCATACACTATTTTTTATAATAACATCCAAAAAAAATTATTGATTTAAGTGGCATTGAAAATTAACCAGGCATAAAGTAAATTCTCTTTTGAAGCGGCTCGAATGAAACTATTTATATGCATGTTAAATTAGAAAATATTGTTTGCGTGAAATTCATGTCATTACTCTTGTGTGATTTAAATTCCTTTAATTAATAATTCATGTGAAATAGTTTCTAAAAATATAACTAGGTAGTTGACAAATAGAACCTATCATCAAATAATTTTTGCAGATTTGAAAAGGAAATTAGCATATTTTTTTAATGAAACCATTGAGTTTTTAAGGTACTTGTGCTCGTATAGCTTATTAATTATTTTATCATCACGTTCAGATGATTTAAACATGATTATAATTATTTTTTTTAAAATCGCATGCAAAAAGTATTTCTTAGATTGACATTGGAAATAAAAGGCTAAATAAAGAATTATACACCAATCACAAAGCCGCCAAATAACATATCATACTCAAATAAAGAATTTTACTCGAATCAGATGCTTTTATTTATTTTGTCGCACTATTGCGTAAAAGTAACTTTGAAACACAATTTCGTTAAAAGCATCACTTTTGCCACATTATTGATTCGAAAAAGTTAATTTTCTTGCATGATATTATAAAAAGCAACCCTTTTACAGTTACTTAATATGAAAGGTAACTAGTGATATTTACTTTATACGAAAAGTAAATGATTGCAGTTACCCTTAGAAATTTCAAGTTTCATCAACAAAAATTGCAATTTAACCATCTTACTGTTTTCAAAGAGAACCCATACTAAATAAACATACACACAAATAAATCGCTGCAATTAGAATTAACAAATATTTTGTTTAATTTTTAAAAACAGTTGCATTTCAAAATTGCAAGAGAGGCAAGTGAAGTAACTGAAAAGTACAGAAAAATTTTATTACTTTTTACTGCTAAAAGCAACTATGTTACAGTTAATTTTTTGAAAAATCTTATGGTGTTACCTAAATAAAAGTAACTGTTACTTCTAGCAGCATTAAAAGTAATGTGTGGCTCCAATTCTAGACACTAACATAACATTGTGTGGTTATCTTAGTGTTTTTTGGTATCCCTTTTTTTATACAAAAATTTTAGACCTGTACAGAATTGGATTAAATGTAGACGATGTGTCTACGATTATGACTTTCAATTGGGAGACATTAAATTTTATTAATGTTTTTCTTTTAATAATTTTTTTAGATTATGGCAGCAATGGATGTGAATAGACCCGAAAATGCTGTTGTACGTCAACACTTTAACATTACAGGATTCCCAACGTTACTGTACTTTAGGTAAGCTTTTAAGCAAGTACTATGCCCTAGTTGAACCAAATTATTTCCTATAATTGTTGATTAATAAACATTATAATGTTTGACATTATGCTTATACCTAGTTCAAACTTATTAAAGCTGTATGTATTTAGCATAATTTTTTAAAAACTTATTTTAATAATACTTTCTTATTAAATAGGATATTTGTAACATTGATTTGTCTTTTCTTTTTACTTATTTTGTATTATCCTTGGAATGCTTTTTCTTTCGTACTTAAAGCTTTCATTGTTTATTAATGTGTCTAATAAGTTAAACAATATAAATTTTAGTATCACTTGTTTTGGTAAGTATTTTAACATTTTATATAAACAGCCAGTATTTAAACCTAATTCATCATATATAAAATAGTTGTTATTAAATGTTGCCGTGGTTTTAGATGGTTCAAAGGTTATACAATTTTTTTTATTGAAATCCAAAAGAACTAATATTTAAACATTTATTTATAAATATTAATATTGAAAAATACCACCTTAATTTTCTTTTTTATTATCTTCTACTTTTAGGAATGGCAAAGGGCTGTATAAGTACGCTGGTGATAATAATAGAGATGCTTTGCTCAAGTTCATGAAAAAGTATGAATCCCATTTATCAACAACCTCTTATCTTATTCTTGTTATAATTCAATTGTAAATTTTAAAAGGTTTTCTAAATCAGGGTGGCCACAAGACTGGGAAATCAGGGAATTATCAGGGAAATTTGCAATCCTTAGAATATCAGAGAAATTTACTTACTTACCCCCATTTTTTTAAAAACTGAACTCTTGTGTTTTTCTTTCACCCTTTTTTCGCCTCCGAAATTCTCTCCATGGGCCGCCAAAACATGTTATTTCCATGGTTTTTTCCGGCACCCGGCGACACAGGCGAGAAACATTGACTAGCGATGACAGTTTTTAAGAAAAAAAAACATTTTTCAATGAAACTGGTTTTTCAATGGCAAAAAAAAACAAAAACTGTTTTTCCAATTTTTTATTTAAAAAAAAAACAGTTTTTCATTATTTAGAAAGATCAATTAATCATTAACTAATTTACAATAAGTTTAAGAAAAGTTAACTTAATAACAAACTTATTAAAATTAATTATTTTAGCTAAGTGGCACTTAACTAATTAATAATTATTGTGATGTAAATGACATGTAACTAATTAAGAATTTGAGTATTTTTTTAATGGTCTACCTACTTTATGAAAATGTTAGTAAGAAACATACTTTAGGAAATGTTAATTATATATTTTGTGTTGGATAAAAGTATGTAAATCACACCTCCTTTTTGATATAGAAAAAAATAAATGCAAAGTTAGTCAATTATTTTTTTTTGTGTTTAGTTATTTTTATATGTATTACTTTAAAAATTAATTTTTAAACATTTGAAATCTCAGGGAAATTTTAAAAAAATATTCTTTAAATAAGGGAAATCTCAGAGAATTTTATATTTAAATTTCTGTAGCCACGCTGTAAATATATAATCCATGTTATTTTCACTTTTGACGTTTAGTCCAGATGAAAAGACGGAAAAACCCAAAGAGGAAGAATGGTCAGATTCTCCCAGTGAAGTTTACCACTTAACAGATGATACTTTTAATACAGTTCTGGAGCATGAAACATCAGCTTTGGTCATGTTTTATGCACCCTGTAAGTATAACAAAAGCATATAACTTTTTTTCTGTTTCTTTCTGACTAATGCTAATTGAATTCTCATTGGTAGTGTTCAAAATTCCAAAACTATTAACACATATTCTCAGCTTTTGCTGATTGTGTAAAAAAAATATTGTATGAACGGAATCTGACTTTTGCATAATAATTTTAGTATCGGACAAGTGCAAAAGGTTACTTTTCTGAAACAGTGAAAAAAAGTACTATTATTTAAAATTCAAATTAGAGAATTTTTTTTCTTTTCATAAGACTTATTCATGTTAAGTAACAGTAGGACCTTATTAATCGAATTTCGAACTCCAGTTATATTGGAACCTCTGTAGTTGTATTTATATCCCTTCTGGAAGCTAAAAACTTTTAATTGTTTTTGAAAATGCCAATAAGAATCCCTAATCAAATGTGTGACTTTAAACTAAAAAAATTGTTTGCCTTTTATAGATCCAGAGATTTATTAATCGGCTTCATTTAAAAACATAATGCATGTTAATTATTTTTTTGCTAATGATGTTTGATATTTGTTGCGTAATTATGAAAAATCGTGTATGAAACGCCTGTGAAAAGTAAACTTTTAAAACATGTGTTGTTATTTCGCTCGTTTAAAAAAATACTTTTTACACTTATTGCATAAATAACTATCTTTTGGTTATTCTATACTCCTACCTATTACAATGTGGGCTTCAAAAGCACTTTCTTCCCTTACCCTTTTGAGACCCTTGTGTGGCTTTCTAGGAAATAGTGTGTTCGTTGCTGTTTGCAATTTTCCACTACAATATTTGGGTTTGGAAGGCAATCGCAATCGAACTCAAAGTAGGTAGTTTAGTCCACTCACACCATTTACTAGAAAAATATGCGAGAAGGAAAGAAAATCCTTAGAAGCTTGCATTGCAATCGGTAGGAGTATAGAATAGGAAAATAATTTATATATTTTCTAGTGAAAACACAAATGGCACATCCAAAATAATATTAAGTTTAGACCAGAGATGGGTGATCTGCTTGCACCAATGATCTTTCAGCATAAGTCATACTGTAACACAGTTTACAAAAATGGTTGCAGTATTTTATCAATTGTTGTATTTTCCTTGTTAAAGTTTTTTCCCCCCAAAGTCATCTATTTTGAGATGTGAGAGATTTGCACTAACTCTATGTATATAATATTTAGATTTTAGGGGCAATTACATTCTTTCTTTGGTTTACTTTATATATTTTTTAGGGTGTGGTCATTGCAAGAAAATGAAACCTGAATTTGAAGCTGCAGCTGCTAAAATCAAAGATCAAGATGTAGGTTTGGTTTCTATAATATATATTTATTGCAACAAATAGATTCAAGAAAACTAAGATTTATAATTGTTGGATACAACTGGGGAACATATCTGAATTGTTCAAGTCGTTTTTTATGTGTAACTCTTGCCATGGTGTTTGTTGTCTTATAATATTCTTAACCTCTTAATCCCCGGAAAGATACAATTATGTATATGTTTAATTGTGCATCTGATTTTAGTAGTTTAATGTTCTTAGGATAATGTTTTATATTTTTAATGGCACATCAGTCTGTGTGGCAGAGAAGTATTGTGTTTTAATATGTGTTTGTACTTAATGTGTTATAAATTATTAGAAAATGAAAATGAAGCCAGGTAACAAGCCTTTAATTTTATGTTTAATGCTGAAATAAGCTCTATTTTCGATTATTTGAAAGAGATGACATTCTCTGATTTTTTTCTTCTGCAGATTCTTTAAAAAACAGATCAAAGCTAGTTTATATTTTTATTTACATCCTTATTCAAATTAAATTATTATTAATATTGTTTTTTTTTAAGGTTAATTGATGTCTTTTGAATTTTGAAAATAAGTCTGCTCAATATAAAATTAATTCGTGAAAAGCACATAAATGAAAATGTGCATTGTTAATAAAACTTGTAAATATAGCTTTACTTCAAATATATCATATTCATAAAGGCCCTCACCAGATAAGACGGTAAAAAATGCCCCCACTCCAATCGGGTTAATTTTTTTTCTGAATATACCTCATAGTATGGACAACTTCTCAGCCAAGTTTCAGCTCTAAAATAGGACGCGTTTTTGAGTAAAAAATAAAAGTTTTTTTATTTTTAAATTGAATTTTCTCTGAATCTATTTGATAATATCCAAAAAACTGCTCATAAGTTTTTAGATATCATTGAGTAGCATTCTCAGAAAAATCCGCTCATAAATCTGATCGAGGGATCATTGTAAAAAATGCGATTTTTTTTTTCAAAAAATTTTTTTTATGCCAAAATCGTTTGTCACACCTTAAATTTTTGTCTCTACATGTTTCTCTAACATCAATCTACAATATATATTTTTTTCAGATTTTTAAAAACATTGGACGATAGTTAAAAAAAATAAAATATCCTTAAAACCTGATTTTTTGCACTAAAATCCTTTAGTACAGTCACATAATTTTTTTCTACATCATCCTCTTGTCTCAGTTTACAATATATGTATATATTTTTTCATATATTTTTGAAAATGTTAGGCAATTGTAAAAAATATTTAATTTGATTTTAAATCAATTTTTTTTAACTCTTATTATCTGTATTTGGAATAAGTAACGTAATTAATAACATTTTATTTTTACTATACAGTTGAAATAAACTTGCTAAAAGGGAAAAAATAAACTGAATCAAAATTAACTTTCATCCATTGCAGGGCTCCTCAACATATTCTACCGTATATTTCAATACTTCGCTCTTCCCCTCAGATGAACCTATAGACACGCTTGTCATTTTAGAAATGGTCCCCCAAAGGATATCAAGTGATTCGATTAAATAATTCGTCAAATACTCATCCGAATGTAACAAAAACTTAGATTTAGGGGTTTTCGAGGGTTCTAAACATTTCTAGTTTATTAAATATGGGTGTTGCTATTGGAAATTTTAAAGTTAGTAACATTTTTAATTTGAAGACGGCCCCTTTTGCAAATTTTGTGTCATGCGATTAACTCAGAATATTATATTTTCATAAAGTCAAAAAGGTTCGATTCCTTAGGATGACTAACGGACGAAATAATCACTAGTGGGTACTTTTTTTTGGTCCACAGCTGTACCAGTTTGAATTTCCCCCCCCCCCCCCCCCCCCTAATGATTTTCTTCTAAAAAAATATCGAAAATTCATTGAACATCAATGACATTATTTGTGAAAAGTGTCGATTACATGCTTATTATAAACGAAGAAAAATCGATCGCTCTTTGGATCAAGACGAAATAAGTGATTCTGAACAATTAGACCCGACAAGTTCTATTGGTTTAAAAGAAGATTCGAATGATAGTAATGAGGTTGAGCATGTAGAGTTGTAGCATGTCTTCAAATTAAAAATGTTACTAACTTTAAAATTTCCAATAGCAACACCCATATTTAATAACCTAGAAATGTTTAGAACCCTCGAAAACCCCTAAATCTAAGTTTTTGTTACATTCGGATGAGTATTTGACGAATTATTTAATCGAATCTCTTGATATCCTTTGGGGGACCATTTCTAAAATGACAAGCGTGTCTATAGGTTCTTCTGAGGGGAAGAGCGAAGTATTGAAATATACGGTAGAATATGTTGAGGAGCCCTGCAATGGATGAAAGTTAATTTTTATTCAGTTTATTTTTTCCCTTTTAGCAAGTTTATTTCAACTGCATAGTAAAAATAAAATGTTATTAATTACGTTACTTATTCCAAATACAGATAATAAGAGTTAAAAAAAATGATTTAAAATCAAATTAAATATTTTTTATAATTGCCTAACATTTTCAAAAATATATGAAAAAATATATACATATATTGTAAACTGAGACAAGAGGATGATGTAGAAAAAAATTATGTGACTGTACTAAAGGATTTTAGTGCAAAAAATCAGGTTTTAAGGATATTTTATTTTTTTTAACTATCGTCCAATGTTTTTAAAAATCTGAAAAAAATATATATTGTAGATTGATGTTAGAGAAACATGTAGAGACAAAAATTTAAGGTGTGACAAACGATTTTGGCATAAAAAAAATTTTTTGAAAAAAAAAATCGCGTTTTTTACAATGATCCCTCGATCAGATTTATGAGCGGATTTTTCTGAGAATACTACTCAATGATATCTAAATACTTATGATTAGTTTTTTGGATATTATCAAATAGATTCAGAGAAAATTCAATTTAAAAATAAAAAAACTTTTATTTTTTACTCAAAAACGCGTCCTATTTTAGAGCTGAAACTTGGCTGAGAAGTTGTCCATACTATGAGGTATATTCAGAAAAAAAATTAGCCCGATTGGAGTGGGGGCATTTTTCACCGTCTTATCTGGCGAGGGCCTTTGATTAATATTTTTGAATGGGGAAATGGGTTTAGAATACAAATTACACTTATTAATTATTTTAGAATGTTTCTTGGCTATCTGTTTCTACTTTTGTAACTGAGATTTAATATAAGCACTTGATTACTAATTGATTTATAACATATGATTTTTGTTGGATCGATAGTTTTATTCCTTTATTTTAAAGATTCCAGGTATTCTTGCAGCAGTTGATGCTATTAAGGAAAAGTCAGTAGCTGATCGATTCAAAATTACTGGGTATCCTACAGTGAAATATTTTGTGTAAGTTTTGATTTTTATTTTTAGTTTCATAGTTTGTACTTTTGTTCAAAATTATCTTTATCTCAAAGATTTTTTTTTTAAAAATTCTGTTTTCAAAAATTTTTACTCTTTTAATGTGAAAACTTTAATACTAAACAATTATCCTAAGTATATGAAGATTAAAATAAAGGCTAGATGTTTTTTGAAACACATAAAATGGCATTTACTCCTTTAATATAGTGCACAATTAGAAGTATGGATCAGTTCATTATACTTTTATTGCACTGCATTCTTATAAATATTTTTAAATGTTCTCCTTAAACATTTATTCTCTAACAAATTCTTACGATATAGTAAAAACAATTCATTTTGAAAGTTACGTTAATAGTTAGTTTAAGATACTAAATTGTAAATTTTCTGTATTTGACTGAATTTGTTAGCATGAACTATTTTCAAGTGATTATTAACACTGTTGAACAAACTTAGTTATGTATTATTTCTGTAACCAAGTAGAAAAAAGGATTATATTTTATGTTGTAACATGATATCAATGTATTGCTTTACTAAATTACTGATTTATGAACTTGTTTTTTCCCCTTTTAGTAAAGGTGAAGTCCAGTTTGACGTGAGTCTGAGAACTGCTGATAAGATAGTAGAGTTTATGAATGAGTATGTTTTAAATTTATTTGAAACTATTTAGTGGGACCAAAAACATAATCTTAACAGTTAATCTTATTTGAGTTATTTATGTAGTTAGTAAACTTTTTCAAAAGTATCATGTAATAATGACCAAAGTTTCATTAATAGCTAACTTATCGTGACATTTTTTTATCGCTAAGAAAAATATTTAATATGTTTAATAAAGTATCATAAGTTTATCTTTGAATTCCAAAGACCTTAATAGTGAGCTTTAACTTCAAGCTATTTGGCAGTCAATAAACAAAATTGACAATACATACAACACATCTTTAACAGAATTAGAATGTATTTAGGAAACTAAATGTTTTAAAGTAAGGTATATATTTTATCTAAGTTATTATTATAGATTACATTAAGTAAAAGTAGTTACTGTTAAAAATTTAAAGTTGTTTTTCTCTTCTTTTAGCAAAAAAATTGTTACATTATGCGTTACATGTATAATTCCCTGAATAATTAGCAGATTTTTTGCTTAATATTTTAATTGTTACCATATAAAAAAAATATTCTTAGTTTGTTTATTTTATATTTTCTTTATTAGAACTAACCCAGTCCATATATTTAGAAAATTAGCTACGCCCTTTAAAAGGCTACATAAATTATTTAAAAAATGCCCCCTTGATAACTTGATATATTCTTTATTCCAATCACTACATCAGACCTGCCAACTTGGCAAAATTTACCCAACAATTCCCAATTTGTACCCATTTCCCTGACTTCCAGACAAATTTCCCAATTGCTGGGCTTTCAAAAAAGGAAACTTTAATTTTCATGTAGTGCCTGTCACAAAAAAATTCTTAAAATCAAGTATTTCCAAATGAAATTCTAGGATTCAGCTGTGAGGAATTATAAATATTATTGCTTCTCCTTTTGTTACTCTTTATTAAAATGATTACTATGTTATAATGTCTTTACAGACAAACTTCGGTAACGCCAACTCGAAGGAAACACCAATATATTTCGTGTTAACCAAATTTAATGTTAAGCGTCAGGAATTTTTTACATTAAACCTGGGAATTTTTTTTAAAAATCACATATATCCAAAAATTATTCTAATTTTATAATTTAATACACTTATAAGACATGTATACAATTAGTAATTCAATGAAAAAAGTTCATTTGGAGTGTTACATACTATAGAAAAATTAGAAAACTTTTTAAGGAACTCCAATTAAAAACAACAATTGAATTTAAAAGGACAAATCATGGGAGATCTCATGATTTTCTCAGTTAGAAGACAATTTATTATTATAATGTTCTTTATAATATTGCTTCTTCTTTTAATGTTTTGTGTAATTTGTTCTTCAAATTACCAATAAAAAAAGGTCGAATTTTGAATTTTTTGTTTGTTTTAAGTAAAATTTTGCTGAAGGGATATCGCGTTAGATTTTTTAGCATTAGCTCAAAGTTTTATAGGCTGGGGAAATTATATTCAGTTCATCTTTAGCAAAATGTCATCTTAAGTGAGTTCGCATTAACGAGGTTTGACTGTACTTATTGATGATTCCTTATTACAACTAACCCAGTCCTTTATTATCAGTCCGAAAGAGCCACCTCCCCCACCCCCTCCTGAAGTTCCATGGAGTGAGGAACCCAGTCATGTGGTGCACCTCACAGAAGAGGACTTCAAGCCGTTCTTGAAAAGGAAAAAGCACGTGCTGCTCATGTTCTATGCCCCATGTAAGTTTTGGGAATATTTTTATGTGCTGTTTACAGGTAAACTGCAGTAACCATGAAAATGAAATTGACAATTTTAGCTCTGAAATAGTTTTGTCTTTTTTAGTATTTTTTTCCTTATGCGTAAGAGGGCTGGGAGCCCAGTCAGTTCAGCATTCACCTAGGATGCGGAAGGGTCCGGGCATTGCCAAAATAATTGCCGACCTATAAACGGCCTGTGCAGCAAAAAATGTCCGACAATTAATACCCTGTGTAGAGGGAGTGCACGTTAAGTACACTCAAAAGTCCCAATGCTGCGTACAATGTCGCCCTGAACTGTTGCTTTGGGTGCCTACTCAGGTGTCGGCTCATCACTTGACTGTGGTTCTAAATTACGACACCCAAGGCCAATAGCCCTCTAGTGCGACAATAATTATAACCTACTTACCCATCTTATGTTTAGAGTTATTGAGTACTTGCAACAATTTTTCAAGTCACTTGGCTAGTTACGGTAGTTTACCTGTCCACAACAGATGTAGCAAAAGTAGCTCTATCATTGCCACCATTATTGCTGTTGGCAGGTAAACTGCAGTACCTAGACTGGTGACTATGCAAAACTTGATGACTGATAAACTATACTCTATGTCTGTTAATAAGCATTATAAGTTTACTAATTTTAATTTCAGGGTGTGGTCACTGCAAAAGAGCTAAACCAGAATTTCAAGCAGCTGCAGAACAGTTTAAAGATGACCCTAAGGTAAGGATTGATTGAAGTTTTATAGCTTTTTGATACATACAATTCTAAAATATTATTTTAATTTTAATACATTATTGTAGAATAGCTGTTAAACATCATGTATAATATACTTTAAGGTTGAATTTGCTGCTATCGACTGCACAGCACACAGCAGTGTCTGCAGTGCTCATGATGTGAAGGGGTACCCAACTCTGAAATACTTCAATTATTATAAAATTGACAAACCATATGATGGTGGTCGAACAGTAAGTATTATCAGATATATATGATTTTGTAACAAGTATTTGGAGACTCGGAAAACAAGTGAACTAAGCCGATTAAAAGATTTGCAAAGTTTTATGACAAAAATACCTCCTAATATTTTTTAATTATAAATAAATTAAAAAAGTTATGAATTAGGACACTTTTCAGGATTGCACTGAAATTCTAAACAGTTACTGTACGCAATTGCACTGTTAACTTGAAAATGACAAAAAGTGCATTTGGTTCACTTGTATTTGGGACCCTTTGATATACAGGGTGGCAATTTTAAAAGAGGCTTTGAAACAAATTATGGATTATGCTTTAGGGCCTCTTTAACAATTTCTAACCTGTAAAACTTTAATGTTTAATGATGATTTAATTTTCGTTATTGCTATTCCTTAGCAACTTAGAAAATTCTTAATGTTCCATTTTTAGTAAAATACTTAGATTTTCAGGTCTAAGCTTGTTGATATTTTTAATTATTTCAAAAGTAATTAGTTTGACTTGTTGTAGAGTAATGTTTTTTAATTTTATTAAATTTAATCAATAGCCAATTTCTTTTAAATAATTTTGTTTATATAATAAGAAAAAATTTAAAATAAATCAAGAAAAATTTCAGAGACATGCTATCAATACATCTCCTATGAATCCTTGCATGCCCTTTGATTTAACCCTGACTAACCCATCTACCGTTTCAGGAAAAAGAATTCGTTGAATACATGAAGTATGCCGTGGATGGTGTCGCCCCACCCACCCCTCCTCCTCCCCCTCCCCCAGAAGAGTTCTGGAAAGACCTCCCCAATGGGCAGCATGTGCAGTACATGAAAGATGCCACTTTCGAAGATTTGATCAAGTCAAAGGGGTCGGCACTTGTCATGTTCTATGCACCCTGTGAGTAGCTCAGTGTGCATTTTGAACATAGAGATCATAGGTTAAAGTATTAGAGTGGAAGATCACATGACCTCCAATGCTAATGATAAAACGCGCATGGAGCCCCAATGGGGCCAGTGTTGCCATCTCTGTAACGAGAAAAATTCCACAAAAAAATTAAATTTAGTTCTAAAATTACAAAAAAAACATTATAAAAATACTAGAGAAGCGTTAAAAGTTTTTTTTAAGTCACTACAAATATTCCAAAATGCAGCTGGTATTTTTATGGTATTTTTTTTAAATTTTAGAATTAAATTTTAATTTTTCAAGGCTCGTTTCTCGTTAAAGTGTTGGCAACACTGGCCCCATTGGGGCTCATCTGGGGTCTCTTTGTGAGTCCCGTCGTTAGTATTGGAGGTCACATGATCTTCCACTCTAATACTTTAACTATGATCTCTATGATTTTGAATAAAGGATTTTGATTTGTTTTAGATAGATAGTTGGTCAAAGTGTTGTTACTATTTGTGGGGTTTTTCTTGTATAATGTTTTTGAATATATAGCTGATTAATTCTTATAAATATTTTTTTTTTAAAAATAAGATGTCTTTTCTTGTTAAGTATATATGTTAGGGATTCACAATGTTTTTTTTTTACTTTTAATTACCTTATATGAATTTAAAGGTAATGAAAGTTATTGAATGGGGTCGAATGTCCGGTGTGGAGATTTTGTGTTTTAGAAGGTGCTGATACTAAAAAAGTGGTTTTGAACATGGGTATGTCTAAAACACATTGCAGCTAAAACTAAATGAGCCACAGATATCATAGTGTATATAATTACCTTTAAATGTATTGATTTATAGAGTGGTAATTAAAAGCAGTGGTATAGGGCTACACACTCTAGTTATTTTTTTGTGCAATAATTGGAACAAATACCCAATACTAGCCCCACAGCTGAGTAATTATTTTGTCACAGAAAGGTTCAGTATTAGGCAGCCATGCAAGAGGTTCCATATTCAAAACTTGGTTACCCCAAAATCTTTATTTATCCCTGAAAAATAAAAGAAATTCGCCTCTGATAAAAAGGTTATTAAATTTGCCTTGCCTTGAGACTTGTCATGCCTTATAGGCGTATGAGGCTGCAATTGTTGAAACCCAGTTCCTCCGATTTAGTGGGGCCTCCCTTGCAACTGCCCAGCTTGGTCAACCAAGATGGTCTCTCTACTTCAATATGTTTCGTCGTCACTTCAGCCTTGGTCGGCTTCTCTTTCTTTTACCGTCAGGTGACCGCATTAAAGAGATCTGTCCGTTAGAATCGGGGCTCCTTCTTAGCACATGACCGACCCAATACCATCTTTTTATCATTATGTCATTTGTTTAAAATTAATTGCGGGAAAACTTTAGTTTCCCCACAAATTCTGTGTTGAAGTCAGTTTTTAATTGATATTTTTTATAGGGTGTGGTCATTGTAAATCAATGAAGCCTGCATTTGCTGAGGCAGCTGCCAAACTCAATGAAGAAATGGTCGACTGTGTCTTAGGAGCTGTGGATGCTACAGTGGAGACTGCACTTGCCACAAAATTTTCTGTCAGAGCATTCCCCACACGTAAGTACAGATTAAAAAAAACCTTTGTTTATCTTTTATTTAAAAAAATTTCGTCATTTTTATTTAGATTTTGTGATTTCAATTACTCTTGTTGGCTTGTTTAATTTGAAGCAAACTAATGTTTTTCCTTTTATTATTTTTTTCAGTGAAATATTTCAAGTAAGTAAACATTTATTTCTTTTTATATAATTTTATAACTTTAAATTAAGATTTTAAATTATTTTTTAGAGTTATTCACATCATTTTTAGTCCATTATATTATTATATTTATAAATAAAATAGTATGATTGTCAGATTTAGTTTACTTTCACCAGTCTTTTACTGGTCTAAGAAAATACAGTAGCATTTAGAAAAATTTCTTTAAACCTGTCTGTTTAAAGTAAAACCATTTTGACTATAATTCCTGTTGACTAACCTGACCACACTGTAGGTATAAAAATAACACTTAATGACTCGTTTGCAAAATTGTAATCTATTTACTTTATGAGCAAGAGTAATATTGTATTTCATTGGTTCATCAAAACACAGGTACTTTTTATTATTACAACTAATTTGTAAAAGATGTGATTTAGGAGAAAAAATGCACCATAATACAAGATCCTGAAATTCTCATTTGCTGTTTCTAGTTGAGATACTTTGGTCCTATTTTTTAACTATAATTTTCAGTTTGGCCATTTCACTATGAAAGCAAAATATCGCATGGATTGAAAAACAATACAAATAAATCAAATTGCTAAACAAAATCCCGATTTAAACTAAAATTCTTTTTTAAATAAACTTATGCAATGCAGCAATCATCAGTAGCTGCACTTTCAATGATTATTTAAGGCATGTGTGTGGTTTTATTTAAATATACGTTGTTGTTTTTTTGTTATTTGCGTAATTTTTAGCAAGTAACAGTCCTGATATTTTAAGGTTTATTTGGATGTTTTTATAACTTAGGGATGGTAAAGTTGTACAGGAGTACAATTTGGGTCGTAAAGCAGAGGATATTATATCCTTTATGAAAAATCCATCTTTGGTGAAAGAAGAGCTATAAGTGAAGTGAGTTTCCTTTTAAGTGTTTCAAAATATATTAATTATGCAGATAAATTAGTAGTATACAATGCTATTTTTTTAAAAGTATATTAGCAATAAATATAATACTTTTTTGTTATATGTGTCTAAATTTGTTTACTTCATAAAAAAAATCGCGGAAAGTTTCTAACTAATATATATGCTATGATTAACCTTTTGAGAAATGAGCAAATATTCTGAAATGAGAACTTGTTTTTGCTGCATGGAGATTAAAACTTTTTTGAATTTAATTTTAATTTCTATTTTTTTTTTCAAATGGTATGTGTAAAAGCTAATTAGAAATGAGTCCACAATGCTTTTTAGATTTAAAATTGCAATGAAATATTTTATTTATTTATAAAGTCATAAATATTTTGTTTTGCTTAAAATTTGTCAGTCAGCTGACAGGTTTATGTATCTGTATCCTTGAGATAGTTACTACTTTACTGAACTAAGTACTCTATCCATTAAACATTTTGTATATACTTTATTTCTTGAATCAAACCTTGTTAATGCAAACTCAAGCATGTACCATAGTATTTTGAGTTAGCTGACTTTCTCATTTATTGTCGTTTAATTGCTATTTTGAAGTAACTGGCATTTATATTCAAGTGAGTTTACTATCTATATCATTATAACATTAAATGAATTGTTATATTAGAACAATAATTATTCAAAATGAAGAATTTTTAAAAAATTTAAATGATGTGTGTGTCAGGGTTGGGAGTTCTGCAAAAAAGGAACATCAAAATTTAATTCAATATTACTTTTTTAATATATAATTTGTATTCTGTTTTACTGCTACAATTTCTCTAGTTTCTGCTAGCAAAATTCCCATCCCTGGTATTTCCAATTTATAAATAAGTTCCATAACATTTCGACCTTCAATTGCAGAATTCCAATCTTCCATGACCTTGCATTGAAAATATGTCACTCCATTGTTGTTGTACAGTGTTTAGAAGAATTTAACTATTTCCTGTTTCTCGATGGATCTCTGTTTTGCATGTGGATACTTTACGGTGCACAATGATTTGAGAGCTTTTAAAATTGTTCTATGTAATTAAGTTTTAATGGAACAAATTGGCATAAAATGCATCAATTCTACTTAATTCAAATTGGTCACTAACTTATTTACTCAAAGGGTCTTAAAGTATTTATTATTCTATTGAATTATGGTTAAAATTTTAAAAAGGGATCTATAAATGGTTTTAAGCTGTTCTTTAAATTTGAGATCTTTTATACAGGTACTTACAACTTCTACATATTCCTGTACAAAATATACTTATTTTGTAAATAAAACTCAATTCTTGGTACTTTGTTGATTATTTTTATTGGTATCTTTCCATCGCTTTCTTTCTAGACAAAGGAATTTTTTTCCAAATATTTATCAAATGCTATTTACTCTTCCTGACTATGAAAGTGTAGCTATTTTATGTTCATATACACTCTAATTCTTCTTGACTTGAGTAGAGTTTTATTTCAGAACTTCATTGCTTAATTATTCCTAGTTAATAGTTTATTCCTAGTTATTAAGTTTTCTTGATTCACATCATTTAATGCTTGTTTGATAAAATACTTGGGTGAAGTCAGGTGCAAAGACATGTTTAATACATTCATAGAATTTGTAATGTTTTTGCTATGATTTGAATTACTTTAAATTGCGGATTTTTGTTTCTACAAAGTAACTTAATTTAATTCTGTAAAGTGGGACTATTATTAGTACCAGCTCGTGAAACTGGAGAGTTTTTTTTGTTTCACCTTAAAGTATGAATTAAGAAATTATAAGAATAAAATGCATAGTCTCTTATATTTTGATATGTGTCATAAAACATATCTCTAAATCTGTGACTTAGCATCTAGATTTCATGCGTAAGTAAATTTAGGTGAGTTTGCGAAACTTTTTTTATTTTGAAATACTTATTCTTCACTAAACTTTCTTATATATTTTGTACAAAATATCAAAGCTCATTCTACATCAAGTTGGGAATAATCTCTATACAAAAACATAGTATAGTGGTGTAAATTCAATGCTCTAGATGCGCCGCACACACATTTTATGATGCCGTCTAAATTCCCTATGATGCCTTGCAATCCAAATGAGAAATAGCTCTAGAAGGTGGGAGAGTCACAAAAAAATCCGGAACAACATCCTGCAATGCAGGACAGGAAAGACGGAGATCTCCAAGCATAGGAGCGGAAGCGCAAAAAACACAATCAGGGAGTCCGCATATAGTGAATTAAATCATATCTAGTCTCAAGTCGAAAAAAAGCTACACCTATACTTCTAGGCAAGGAGGTTCATATTCCAATATCCAGGACGTAAGAATACTAGACAACTAGCTCTAAGTAGCGCTGATTAAGGACGAAATTTATTTTTACATAAAGATCTATTAATTCTGGAGTTTTTTTTTATATAAATAAATGCATTTGTCAAAGTGCTTTTTTTCCCTTTTTATAAAGTTAAGGTCACCATAAATACTGTTGGAACAAATAAGGCATTTTTCAAATATTTTATAAAAATTTAATCATGAATTTGTTTTCAATTTGCATCCTACTAAAACTTAGTATCTTCTTACATTACGATTAAACTATACCATTTTTAATATGTTTTATTATATTTTTGTCAAACATAATTTATATAAATGTATATCATAGTTCCAAAAATGGGTTTCTGAAAATTTACTCCCTTTCTTTAATCAAATTCTACCATTGGTTTCTATAAGACCCATATTTAAATGCAAATTTAACATAAAATAAAAAAATCTGTATTTGAGGATTAATTTGTAAAATGCTTACTATATTTAGTTTTGACTTAATTAACGTCGCACTAGAGCTACATTGTTCGAACGCTTCCTGGAAAATTTCAAATTTCTTAATTAAAAATATTTGTCTCACAATTTTTCTTATTTAGAAATATTACGCATTTATAGAAGAAGTGGGAAGGGGCAGAAGTAGAGTAAAAAGCACAAATACAGAAATTGATGAACAACAACATGCCAGAGCAGCAGCAAGGTTGTTGAAGTTTACTAATTTTTTAAATCTTCTATTAACTATCAATATTCTTCTACTCGCTTTGAATAAACAACAAAATGTAAAAATATTTTCTTGCCTTCTTTTTGAAGCAGATTTTTTTTCAATTGACCTTGTCCTCTGCTTCGACCAAATATTTAAGTTCAAATATCTAACTCACTATCTTGGATATTTTCTACATTTGTTAATACTGAATGACATACTTCTTGTAGGCTTGTATCCTATTCAGTAATTTTAATAAGATCCTTCTGCGATTACTCACTTTGTTCAGTAGGGTTCACTGTACTCATTAGTTTTAAATCAATTGTAAAATTAGTTAAATCAACTGTAAATCTCCACTTGCTATTTATCTCCGATCTGATATCATCAATAAAATACATAAAATCGTCACCAAGACTCAGTTCTGGGGCACACCGCGTTTTATTTCAGTCCGCATTGTGAGTACTTCTTACCATTTATATAAATTAATTTATCAGGTAAAATAGTTGTGATTCATCTGATTTAAATCTGATATCTTTTTTTAATTTATATTAAGATTTTTTTTATATTCATCGAAGTTGTACTTTTGTGACTTTAAAGAAAAAATAACTATACTCAAACAGTTTTATGGGCCTTGTTACAAAAGATGTCAAGACCAACTCGGGTTCTGCTTTTATGAAACAAATTCTAACTTCATCCAAAAGTTTTCTTTCTTTTAAAACACATTCCATCACATACTTTATTGTTAGTCTGTATATCCCTTCATACAAATCTGCATAAAAATAATTATTTGCGCAACTGGCTATTTTATTTAGTCGAAACCCTGCACTCCTGGCAACCAGTTTGATGATCTGAAACGTTCCTCGTTATACCGACGCTTAATTTCCTCGTGACGTGTTGCCACTGTGCGCTGTATAAAAATTAATTGCTATCACGAACGGCTGTTTCTATCCAGTTAAAGTTAAAACGTTTTAACGAGCTTGTCTCCGTATTTCTAAAGACGCTGCTTCGCCCAGCTGCCGGGAAGTAAACAGAAGGAATTTTTATGCATTTTTTTTGGAGCTGGAAAAATGAGATTATCTTCGCAAATATTAAATTAATGGCATTTCGCGAGTCGTAATGATTTTTTACTGCTCAAGATTGGAAGTTTGTATTTTTTTATGAGCAGAATAGTTCTTCGCGCTTCAAAAAAAATCGATACTAAGAATCTATTTTTCATAATGCCTGATTTTAATATCTTAGGAAGTTGAATTACGATTTAGCGCGTTATTTAAGGGGTCATAGGAGTCTTAAAATTTGCCGAGAAGGTACTACAAAGCATAGTTTGATCTTTCATGTAATTTTTTAACTACTCAATAGGCAAGTATAATTTTTTTTATATCTAATTCTACAAGATTTATTTATTATAAAACAAATTTTAATATTTATGAAACTTTAGCCAAAACTAAAAGAAATGATATTAAACATAAAGCTATTTGAACACATTGGGATTAGGCTTGCGAGGCAAATTTTGAGGTCAAAATTGAAAAAATGACCAAGAAAATGAGTTTATATTGTACAAATATTTACAAAGACTTATACCTAAATTCTCAGCTCAATTTTAATTAGAAATTATTTAAAAACAAATTTTAAATCAAAATTTTAAAATTTTCATTAATTTTTTTTAGAAAAAAGTTCTTAAAATAATTTCTAATTAAAATTGAGCTGAGAATTTAGGCATAAGTCTTTGTACATATTTGCCCAATATGAAGTCATTTTCTTTGTCATTTTTTCAATTTTGACCTCAAAATGTGCTGCACAAGTCTAATTCCAATGTGTTCAAATAGCTTTATGTTTAATATCATTTATTTTAGTTTTAACTAAGGTTTCATAAATTTTAAAATTTGTTTTATATTAAATAAATCTTATGGAATTACATATAAAAAAATTATACTTTTGTATTGAGTAGTTAAAAAATTACATGAAAGATCAATCTATGCTTTTTAGTACCTTCTTTGCACATTTTTAAGACTCCTATGTCCCCTTAACCGTCTGGAGGGGTACGCAATTTGGTTAAAGTGTAATCTTGTTTTCACTGCACGAACTTAAAATTTAAATTTGAACGAGAAATTTCATTTCTTTAAACTGTTTTAAATTTTATTTCTGAAGTAGATTATCCATAAGTGACTGCTCCACACTTGAAAATTTTAAAATTTAGAAAAATTATTGCTTTAAAAAAAATTTGTTTGCTGCTGGAAAATCTGCCAGTTAGGTGACTGGTTTATGTGCCTTTATCCCTCAGAATGTTTGTCTTGAATATGAGCTCCTGGACTTTGATCTATTTTTCATGAAATACATTATGACACTTCAATTTTTTTTTAATGTGTGTTTAAATCTAAAAAAAAACCTTTTCCATCGTTAAACTATTTTTGAGTTGGCAAAACCCTTATTAATTTTTCATAGAATCCTTTTAAACGGTTTTTCAAAGTTAGGATTGAATATTATTATATTGTATGAATTTAAATGGCTCGGGTTGCTCATATTGCAAAAATAATCAATTGATTCATTTGTCAGACTACTATCTTATTTATTTAGGGCTGGGGAGCCCATTCGGTTAGGCACAAGCCTAGCATGCGAAAGGTCCAAGGTTCGGGTCCGGGCATCGCCAAAATAGCTGCCGACCTATAAACGGCCCGTGCAGCCAAACATGTCCGACGAATAATACCCCTTGTGAGGGAGTACACGTTAAATATCCTTCAAATTCCTAACGCTGCGTACCATGTCGCCCTTAACGGTTGCGTTGGGTGCCTGTTCAGGTGTGGCACGTCACTTGACTGTGGTTCTAAAATACGACGCCCGTCGCCAATAGCCCTCGCGTAGCTCTAGTGCGACGATAACTCAAACCTAACCTATCTTATTTATTTAAAAAGAACTTTAAAAAAATTCCATTGCATATTTTTGTACTGTTATTTGTTTTCATTACTTTCTGGCTCTATTCTGCATGACTATTATTATGAGTTTATTGACTAAAGTCTACTATTCCAATATTCTCTTATTTTGTATTTGGGTACATAAAATAAATTGAAGACTAGAGAGGTTAAAATAACACTTAACTTTCAATCAATCCTTACAATTTAACTCCATGGTAAAATGAAAGCTATTAGCGTTGTTATATCCATCATTGAACAAAACAACAATGCAACATTGTTATATCATCATATTTTGTGTTCCTTTTAAAAATCTCTTGAGATGTTGCCATATTTAAAATCGATAACATGTATTGGGTAATAAAAGCTGCGAAAACTGGAAAAATCGTTATGGATGCGTGAGGATGCCTAATGAATCTGCCAATAAATGTTATGAGTAATTTTGGCTTTACAAACACAATAATCCAAGCCATCAACAAGAGATAAATCAACTTTAACAATAGCTTGTTAGTTGAAGATAAGTGTTTAAAGAGAAGTTTCGCAATTTAAGTTGCAACTCGAGTCAATTATATTTTAAAGAGTTATTGATTTTGTTACATTGCTGTGATAAAATTCATCTATCTTCATGCCATTCTATTTTAAATTACAGCTTTTCACAAAAGTTAGAAAGTTTTTATTGCTTATTTAACTATGTATGAATTATAGATAAAATTGCTCTTATTTTTGAATCCTATTTTAAAAATGGTTTTAATTTCGGAAATCTAAACTACTCGCATTTTTTAAAGTTATTTTTCTTTTGACACTCTAATTCACATCAATTAGTACATCAGTTTACATAATTTTTTTATATTTCATAGAATATAAAATGCCGAAAAGTTATTTTTATGAGTTTAAATATACAAGATCCTCAACAGTTATTCTCTTCCATCTCTCTTTAATTTATTTGTAACTTTTTGAACTTTTTTCTTTGTTACATTTGCGTTATCATTATATTTTTCATAGATTTTGTATTGTATAAATAATTTATACGGCAAAAATATAACTAGTAGAAATTATCTCAATTAAACTTGTTCTAAAATTTGAATCAAATATATTTATTTTAACACCATTTATATTTCCAAATGTGCAATATTACAAAAGAATTCTGCTTTTGATTGCATCTGAATTACTAAAGTTGTAATCGAAAGAAACAGCGTCATCAAGAGATTTCGCGAAATTGGAGAAGACATTCGGTCTCGCATATGAATATCCTCTGGCCAAAGGTGGATCAATAAAATCTTGATCGAAGATACCGCTCCATTTCGTGCCAACATTCCAATCTTTAGAATCCAGAGACGTAGCTATGAGGGAAGAAAACTTAGCTACAATTGCTGTAGCTAGCTGATCCACTGTTAGAAGTGTAAAGTTACTGTTGAGGATGCCAGCCGTGCCCAATGCGTTGGTCGTGGCACTTGCTAGAGCTGCTATGCAAGCTGCGATGTTTCCATCCGCAGTGTTGGCCAAGTTGAGATCGTAGACTTTGGAGAAAGCAGCAGCCGTTTCTAGACCGAACTGAGCTGCGAAACCCTGAGCAATGAGGTTCACAACTTTCTGAGAACCCACAAGATTCATGGCCGTGAACATCGCTGTAGAGGAGTAAAGCTTTTCTGCTAAAAGTTGAGGGAGAACATCCACAATGGACAGGGAACCATCGTTGCGGTTCTGTTGTTTCGAATCTTTCCCGCCAATTCCCACGTTTGCCCCTACGCCGAGACCTAGATTTGCATCAAGACCTAACCCAACATTAGCATCTACACCTAATCCGATATTAGCCCCTACGTCTAGCCCTGCATTAACTGCTGCCCCTATATTGGCATTCACATCAGCAGCAACACCGAGGGCAGCATTCGCATCAAAGAGATCCCGACGCCTTCGCCTTTTCATAAATCCATTCATTGGTTGGTTATAAAACCCAGCACCAAAACCTAATGCAGCATCTGCGTTAGCATTCACATCCAGCCCCAAACCTAAATCTGCGTTAGCCCCTAAACCTAAATCTACTCCCAAACCTAATCCAGCATCGACTCCAAGACCTACATTTGCATCGACTCCTAGACCTACATTTGCATCCACATTTATGCCGTTTTTATCTTTTGTTGAGGTTTGTGGGCTAGGAGGTGTAACACCAGATATTTGTGTCATCCAAGGCAATCCCAATTGAGAGGACATTTGCGGAAATTCCCTGTTTGACTTGGATCGTTTTTCAATTAACGCTTTGATTATTGCATTAGATGCTATTGCAGCTTGAATGTTTGGGTTCCCCGATATGAAGTATCCCAAAGCGTACAGTGCTTTTGCAGTAGCTGCTGCCATAACTCGTGCATATGTTTTGTAGCTTAATTTGTCCCCTACTGACAGTAATGCATTAGCATATGTATCAACAAAATAGGAAGGGTTGGGCGAACCGAATGCTTCGGCCATGGTTTTCCCGAGAATTTTGGCAATCTTTTTCCATGCTGGTGCAGGCGTTCCTAATACAAATGTTTCTGTAAATTTGCTTGATGAAATTAAATTACTATAAAGTGCCTTCGAAAATTTTGCACCAAACTTAGATGCTTTTACGGCTTTTAAAATAGGGGGATACTTCCTTGAAATAGCATCTGGGCCAACATAAGGTAGCATTTCCAATCCACTCAAAACCGAAAAGTATGAGTTATATGGATTGCTGCCGATACCTAGGCCAACTCCTGCTACTTTTGATGATCCTATGTAATTTTGAAGGCCTGATGATATTGCTTTTGAAGCCATAGAAAATTCAACACCAATGGCTGACGGTGAAATTAAATTGGCTGATGATAACAGGTTTGTTAGACTAATTGCAATGCCTTCTGCATACGCTTCCGGAGAACCCACATCATTTTTTACAAGCATTGATATGTCATTTTCTAGAGTTAAAAGGAAAGAACGGGGAACCGAAAAGGCTTTTGAAACAAATTGAGCAATAGCCGAAGCTAGACTACTTACCGCACCAGCTGGTATGGAATCAGAGAAGATAGTTCTAAAAGTTTTATCTTTTAGCATTTCTAACATTAATCTTTGTTTGAACAATACCGCTGCATCCGCCGCACTTAAAGACGCGTTTTCACCTACTCCAACACCAAGTTTCACATCGGCTCCAAGACCTACATTAGCGCCAACTCCTAATCCTAAATTAGCATTTACATCAGCTCCTACTCCAAGACCAGCATTTACATCGGCCCCTACTCCAAGTCCGGCATTTAATCCAGCTCCAACACCAAGTCCAGCATTTAGTGCAGCTCCTAGTCCAAGTCCAGTCCTTGCTCCTAATCCGAGCCCAGCACCAACTCCAGCTCCTAAACCAAGTCCAGCGCCAACTCCTGCCCCTAAACCAAGACCAGCATTTAGTCCAGCTCCCAATCCAAGTCCAGCATTCAACCCAGCTCCCAATCCAAGTCCAGCATTTAATCCAGCTCCTACTCCTAGGCCAGCATTGAGTCCAGCTCCTAAACCGAGACCAGCATTCAGTCCAGCTCCTAAACCGAGACCAGCATTCAGTCCAGCTCCTACGCCAAGTCCTGTATTCAGTCCAGCCCCGAGTCCGAGTCCGTTTCTTAGGCCGAGTCCAAGGTTGGCACTCCCTCTTACGTCAGCATCTTCATCGTCGTAGGTATCGAATACATCGTCGAAGTTCCCTTCGATCCCGACTGCATTTGTCACACACTTGACTGCAATGTCAGCTACAGCACTGGACAGCGCATAAGCATTGTAGTTCATGCTATTCAGAATGTTGTAGTTCGCCAGAATTTGTGTAGCTGTATTAACAATTGCGCTTGCAAATGCGTCAGCTCCGGCTCCAGCGTAGGCATACGATAGAGAATTAGCAAATGCGTTGGTCATTTCGTAGGAATTCAGATTAAACTCTTGAGCAAACGCCTGTCCCAGCAGCATCCCAACATTGGCCGCAATGTCTCTGTTGATCCTTCCATTGACGACCATGCGAAAAGCATTGCTCTTCATCAGTTGAGAGTACAGGTTTTCAGAAAACAAGGATGTAGCTGGATCTCCAGGACGTCCTATGCCAAGTCCAATATCTGCTGACAGCAAGTCTGATCCTCTGGTATCCCATCTCCTAAAGCGATCCCCTATATATCGGGGTACTACGTTTTGAATGCAAAATACTTCGATAACTAGGAACAAAAGTGAAACTTTATATCGTAATGCCCCCATCTCACTATTTGGTGATAGGATCTGTTGTGAGCTGTTGAACAAAGCGAGTATCTATTTTATAGACTACATAATAGTAATTAATTCCTTACATATGCCATTTCCATTTATTCATGCATACTTAAGACAAAGATTTTATTGTCTCACATATTGATGGTATTGACACTGTTGGCTTCTGACACACCACAAATGTATTTTGCCATATTTATTTAGCTGCTTTATTGGGCATTAAGAAGGTTCGTTTTGAGTGATTTAATTGACGTTATAATATGTAACGTAGAACATTTTACCTGAATGTATTAGCAATAAAACTCGTTAATGACATACACTTGGAAGAACATGTTCGATATAGAGTAGTGATTCATTTGGAATGATGTTATCGATTTTGAAGCTGTTTATTGCTAATTAGTATAAGATAAAAATTCTTATGACGAAACTGTCTTTTAAAGTATTAAACTTGTGTGGTAAAATAAGGAATATTTTTGCAAGGAAATCTGAAAACGATAATTGATTTGAACGATTGATTTTAAGTCAAGAAGACAAATTACTACAAAATTATGGAACATACGAAGGACAAACTTCACCCTTTAACTGTTGAAATTTGTAACAAACACAAATGTTTATGGGATATTTCCTCTTTATTTACATAGATGGCAGCCATTTAAGGTGATTTAGATTTATTCTTCAATAGACTTTTACTTTATTTCCAACATTAACGTGTGTGGCACTGCACCATTGCTGAAATTTAAAATATCTTTTACATTTTTTTAATTAATGAAAAAAAGAAGTGAATTCGTGTTACGTTGAAAAATTTGTGCAATCTCTGGGGTTTGGTAAACTACAAGTTTAACTACTCCACCACAGATTAAGTATGCAGTATGGAAATGTTCTACGAGAAAAAGGGCAAATAGTTTCAATTTTGACGCAACAAGGCGCGCGAATATCAGTATCCCAAAGGGGCAGCCAATCAGAGCAGGCGAAATTTCATCGCCTGCTCTGATTGGATAGTGAGGTTTATTTACTCACGACGTTTCCTCCGCGGCTGCGCGCTGAACTGCAAACTTAATCTGTGGTGGAGTGTAATACACTTATTCAACTTTATTAAACGGAAATATATAATGTCATGGCTATGTGCTCTGTCTGTATTGAGATGCAAATTTCTTTATTTAAAAAAAAATGTACGTTTTATTCACTTTAAATTATTGTTTCTAATTTATTGGTATTTTTTTTTCATCAAGTATAATTCTATTATCAAATAATTAAAAACAATTGTAACGATACAAAATACTGATTGATATATTTGCCTTCAAAAATTCCATTAGTGTTTGCTTTGCACTAATAACATTATTAAGTTAAATTGATAAGGAAACTAATTTAAAAGAATAACTGTACATTTATAAGAATTTTAACCCGAAGGCATGCTTCTTTATTGCAACCCTACTTTCTAATAAATGAGCTAAATCGTCTCAATTACTCGGCATCAAAAACAAATTATACGTACTTTGCACCATTTCAAGATGTTTAATTCGATTAATATACTTAATTAAGATATTATCTCCTAGTTTCTCGAAAGTGTAGTGTTCTTTTGTCTTAGAGTGTTTACTTTGAAGGTAATTAAACTAAGGGTATGGAGTATCGTCACATCAAGAGATACTTAAAGTGCTTTGCAGCATAATTCTCCTGTGCATTGAGGATCTTTTTTTAGTTCCAATTACTTAATCTGAAAATAATAATGTAATGAAAGTATCGCGATGGACTTGAAAATCCGAAATAGAGATTTCATGTTTTCTATGCGATTTGAAAGGTGCTGAATCTAAAAAAGTGATTCCAACATTAAGGCAGTCTGTTTTTCTGAAACCACTCTACAGCTCGAACCACAAGAGCTACAGACTTCCAAATTGTTGTACGAATTTCTAGTACATGTCGGACGTCATAATAAGGTTTTGAGAAAATCGCGCATGCGCAAAGGGTAACTATTGAATGTCGTGTAGTGTTACCCACTCCTTGTTTTATTTAATTTTCTTAACATATATCTTATTCGTTATTTTTATTTTAGTTTTTTTTAGCTTCCACACTACGTTTATAACGTAAAAAATGGAAGGTTTTATAATCGTTCAGTCCGTCTGTCACCCACTTTCACTGAACGAACAGAAAGTCTCACAAGCAAGTGGGATACGTTATTTTGAAGCAAAAAAATCAGTTAAGGCTACATTCCAAATTTTATTAAAAAAAGTTTAATTAGAAGTTTATTTAAAATGTAACTAAAAATTTATTCTACATTAAAATGACATGCAAATTCCATTTTTATTCAATATTTTCACTGTTGCCATACTTTATTTTAAATAAAAATAAAATTCTTCAAAAAATATTTATTTGTGTGATATAATTTAATTTGGATTGTTGTAATAGCACAATAAAGTTATTGTGAAGGTCCATTATATATGAATGAAGAAAAATGCTCAAAAAATTCTAAATTTGCATAAAAAATATCCAAAGTTTCATTTTTAAAGCAACAATTTTACTAATTTACTTTTTCGAAATGTAAACGTGTGGCTGCAAAAAGGTATTTATGTAAAAAGTACATCAGTACAGCTCAAACTTAAAAAAAAAAAATTAGCAAACGATAAAGATTAATTATCAAATCTGCAAATGAAGATACAAGAAAATTATTAATTTTGGCTTATAAAAGTTTGAATTAGAACTAGCTAAAGGCCCTGTTTGCCAAATTTCTTTTGACGTGTTGTTAGCGTATTTCCTGTTACGCGTAAATGTTATGTGGAAGCGGTGTAAGTGACAGATTCTGTAACAAATCAACTTGTTTGTAAAAGTTAAATGTACTGCACATTTTGTGTATTTGAGCTGTTTAATCTAATCTGCACATCTTTTAGCCTTGTAATGTAATCATAGAGTACGGTTTTAGTGAAATTTTAAAATTAAAATTTAGTTTTAAAACGGTTTTAAATTTTTTGTGAAATTTGACCGAAAAGTTTTTTTTATCATACTATTTTATTTGGTAAAGGTAATAACAATGAAATTAGTCAAAAAATAAATCGATGGATAAGTGAGAAAAACCTATGAGGATCAACATAACAAATAAAAGTAATTTTTCGCTTGAGTCTATGAATAACAATAATAAGGATGAAACTTGAACTATTACAGTGTTCAAATATATAACGTAATTCTTTGTCTTTAACATTAAACTCCGACAATATTTATTTATTTTATAATTAATCTAAAACCGAGGAAAAAAAATCTAAACCTCTAATCTTAAAGCCATTTTCATATGCATAAATATCCTTTGATCTTTGAAGTATAAACTTAGCGACTAACACACATTTTAAAATTGTCACACACAAGAATTTTTATATTTCGAAATAAATATTACTTTGAAGGGACACGAAAACTTACGGTTGATGTTTTCTTTTCAATTTTATTACGCACAAACCTAATTAGTTTTGCAGCATACCCAAACACCACCGTATGGAATTTTCTGAAAACTTTTTATCCTTCGTTGAAAGATTCCATTTCGTAAAAGCCTTTGTAGGTTATTACAAAATTGGGGACTTGCATTAGACGAGAGGAAGTGTCATAAAATGAAGACTGTTTAAGGGAAAGTTACAAGCTCTCAACTCATAAAAATTTATCCTCTTGAAGAAACATAAAATTTTCGTACATATTTATAAGTTTTCATAAGAATGTTTGATATGAACACTTTTTGTGATGGACATTGGTTTGAGTGTTTTCGTTTTATTACCTTTCGGTATTGTGATGTGTTTTATCTTTACTGATTTTAAACTTGGATTTACAACAGAGGAAACTGAAATAGGTACAACTCGTTATTAGAGCTCAGGGTGTTTACCGATCAAGAAATTCAGAAAAGTAAAACAAAAAAAATCATGAAATCAAAAAACGGCCAAGAAAGCCCCCAAAAAGTCATAAAATTGGAGCAAAGATCACGAAAATTTAAAAAATCGTCAAAAGAGATGAATTTTCTCCAAAATTAGTCCAAATATTTATGGACAAAAAAAAGTTAATTTTCCCCAAATCCTTCAAATTTGTATTTAAACTTTCGTTCTATTTATTGCAAAATCATATCATACATTTTTTAAAATTCTCAACTTGATTGTCGAAGCAAGTGATCCTGAAAAAGTTTCTGATAAAAGTTAACAAATGTTCTAAAAATGTCCTGAGAAAGGTCAAGAAATTAGATTTGACAAATCTGGTAGACAACCTGGCAGCTTCAATTTTAGAGAAATCATCTATATTTTTTTATGTATATATATTTTAGTATTTCAAGTATAAATTAACTGGTTGGCTAGGTATAAACGTATTACATTGTAAGAATTAAATAATCTCTAGGATTTCTGCAATTTAACCTTCTGAAGTATACGCGAAGTGCAATCTTGTTTTCACTGTAAAAGATTAAAATTAAAAAAATTAATGGAAAATTAATATTTTTAAGTTTCATAAACTTTATTTCCATAGTAGAGGAAAATAAATTACATCTCCATATTTTAAATTAAAAAAATTAGATTACTTAAATAAAAAAAAATCATGTGTATTGCTAGAAAACTTGACATTCAAATAATGGTTATAGACGTATATCTCTCAGTAAAATGGTTAATTAATAATGGCAAAATAATGGCAAAATGGTTTAATTTGATAGGATAACCAAGATCTGTTTCTTTAAACCAAACTCTCAAACTTTTATACTCTTCATTTTGAGCTCTGCAGCACTAGCAATACAAAGGCGAGATCAGCTCCCCTGTTTCTCCTGTCATGCAAATAAAACACTTGCTATATAAGAGCGAAATAATGTATAAAATAATTGAAAAATATACATTACTACTCTGTTACTATTATAGTCATTATTTTAAATGACTAACTTATTATACTTTGGTAAATCATTTGCCGCATTTATGTCTTTTCTAAATGTGATTGTTTCAAAACCTACTTTCCATATTAGATATCTGCAGAGAGTTGTTCAATGTTGTTATGGTTAAAAATTGTACTCCAAACGTTATGATTCTACCTCTAATAAATGTATATGTTTTTATGCATTTTATATAATAAGCTATGAGCATTTTTCAGATCTTAAGTGGCGACAAAAATGCTGAATGAATAAAAATCTATATATTTCCAAAGAACGAATGGTAAATCAATGTCACGTGGTAATAGAGCCCAAACGGAGCACAAATCGAAGAAAGTCTAGGATTAAAATTGTCGAAATTACGTCATCTGAAACAAGCTAATTGTCAAATTAAGTGGAATATAGCTCAACAACGTAACCTAATTTGCGATTCATCATATTAGTTACACTAATCTTATTACATTAATAAATTTCTGTAGAATAATTTGTATTAAGATCCAACAGGAATTAAGTTGGTCCTTTAATACTAATCTGTATTAATTACCAACCAAATATTCCAAACTTTTAACCACTCCGTCTCCCCAGCACTAAAGACCTCAAGGTTAAGCATCGCAAATCTTTTCTCCCCCTTCTGATTAATCCTCTTTACATGCCAGGAAAGCAATTACCATTTCTCCAAGAAAAGCACCTAATAGATTTACCACTTTACTACACAACTTACTGAGGTAAGAATAAAATAAAGATGCTGCTTTGTGGAAATCAGTGTTAAAACTTGTTTACAAAGTGAAGCCATGACTGCTTTCATGATAGGTCCAAACAGGCACTTGGTGAGTTGTTTGGTGCTATTCTACAATGAGGAAACCTTTATATATTTTACTCTTGGCTTTGCTATTTTCGCAAGTGTCAACAAAAGGACATTGAAAATTATTATTTGCGGAAATGTGTCACATTCTGTTTGATTTAGATTTCTTATTACAACCTGTAACTACACTAATTATAATTTTCTAGCGTTTCAATAACTGTTTATTAGATATTAAAGTTTTGTATTGAAATCTTATTGAGCGATTCCAATAAATAAAATAGTAGTCACATTTCATCCCACTCACCTTACTAAAGATAAGTCAGTGGTTTGTACGGGCGTATCACATCTTCACAAAGCTACTAAAGACTTGGAGGTTGTTCCTAAAAGTTTCTTTTCGTGCCTACTTATGTGTCGACTAGTCGCTTGACTGTAGTTCTAAATTATGACAAACACATTCTCCATTGCACATTTTCCGCCACCGTAACTACGGCGAAAACTACCAGAACCATCACATGTGAAGAGTACACGAGAAGAACCGATTGATTTCTTTAGAGGCTGTCCGTAATTGACTCTGCTTGGCGACCGGAAACAGGTTTCTCTTTTGGTTCTTCATTTGCGGTACAAACGTGTGACTCGTTCCACTCAACTCTGGCGTGAATCAGGGTTGCCGCGAAAGATAAACAAGGCGAGTAACCGGCTTCTTTACACCAGTTTAGGCGATTTCTCGCTATCATCCCCAAAGAGGTTATTAAGGAACGCCTTAAAAACAAACCACTTAGCAAATAATTCGTCTGACTAGAAGCGTTCTGCCTATAGTGACGCCACAGTTAAGTTCAACAATGCCTCTTTCCAGACAAACAAACAAACCTTTGAATATTTCAAATAGTTCATTGGTGGAACTCCTTTTCATTTGAAACTTTTTTTGTGAAGAAATAGGAATATGTTTAATTGCTTATCAAATATCATAAATAACATCTTATTTATCAAGTCTGAATAATGCCCTTTTTAATGTTTTGCTGTATTAATCGAAAGAAGCTATGTACGAAATCAATCGGTTCTTCCCGTGTACTCTTCATGTGAAATGGACCTTATTCTTACCTCCAGAACACAGAAGTTCTAGATCGGGGATGCAATCGTCCGATCTCACCTTTTCTACTAGGAACGCATTACGAGTCATTATGAATAACTTAAATGGCATTCGGGGTGGTCCAATTAGTTGGGCTTGCGCTCGGGGACCTTTATTAATCGGAGGGGGCTTTTCGAACATTCTGAAGAATGCGTCGGTATTTCCGAATCGATATCGGAAAGGACGATTATTATTATTATCATGAAGAGGAATCCCACGCATATTTTCTGTCCTCAGTTTTGGTGGAAGGTCTTAGTAAAATAATGGTACAATTCCGCTTTATAAAACTTATGAAAGTGCTATCATGTGTTTTGATATTACGTAAAAAGGTATTTTTTATTGTTATCGTGGTAAGTTACTTTAAGAATTTAATGCTACAGTAACAGTAATGCCATTTGGCATCATCATGTTTCTGATCATAATTAAAAAAATAATAATAGGACTGACATCGATTGGGATTAATAAGAAATATTTTCCAATAGGAAAAAGGTTGCAGAATCGAATGATGTGCCTTTTGATATCATAAATAGCTATAGACGATCAGAAAAATAATTTCTAAAATGATGGTGTCAAATTGTCATTGGGACTGAAAGGATTAATAACCTGTAACAGCAGAACTACACAACAAATGATCTAAAATTTTACTGCCAAAGCAATAGGAACATGTTTAATTGCTTATTAAATATCACAAATTACACCTTATTTATCAGTTCTGAATGATGCTGTTTTTAATGTTTTGTTGGATTAATCGAAAGAAGCTATGGAGTAATGGAGCAGTAGACCCAACAAACAAGCCACTGAGCAGATAATTCGTCTAACTAGAAACATTATGCCTATAGTGTTAGTGACGCCCCAGTTAAGTTCAACAATGCCTCTTTCCAGACAAACAAACAAACCTTTGAATATTTCAAATCGCCCATTGGTACTGAACTCCTTATCATTTTGAAACTTTTTTTTTTGTAGAAATAGGAATATGTTTAATTGCTTATCAAATATCATAAATTACACCTTATTTATCAGTTTTGAATGACGAACTTCTTAATGTTTTGCTGGATTAATCGAGATAAGCTATGGAGTAATGGAGCAGTAGACCCAGCAAACAAACCACTAAGCAGCTAATTCGTCTAAACTAGATACGTTATGCCTATAGTGACGCCACGGTTAAGTTCAGCACGCACGCACACACACGCACACAATCCCTTCTTCTAGATCCACAAAAAAACCTTTGGATATTTTGAATAGTCCATTGGTAGAACTCCTTATCGTTTTGCTACTGTCAAAGGGTAAAGTTGCACCACTATTTAAATGAGTTTTTGATTTCAAGTGACGGCTATTTACTGTTTTGAGTGAGAGCATTTATTCAAATTCAATAATACCGAAATGTATTTATACGAATGGGAGGGTTTAGATTTGGTATTTTGTTACACGAATGAGTTTTCCTAAAAACATTTTTTTTATCGTTAAGAAATATATATTTTTTTATTGGCAATATTTGTAGTAAGTTGACAGGATGTCACTTGATTTCAGTGTTAAAAGACAGCAAATAAATATTGTTTTTGGCAAAAAGAAGAGATGAAATAGAAATATTTGTATTTCATCTAATGCTGTAATTTGTTTTTTGGGTAAAGTTTTCGTTTGTCAGCTTATCTTGTTAAAAGTTCTCATGAAATAAATGCAATGGAATTTTAAGCAGCTATTAATAAATGATTTGAATTTTAAGAGCACAAGGCTTAATGATTTAGTTTACAGCTTTTTCAGCACTAGCTCGCGAACTTGATTACCCTGAAGGGGAGGGAAATAGTCTCCAGGAACCTGTACCCGTGGGAAACTGCGCAATGACTGCCCACAGGACTTTCGGACTCAACAGATTTAACGAGCAAGTACTCCGCATACACTCGGTGGGTTTTCAGCGACCAGGACTCGTTCGCGGGTCCTTCCGATCCGTAGATCAAGACACTATGACCACAGGGCGCCCCACAGCCCACATGCTTGAATAAGATTTAATAACTTCCAAAATCTGACAATTTTGCTAGCACCTGCAACCTTGGGACCACGTCCGGATCAAACAGGTTTTTGACAGTACCAAGTCAAATATACATTGTGTTCTTTAAAAAATCCACAACAAAAAATTTCGTAGTAAATGTGTCTATTTCAGGTTCGTTGTGGTGTAATGTTTTGACGCCGTGTACGATCTTGGTCATACATCTATGACCAAGATCGTACACGATGTCAAAACATTACACCGCATTTGTAGAGTTCTATAATAGGGTAGAGGAACGACTCGAGCTGAAATGGCTCACTACGGAGCCCGAATAGAGTGGCAAAAGTGCTAGTTATTTTATAATTTTGATACTGAGAAAGGAAGTACACCCATGACAAAGGAGGGAATCGAACCCGCACCCGTTACAGAGCACGGACTGCTAGCTTTATGACCTGCTATCCAAACCACTCGGCCATCGGGCCCCATATGCCGCTGTGTATTGTCTCCGTGTTTGTCTATAGTGCGGTTGAAAGGTTCAGTCTCTACTCTACTATAAAACTCTTTGATTGCGTTGGTTGTCGATAAGATATTTTGGTTTATTTATATTGTTGTAACTCGAAATTACGAAGCGATTCTGGTATGGTATGGTATGATACATACATATTCCAGCTTGTGTGCTTGTTCATGGAACCGCTTTAGCAATTCTTAATTTCCCCATCTGTAACCAAAGAATGAACTCGACCATTAAAATTTGGTTGACCAGAAGCAAGTCATTTTGCAGTACAAGATTAGCTTGTTCTTCGACTATCTGACTATAAAAATTAGCCGAATAGTCACCGTTTTTTTACAGTTGTTTCGAATATAAACAACGTTAATAAAATGTGATTTGTGAAAATGTAAAGCTGATTTCATAGTTTAAAGTTACTCACTGAAACAAATCTATCCAGAGGCTAAGCCAAATTATTTTTTTTAAAAGAAAGGCGAAAACTATATTATTGCTCAACACCTTCTAGAGAAAAGAAATAAAATGTGCTCGACGACCAGCTCTCTGCTGGAATTCGAATTCCCATTGTAAAACAATGCAATAAATCCAATAAGGCTGACTTTCAACTCCTTACCTCAAGCAGACCGGAAAACGCTGGTTTCTCTCGCATTCAAGGGAAGAGAGCCGTAATAGAAAAGAAATTGCCCGGACGTTCATCCAATAAAACCCAACAAATAAACTTAGCGAATGCATGTTTCTTAACCAAACTGGTCTAAGTCACAAGCAGGGATCGTTTACAGGACTTTAACCCTTTCAGTCCCAGTGATGCCATTTGGCATTATCACTTTCAATATTTTTTTTTCAAAATGTTTATGTCCCGTTATGACATCCAAACACACATCATTCGATTCTTCACACTTTGTTCATTAGACAATATTTTACATTAATCTCAATAGAAGTCAGAACTATTTTTTTCATTCAGAAAATAGCCAACAAGCGTTTCACCCAATTTTTGATCAGTTCACTTCAGTTCCACATATTTAAAGCACAATTTAAACTATTTCGGTTAAAATAATTACTAATTTTTTTAAAAATATGGTCAGATACCTTAAAATATATAACTTGAAGTGTTTTTAGGTAATATATATATATATATATATATATTTATTTTGTTGTTTTCCACAGTTAAAAATTTTTGGCATTATTTCAAAAACCATATAAAAAATTAAAATGAATTTTTTTTCTTATGGAACTCGTATATTTGACCTAAAAAAAGCTTATTTTGTAAATATCAGAAGTTTCTGTAGTGTAGTAAATTTTTGCGACTGAAAGGGTTAAAAGTGTCACGGAGAATACCTTTATACTTTCTGCCCTCGTCTTGGACGTAATATAAACGATTAGTGGAGAAAAAGAATTCCGCTAATAAATAACACCGTGTTTTTGAACCTTTTGCATTAAAAATGTAGTGGTATTAAGTCCTACTAGCGTTGAGTAAAATGTTACTTTAACACTTTCCTGGCTTAAGTTTTTGTTTTCGAGTAACATCTATAGAAATAGCATTAGCTGAGTTCTTGATACCATGAGAGATCGGCCATAGCCAAAGTGCTAAGGTTGCGTTGGGTAACACTTCATATGTCAGCCTCGTAACTTAAACACGTTTTAAAATTACGAAGTCCATCTGAAATGCTCTCGTGTAGCTCTTGTGCAACATACATTAAGCCAGCACAGGATTGTTGGTTGGTTGGTAGACATATATTTTAAGGCTTGTGCGCTTGGTCAGACCCGCTTATAAACATTCGTCAAATAAGCACCTACGCAGGATGTTTGACAAGGCTTCTGGTTGCCCATTTCTAGCGGAGCAGGTTAGGTTAGGTTTGAATTATCGTTGCACTAGAGCCACACGAGGGCTATTGGCGACGGGAGTCGTATTTTAGAACTACAGTCAGGTGAAGAGCCAACACCTGAATAGGCACCCAACGCAACCGTTAAGGGCGACATCGTACGCAGCGTTAGGACTTTGAAGGATATTTAACGTGCACTCCCTTACACGGGGTATTATTCGTCGGACAGTTTTGGCTGCACGGGCCGTTTATAGGTGGGCAGCTATTTTGGCGATGCCCGGACCCGATCTAGCGGAGCAAATTTGCTGTTATACCTCGCATAATAGTATCGACGCTGATAGCGGATAATGTCGCTTGGTGTTGCATTAAATATGGGCTCAGGTATCAACTTCTCACTCGACAACGGTTTAAATTACAAGTCATTGGCAACGTTTTGAAGAATCTCTCAAAGTCTAAAAATTGACAACCGGAAGCATTCAAACCAAACTCACAGCGCTCCTGCTTGAACCAATTTGCGGAAACGTCAATTTTAGGGCTGTGAGGCGCCCTGTGGTCAGTGTCTCGGTCTACGGATCGGAAGGTCCCGCGATCGAGTCCTGGTCGCTGAAAACTCACCGATTATATGCGGAGTACGTGCTCTTTAAATCTGTTGGGTCCGAAAGTCTTGTGGGCGGTCATTGCGCAGTTTCACACGGGTACATGTTCCTGGAGACCATTTCCCTCCCCTTCAGGGACATGTCTAAATTGCGGAGGTAGTGCGTGATAGATGGCAGCATCTGTCACGTACATGTGTGCATGTGGGTGTGTTGTGACTGTCTTACTTGACGAAGGTTTATAAGCGGCTCTCTGAGCGAGCACACAAACCTGAAAATATATGTCTACCAACCAACATTCAAACCAAACTCACAGCGTTCCTGCTTGAACCAATTTGCGGAAACGTCAATTTTACACAAATGTATTCGTGTCAAAAATGAAGTAGGCGGCTACCTGCAGAGCTGTGATAAACTGAATTCTGTTATCTGTGGACTTAAACTCTTTTTACCATGAGTTTACATCGAATAAATCTGCAAAAAGAAAGAAAAAGACCAGAGGTTTGCCTGTTGACTACCGTGTGGAAGACTGGTGATTTTCTCATTTGGAATTCAAATTCTTCGTCGAAAACTTTATAACGGAACCTTTAGCGCAATTTCCAGTCGAGTGCAATGAAAAATGTAGAGTCTGGATTAAGCACGTAAGTTTATTTGCTTTAAATTTGAAAGTTTTATCTAGTTTTAAAGTTTCATATACAAATATTTATGAATGTTTTTGGAAAAGTTGAACGCGTTGGTGGAATCCTTATCATTTTTATTCAATTATATAGCTGTCAAGGGATTTTATTTAAAATTTTGCATCTTTTACTACCTGGTTAAGGATACCCAGTGAATGATAAACATTTTGTCGAGCCCTGGTATAAAACAACGTTTTGTCATAATCAAACTACATTGGATTCTTTTTATTAGATGCTGTGTACACGTAAAAATTAATTGGGTAAATATAGCATATAGCAGCAGAAAACTGAAGATATTTATATAACGTAAAGAAATTGTCTCTAGATTTACTTTGCATACTTTTTAGTTTTTAGTCTGGGTCAGGCGATACTTAGACTTTAAATCTTTTAAATTGTAAGCAACAGTAAAATTATATTAAAATATTACAGCCACTTTCGTAAATAAACCAAACTCTCTATACTGAGAACAGTTTTAAATAAAATCATTTTCAGAATGCAAAACTTCTAAAATATATCTTTTTGACCTTATTTGTGCCATCATTTAATTTGGTTCTTGATCATTGCTACAGATTTTATACAGTTATAAACTATACTGAAAATATGAAAAATCCAACACACATAATTTTGTTCGATATTTTTTTTTAGTCGTTTGTCGATAAATTGGAAAAAAGTTTCATTTCCCAAAACATCATTTTTATAACGAACTTCGCATTTAAATTTCTTCTAACTTAGTACAACGCTGTGAACAAAAATCTAAGGAATATCTTGAGAAGGGAGAAAAATATTTATATGCGAAACAAAATATTCAAGATTTTCGTGAAATATGGCATTTTTACAATTGAATCGGTGAGTGCAGAAAAAACTTCTGTCAAAAAAAAAATCCGAAAACTCGTTTTCAATGAAAATAAGCATAGAAAGACAAGAGGCTTGTTATGTGCAAAAAATACGTTAGTCTGTTGAGTAGTTCTGCAAATACAGGACGTTTGTTTCTAGTGTTGAGTGCAGAAATAGGAGGAGTTATTACATTTTTACTCCCTCCTGAACAATTTGAAAATTGTGACTGATGTTGTTTCTGCACTCACCGATTCAATTGTTACGATGTGAAAATTTTTTATAAATATACTTATATTTGCCACCCTGATATCTTAGTTCACAGGATGTCCAAAAGTTCTATAACAATGTTGTAAAAAGGGATTTCAGATCTCTTTAACTTTCTAAGAAATTGTTTTGAAAAAAAATTGGGAAACGTTTTAATTCTCAAAAATTGACTTTGAAACTAAATTTTATTTTCAAGAACTAGCTTTATAAATGCATTAAACCAAAGATAAATCTTTCAGTTTATAAAATTTCGTCTTTTTAAGATCTTTAAGTTCAATTTTTAAGCCTATTTTTTCGGTCACCTTTTTTTTAAAAAAAGAGTATTTTAATATAGGCGATACCTTAACGCCGTCTCGGCCTAAACTAAATCATACAAAATAAAAGTTTAAATGCAAATTAATATTTTACTTCTATTTATAAGATTTACGCTTACGAAAAAGAACACCATTAACTATTGACAGACATACCAACTGTAGATTTAGTGAGACGTCAATTCAAACAACCTGACAACTCTTCGAATTTAAATCGAGAATAACCATTTTCCAGTTTTCGGGCATCTAAAGAAAGTTCAATGCTCAGACTTTCGAATTTATACATGAGACAGAAATTCAGAAAGTAGTTAAAAGGCAATTGCACATCCGGTATTGACGGATTTAATTCGGAGACTTGTCAAGTCTGTATTGAGCAAAATGAAGCGGAAAATCATCTTGCGGTAAATGTATAGTGAATTTGGACACTTTTACTTCTAAAACTGCCCAGGTGGCCGTACAACTAAGGATTCAATAATGATATTCCTACCACATATTACGGGGAAACAAAAATCCAACGTAACGAAAACGTTAAACACGAATGACGACGAAACGTTTATGAGTTGATATGTGCATAAAACGATCCGACTGACGCTTGCTGTCATTAAGGACACATCACCTCGAAAATTATTAGTCATTAATACTATTTCCGATCGGAGCCGACTCACGGAATCGGAAAATTCTCTCCACTATATACACTTTGTTTTGCTAATACCACATTTTCTTAGAAACATTGATTTCTAAGAAAAAATCAATTTTAATTATAATCCGCTGAGAGTCTGCACTTAGGATACAGCTTTTAGCAATTTTGTTCTCGAATGTTTAAATGGTTTTTTAGTTACTTTATTCACAATTATGGCTATTTTCATATTAGATTTCTTTGCGCATTCCCATATAAAAGCGGGGAGTGTTCAGAAATATGCATTCATAGGAAATCAAATAATCACTTGTCACATGCAGCAGGAAAGGGCAAAAATAACCCTTCCTGTGTTGTATATCGACAACCCATTCCAGAATGTGTCGTCTGCACATGTTTGCTTTTAGCGTAAGCTTCCTCCTCACGATATCATAGATTCAGAGTGCGAAACAGCTAAGTTCACGTTTTACTCGGTAGAATTTTGATCTGAAACATTAACAATTTACATTTTTAGTTGAGATTTTCTTATATAAAAACCCATACACTCCTTGCCAACCTAATAAGTTGGGTAAATAGAAATATGCTATGGAGAAGATCCTTCCGCGGATGTAAGGAGTTCCATAAATTATTTGTGAATTCATCCAGAAAACACGTTTAAAACCTTAATTTAAGGTGTAACATATTTGAATATTTGAGAAAATTTCGCAATTTTATCAGAATGAAAAGATTATTTTGGTTAAATTGTATTAAGATTATTTGTATGTAAATGTTACCTTACAAAATTTCCAACTAACCGACCGATCGTGCCTTTCGCCCTGCTTTTTTACTATTTGTTTTTACCCAAGTTAGGTTGGCATGGAGTGTAGGGAGCAAGTCAAACGAGGACATGATCTAGGTTAGCAGCACTAGTTAACTATATGCATTTCGTTTGTACACGGAACGAGATATTGAAAAGAGTTATTTTAAGATTTAAACTTTAAGGGATATTGTTATTTTCTTACTTGAAAATAAATGAAAGACCCCAAAAAATTTAAGGCAAAACACTATGTGCTTCCAAATATGCACTGTTTTAATATCATAACCCACTGATATCGAATAAGTCTTTTAAAAATGAACTAAGAAAAGTAAAACGAGTTAAGACGTATGTAATTTAGATTTATTTAGCTAGTCGGTTACAAATTACTGTCTAAACATGTCTTGAAATAGTTCGTTAAATAATAATAAAAAAAAATCTTTAGTTTCAAAATATATATGAATGAAACGATAAATCCATCCTAAAAACTTTTAATCTAAAAATGTTGTTTGTTGAAATTTCAAACGAAAATTATTATAGAAGAAAAAGAACTTTAAACACATGATGTTGGCCGTCCAGGGGCCCCAACGCCCGTCCGGACGACTCAAAAATACATAATTGAGGAAATACAAAATTTTAAACATAAACAAAGAAGCACGGCACTTGCGTGGCAACAAAAATATAAAACAGTATAATTGTAACAAACAGAAAGAGGTCGGACAAACTTATAGAAATTTAAAACAAAAGGCACATAGCAGCTGTATTTTTCAATGAAACTAAAAAATTTACATTAAATAGAAACAAATTAAAGAAAACAAAGTTTTAAAATTTTACATGATTTACAAAAAATAAAACAATACATAACAATGTAACTGACAATAATTAATTTAGTTTAACTTAGAATTTAACAAGGATTCTTCATCGGTGTTTAAAATGTACATTTTAAAGTTTCGTTCAAAATTTGTTAAATTGACTATTTGTTAAATTGAATTTTGTATATTTTCTGGTAATAAATTAAAAAAAAATTTGTGCTAAATATGAAAAGCTTTTTCGAAATATTTCTTTATTTAATTTTGGAACGTCATAAATAGGTTTATTCTTGAACCTGTAATTTACAGGGTCTTTTTATTTTACAAACAGATTTATTTTTATATAAGTAAAGAAGTATATTATAAATGTACAATTTTCTAGCACTTAAAAAGAGATTTCCATTTATTTCAGTTCCGAAAGTTATCATTTTGATCAGTCTATTTTGTGTATAAATTATATATATTTGAGTATAATTATTTATATAATTATATTTTTTGTATAGTAAGCGATTTTTTATTTTCTAAATATACTTAATTTAGTAGCGCTGTTATATTTATGTTTCAAAATATTAACGATATGAGTTAATGAAATATATATTTGCCAAATTAGAAAGTCTTAACGATTTTAAATTCGAATTTCTAAAAGTGAAAAAAAAATGTATTCTAAATAGAAATTATGTTTATTTGAAGTTTGTGCAGGGCAAAAAAAAATGTATTCTAAATATAAATTATGTTTATTTGAAGTTTGTGCAGGGCAAACTGTTTTTAGTTTGTTTATATATGAAATTTTATTTTTGTGGATATTTATCGAGGATATATATTTATGTATTTTAATTTTTAATAACTGTAATAAGAAACAAACTTGTGAGGAAAAAGTAGAAGGGTATTAAGATGCTTTTTGAAACGATGAATAAGTTTTTAAAGTTACACATTGTTGAGCATTAATTCTTTTTAAAGAATTGTTAGTGTGAGAATTATTATAAAACTATGATCATTAGAGCATACGGTGTATCAAAATGCTTATATTTTGTAAACTTATAATGTAAAGAAGTTGTAGACCATTTTTAGCAGTTTCTTTATTGTGTCAAATGACAAGATATTTTACAGATGAAGTCCAAAAGTACAATGAAATGAACTTATAATGTTCCAAATTAATATTAGTATGAAAAATTCACTATACATTATCATAATAAGTAATGCATGGTAAACATATTTAAGCAATGCATAGTTAATCAACAAAATTGATATTTACATTTTAAGATTTTAAATGAAAATTAAATAAGTGATTCCTTTCGAAACACTTTATATAACATTTCAATACAAACTTATGATAATATTTATTAGTAGTATAAAACTTTAAAGTAATAAAAAATGTGTAAAGTTTATTGGATATTTTCCATTTATGCATGTTTAGTGATCGTAAAGAGCGTCGAATTTTACCGCATTTCAATTCTCTCGTGAAAACTTAACCATTCAAATTAAGTACAAAATAGCATATGCGTAACTACTCATAAATAACATAATTTAAAAGTTACTTTCACAACCATTCAAAATATATAATAATGAATTTAATTTTTAATTTCAAAATATGATATCTTGCTTCTAATTCGAATAACAAGATTATCTTCTAATACAAATAATAATTTGATTAAGGATTTGATTCTATATAAGAATTTCAATAAATTCTACACATTCTCGGAAAATAACCCAGACAGGATTATACTCGGAAAATCTAATTTATTTACACTGTACAATGTACATTCAAGTTAACGACCCAAATTCCACGAAGCGTCACATTAGAGTGAATTTTATGGCGAATGACTTTATCTGCTTAAATTTATTTTCTACACCTAAAAAATACATGGATTAAAAATAAAAATTGATTTCCGATGAATTAGTCCACGGAACGGAATAGAGACTTTCTTATTTTAAAGGATATAGGTTTAATCTTGCGTTTTTGCGTCGTATCTACATAAAATTGTGAGTTTTATCTCTTAATGGTAGTTGTCGTCCCTTGACGGCAATTTATAAATTGCGAGGCCTTGTCGCCTATAGACCTCGTGTAGCTGTAGTACGACATTAAATTCATAACCCCTCTCCTTAAAAAAAAAAAAAAAAAAAAAAACTGCAGTTTTTCTCTTTCACTGAAATAACTAACAAAATGTTAATGTATTTATATTAATACAACAGTTTGACAATTGTTTGGTCGTATCAAATTTTAAAATATGGCAAGTATATTACATTTTGTACTTGTATACTACTGTGAATTTTATCCAAAACACATATATACAACATCCGATAACTATACGCCAGTTGAAGAGGTTTTTTAGTGGTAACCCTTCATAAAAAAAATGTAGGAAATCCTGTAAATATTTTTTAAATAAGATTTAAAGTACAGTTATGGTCTACTGATTTTAACGATTCAAATTTTGCAAACATTTAATTTACGACTGTTCTCTCAAACATTACTACAATTTGTTGCGCATTCGTATTTTACATGTCAAATACAAGGTTTAATAATTCACTGCAGGGATGAGGTTTGCACTAAATTCTGCATGTTTTAAGAACAAATGATAATGGTTATTTTTACATCGCGGTTTATGTCTCACATGTAAAAGCATTTAAATACAAAATGTTTTGACTTAAAAGTTCACGTTCTCCCTCTGAAATATCGTAAAATGCCCTTTGCTTAGTTGCTCTATTTGGGAAATGGGCAGTTACTGTTCTTTAACGACAAACGCTTCACGAATTGACTTTTCCGATGACAGCATTGCCAGGCTGCAGTTGAATTTGTCGAAACTCAACAAATTTTTCCAATGAACTGCTTGTCGAAATCAGCACTTCCAGTTGCTTTTCCATCAAGCGGGACAGAGTCGAAGACGATTCTTTACCCTTGCCATCCCCACACTTGATGTCATCCTCAAATATGACTGGATCAGAACCGAAATTCGCGACCATGACCAAATCTCCAGACACGATCCGGACTATGATCAGGCCGCACATGTCCTGATACCATTCGTATTCGTGGGGTCCGGGTCCTCCAAATGGCGAACTGAATCCAATGGCCAAGCTGTGTGTAATGGTTGGGATGGTCTCCAGAGGTGGTAGAAGGGACTCTTCGCTCTGTTTCAGGTCAGATAATTTCTTGAACATTTGGGATTCTTGTGTCTGGGTGTCTACGTTTCTGGTGATGTAGTTCGGGTTGACTGGCAGCCAGGGTTCGCCGTTTTCGTTAGTGGTGAAGTTCGCCTGGGGGTCTGATGTCCATTGCATGGGTGTTAGTTGGCCTCCGCGATAGACCTACAAAAAGTAAAGTAAAGTTAAGTCAAAGGCTCCAAAAAGTTATGCGTTTTTATTGTAAAATTGTTTAATACTAAACCTAAACTCAAGAAAAATCCCCCCCCCCCCTGTATTTTTTAGATGCTAGAAAATTTGCAAAACGAAATGGTTTTGATTATTTACTTTTATTAAATTGAACATAATTTTTTTAAAAAGTTTGGCAAATAGTTTTAGTACATTAAGAATTGATATATAGATTATTTGGTATGAAAAGATTTCGGGTTTCATTTTTGGATGTATCCGTTTCGACTAAACATGTGACTAATTAAACGTGAAACCAATGATGTCCAATAGTTTATGTTTCAATGATTATATTTCAAGATATTGATTTCGGAATTTTATGTACTCTAAGCGTTTTTATTAAGAAAATTTACTACGACTATAGATGATAATTGACTAGGGAAATGTTTTTCTCTTCTCCTAAATGATAACAATGATAACTAGATGCTTTATTTTAGTAGGGAGAGAAGGCAAATATAAGGCATCAATAGATCAAAGGTTAATAAATATGCCAAAATAATACATCGATATTATAATATAATGCACCGATTTGTAGTTCGTTTTACTAGTTAATTTTTAAAAAGAATTTCAGTTGTAGAGTTTGTTTTGCAAGGGAACAATTATTTATATAAAATGAAAGCTTACTTTGTTAAAATATTACTTAAAATTTCTAATTTCAAAAATATTTAATTGCGTAGCAACACGTAAACACCAAAATGCTTGAAAATCAATTATTCAATTTATCACTTTTACTTAAACATACCTCGCACACAAATATTACTCTACTTCAAGCAACTTTGATAAATTCGCCTCCCATAACAACTAAACATGTTCCTTTTAAATATATTCATAAAATTTTATGCGACTCATCTTCCCTCAAAGTTGGGGAGCCAATATCTGAATCGCCATTTATCATGCGGGAACGACGAATTAAAATGAAGGATTTGGGCGGGAAATAAAAGTTTGGTCTTCCATAGAACGTCGAGAAAATTGATTAATGAGGAAGGATATCCAGTATTTGGCGTTGTAAAAAAAAGATGTAGAAAAAAAGGTCGGATTAATTGTATGCTGCCAAAATGTGGGTTTAATTAGAATGTATGGAGTTGCGTGGATTATTTGTTACTTGTTGGCATCATGTGTTTTATAAAATTATTATTTATCTTGTGTAAATAATTATTGTTTGTCGGGAAGCATTGTATTGGAATTAATAGGACAGAACAGAACATATTTACACGCGTCTTAAAGTTTTTTTCAGTTGTATAAATTATTTTTAGTTAACATTCGTTTAGGAGTTTTGTTTTAAGTCTACGAGTTTGAATTCCTCTTAGGCATGGATGCGCGTAGCCATTGCGAATTCGTCTTGCTAATAACGCATCAATAATTCTAATTATAACAATTGTATAGTTTGTGTTTGAATAAATGTTTAAATGGAGATTTTTGCAAATTTGAGCAACTTTACTCCCATTTCAAGTAGTTTCAAATTTATTCCTCATTCATAAAAATGGTATAATTTCTATTAATTTATACATATACCCGAAAACAATTATAAATGATAATTTAATTTCACAAACTTAGTGTTTATTACGGAAATGTTATTTTTAACTAAAGTCTTTAAATAACATTTGATAACAAACGTCAATCACGAGAGTATTATATTTCTGAAAAATCAATTCTTATGGATCAATCTACTTTTTTCGCAACAGTAATTTGTTTTGTTGGGTATCTTTTGGTTTTGAGGACCAAATTTTTTATTAAATTATATATAAACCTTCAAACAAAATATAAACCATAATTTAGTTTCGCATGAACTTGAAAATCGCTGAAAAATATTATTCATTATTATAATTTAACTAAAACGAGTCTTTAAATAACTTTCGATAACAAACGTCAAACGCAAAAGCATTATATTTGAGAAAAATCAATGTTTATGGATCAATCTATTTTTTGCGCAACAGTAATTTTTTTTTGTGGGGTATCGTTTGGTTTTTGATCTGAGATTTACTGAATTTGATGTCGCAGGCAGTGTGGGCGGTGAATTGAGAACAGGAGCAATCGTGATGAATTGCGGGAAAGATAGTCGGAGAAAATAGGAAAAAAAACGGGAAACTTAGTTGTGTGAACCGAATTTCCGGATCGCTCACTCTCGCGGTGGTTTCCCGATATCACGATTCCAGGAAATTAGGTCTGGTTTCTTTTTGGTAAATTATTCTTTTTTACCCTTTTTCTTTCAACGTGTCTGGATAAGATATTTGATCATAGTTGTGTTACACCATACGTAACATATAGTGTATACATTATTACAACTACATATCGTTTCAAAGTACAAACATTGTTATAAAGTGTACACATTGGTACACTTTATTCTGTTTAGTTTATACATTGTATCACTGCGTTCTAGAAAAAGTCAGATTTTTTTTAGCTATTTCGTATATTAACTTAAATACAGCTATCAATTTAATTATTTAAAAACAGTTTTGCTCACACTGATCAAATATATGTAGTACACATATTGTTATACAACAAAGATTTTGGAGGATAGTTATTGCCTTTGTATCAACATTTATAATTATCTGAAAATCCTTCTATACGCTATGATGCTTTATGGTGAATATTTTTTTAACATAATCCATAGTTCTTCCCTTCATACGCTTATCAGCTTGTTTTGCTAGTTTTACCTAAAACTATAGTTAGAGCTAAAACTTTTGAATTTAAATGTATCTTAACTTTATTAGTTTTAAATTCGCAAAACTGCTAGTTTGATAAAGCAGAATTGCCATGGCTTTTATTTATTACTTCACTGTACAAGTATTGTACAGTGATGTTATAATTATTATTTGTAGCGTAACGTTATATGAATTGTGGAATGAATCGACTAAACTCAAATTATGTGATGAAACCTGCCACAAAACGTTGCGTAACTTATCATAAACTACAAGCGCGGTTGAAGTCATAAATGTCGCAGAAAATACTGTGAAAATGCGAATTCTATTTAATTGAGAGATGGATAAGTCAAAGCAACTAACGTTTTATGGAGTATATTATGATTTTATTTATTAAAACGGTAAAATATAATATACCAGGTCGAACATATTAATGCTTTTTCTGCAATAAAACTTTAAATATATTTTTTTTTACAATTTAGATCTATAGTTTTGTGAATACATAAAAAGATTGAATAAATTGTGGGTCAATTTACTCTAATATCGACAAATTCTGTATATTTTGTGATTTGCTAAATGTGGTTATCAATATTAAAATGATATTTTACATGCTTCTAAATTTTGACTGCAAAAATATGGTTCTAAATATATATTATATGATCGCTTATTATATTATTCGCTTAGAAGCAAGAATTCATGCTTAGAAATTTAAACTTCTAAATACAAATAACAAAGTATTATAACAATTTAGTTGATAAAAAATATTATAACTATGAAATTGTAAAAATTATTTTCAATATAGGTAAATTGTTTTTTTTTAATCTTTGATTATGGTTATGGGTTGTTGTAAACAATCTAATTTTATCTTTAGTGAATTAAATTTATATTGAAAATTATAAATTTTTTTAGTAAGATTATTTCAAATGAAATCATTTATTTAATCCTTAATAAAAGTTTCAAATGTAAAAAAGTTTGTACAATTCATCTTCAAGTTGGAAAGCACGTTCCCTATCCTAAGCTGCTCTGGTTTCACAGCTTAGAAAAATGAATCAAGAATTCTTTTAGCGTAGCTGAAAAGAAGTGAAGAAGTGCAAGCATTTATCATCTTTTTTACTTCCTCGAATGGCAACTGCGTTGCAGAGAAATTAACCACGTGATCTGGGTGCTTTATTCTTTTGATCGGTACAATGATCGACTCTTTAATTAACTTCTTTATATTGCTTTTAGAAATCTGTAAGTGAACTTGTAGTGAATTCAACCGAAATATTTTGCAAGTAGTTATTTATGAACTAGCTATTTTAGCTATTAGTGTGGTTTATCGATTAAGTTTAAAATAAAGAAAATGGAAAGCTCTTATTTTTAATGAGTTTAATCTAAACGTTGCTTTGTTGAGTTTTCGTAACGTATTTGATCAATTGTCATTCTTGGTATTCTAAATTCTTTTCTGTTATTCTCATGCATGTTTTTGTACTCTATTAGTTTTTTTGTACAAAAAGCTTGATTATAAAAAAAACTGATTATTTAATCTGAAAGTGGTATAAAAAACACGCTTGTAATGAAGTGGAACGTTGTTAGAAAATGTTAACCCTTTCAGTCCCAGTGATGCCATTTGGCATCATCACTTTCAATATATTTTTTTCAAAATGTTTATGTCCGGCTATGACATCCAAACACACATCATTCGATTCTTCACACTTTGTTCTATCAGACAAAATTTTACTTTAGTCTCAATAGAAGTCAGAACTACTATTTTTTTTTACTTAGAAAATAGTCAACAAGCGTTACTCCTGATTTTTGATAAGTTCACATCAGTTCCACATATTTAACTATTTCGGTTAAAATAATTACTAAATTTTTTTAATAATATGGTCAGATACCTTAAAATATATAACTCGAAGTGTTTTTAGGTAATATATATTTTTTTATTTTGTCGTTTTCCACAGTTAAAGAATTTTGGCATTGTTTCAAAAACCATATAAAAAGTTTAAATGGATTTTTTTTCTTATGGAATTCGTATATTTGACCTAAAATAAGCTTATTTTGTGAATATCAGATGTTTCTGTAGTGTAGTAAATTTTTGGGACTGAAAGGGTTAAAACGAGTTAAATAACTTTCATACATATACGATTTTGAACAAACGAACATTCGCTTTATTATTTACATATGAATATATTAATGTAGGGTAGACTGACTAGTGAATGTACAGGCTCCGGTGAATGAATAGTTGGTAAATACATTTAAAAAGTAAGGATTAAACATCATTCATTGTCATAAACCCACAAGCTATATTTTCTTTAAATGTATGCATTTTCTTAAAGCAAATTGTGCTTAAGCGTTCGTTCACTGGTTAGTCTACCCTAAAAGTTTTAGTTTTCTAGAGCAAAAATAAGTTTCCCCCCTGTAAAACAGGTATCTAAATTTTATTGGAAACTAGCAGTATGGTCCCGCCTTACTGGGAACCCGTTAACTTCGCATTGCTTCCTTCTAGAGGCATGCTTACTTGTGAAAATACACTCAAAATCAATACAAAATTAAATTCGTGTTGGCGCATGCACACTTAAAAAAAGCAAACTCTAATAGAGGATGAAGCAGCCTTAGGGCGAGCGCATATCTCAACCAAACTCAATCAATAAAACTAATAGAGGATGGCGTCAAGTCCCCATTTCGGCCCGGTCCATGTATTTTCAAGCTCTGTTATGGTCCTGCAATTCCACGTGGATGACGTTTTTTTTTAAACTAATTATATTAATTAAAAATCACAATCAAATATGAAAAAACTAAGCCTCAGGTGCACACGTAGGTATTAAAAGGAACCTATATTAAAAATTTCGAATTTTTTTAGAGCAGTCTGAGTAGGTTTTTTGCGATCCACAGACATACACACAGACAGACACACAGACAGACTCTTTCTTTTATTATTATAGATAAGTTTTTTATTTCTCAAATATGAATTATCTATTCTTTAAAATCCAGTTGCCGAGTCCTTCAATTTCACCTAATTTATGCTAGTATATTCTATTAAAAAAGGTTCAAAAACATAGTTTATAAAATAATTTTATTGATTAGAACTATATTCTTCAACCAAAAAAATCTGAATGAAATAAAAATTACGTGTATCATTCGCCAACACAAAAAAACTCCCCCCCCCCCCCACCTCCCCTAAAGTATACAATTTGAAAAACAAAGAACGGCAATATGCACTTAAGTTACTGTCCTAAGGGATAAAGAGAAAAATTTCTCCATAAGTAACGCATAAGATTCTTTTTCAATTGAAGATGTTTACTCGCAAACTCTCTTTTCTATTGTTCAACGCGGGATTTTCTTTTCAACCATAGAAGTTAGAATATGCTGACGATGCTGTCGAGAACGCAATACTATTTCAAAAACTTTTTACCAAGTGAAGTCATAATCACTAGTAAGTGATAAGCCCAAACAAACGCTTATTCAAAAAATTTGTAGAATTGGTACGGAATAAAATTAAAGATTCAAAATTTTGGTATAGGGTAGACTGACCAGTGAGTGAACAGACCCCAGTGAATGAACATTTGTTAAATATAATTTTTAAAAAATAAGGATTGAAAATCATTCCACTAGCTGGATTGGCAACACTGACTTCCTCCCATCTAGTATGAAGCTATCTGACATATGGTTGGTTGTCCTGGTCATTATGTCCTGGTGTTTATTCACTGGCGAACGCAGCGCCTTAAACGTTCATTCACTGGTTAGTCTACCCTAAAAGGGATTATTAAAACCTTGCATCAATTCAGGGTGTGTACTACTTTATAAATGTTCGTGTTTAATTTTGACTGACAATTTGTAAATCAAGTCCGCTACTTGAATTCATAATAAATTAATGATTCATAATTATGAAGGGTGCCAGTTTCTAATCCTAATGGAATATTTTCCCTCCTAAATAAACCAAGTTAAAATTAGTGTTCTGCATCTGGCAATTTCTTTGAATTAGAGAGGAAACACATTCGATTGTATGTAAATTTGAGTTTTCTAGAATGTTTTTCTTTTTAGGCCACGCTTCGTTTTTAAGCTTAAGATTAATTGAATAAATTTTGATTATCTTTTGCAGGTAACTTTTTTTTTTAGATTCTGCGGTATGCAGAACGAAGGGAAATGGTAATACCTTGTATCAATTTATATACTGTAGTATAGGCAACTACTACACTCTTGGAAATAACACTTTCATTTTTGACGATTCATGAATCCTCAAGCCTCATTTCGTTAATTTCGAGGATTGTTTCGTCAAACTATCACGTGACTTTTGAGTAAACGCGAGTCCTCACTCTTACGATCGTGATTTGACGATTCTGTATCTAGATTTTGAGGAAACTGAATCTCATTGTTGCTCACATTCATAGCTCAAAAATGATGAAATATTTCTTTAGATTAGACGACATTCAAATCCTCAAAAAAATGACTGTTCAAATTTCCTAACTTTGAGGAAACGGAAACTCGGAGCATTTGCAAGTAACGGAATCGTCAGAATTAAGGAGAATTTCGTCGTTTTTGAGCATACATTTTTTAGAGTGTAAACAAAAAATTTCTTTTTAATTGATAGTTCCTAAACAATTAATAAATTTTTAATTTCCTTGAAAACTAGCATTTTTTAGGCGAATTGCATTATATTGGCGATTTTTAGGCGGCTTCATTTTCCACGCCAAGCATCTCTTCTTTGTTCCAACCTCCTTGTTTTCTACCCCTTTTGTTTCAGCCCCTAACTTTAAATAAAAAAAAATAAATCGGAATAAAAGAAATTCCGACAGAAATGCAATTGGCTATTGGCCAGAGTTTCATGCAGAAAAGAAAAAAAACGTCCAGTCTTGTGGAAATGATAACAAATCGTATTTGTTTTCACTGCGTTAAGTCCGGGAAATTCAAAATGCTCTTAGCCCTGCATTTTTCCTACTTTGTTTCTCCTATAAAGGTATTCGCGAAGGGATATACGAAGAATTGCGACCATGTGTATGAGAAAAGCACAGGTTTATAAAATCGGATTTTTTTCACTGCGTTATAAAAACGATATATATTGTATTCAAGTGTTTACGATTTGATTTTCTGATGCACTAGAATGATTTTAAAGATCGTTGAGATTTATTTTCAAAAGCTTTTCCGAAATAAATAAATGAATGAAGTATTCTTAAAATAAAATTCCAATTTTCAACGTAAATAGATAAATTTAATGGAGTGCTTTTAAGCTCATGGTTTATTTATTCGAAATTGTTTGTTCCCAAAAGAAACATTGTTGGTTTACGCTTTTTTTTGTAAAACTTTAATTCAACGTATTCCTTATTTTGTAGTTGTTTCATCGTAATGTAAAACTTATGTTTTTTTTGTCATGAAATTTTAAATTCAATTATAGAATAAAAATTTGCTTATTAAAAAAAATTGGGAATATAATGTACACAAAGAAATATAAAAAAATCTACATCTATTCACTAACTAGTTTAAGGACGCAGCATTGCGCGGGTGAACTATAAAACGGATCCCTTTATGCCCACATAGACCTGTTTGGATACGAATATAAAAAAATCGCTTTGTAAATGACACCTTCAGTACAGAAGGAATAAGCTCTTAAACTTTGGTATCTGTACCTCTAATAATTTTGGCTGGGCATTGATATATATAATTCAGTCAGGACATCGTCCTTTATGCATATAGATTATCCTATGTCCATTATTTTTAATGAAATAGAGCATTAACAACTTTCAGTTTACAACGCTGGGCACCACTTTTAAGCTCCTTTAAGTTTTGCAAACCCTCTACGCGAAAGAATTACTGTTTAATCGATTACTTCTTAAGAACTTATTCGATATCAATCATCATCGGAAAAGAAGGTGCTAATCTCCCCTTTACTCTCTTCTTTCATAATATATTTAAGAAACTCTCAGACGAACGCAAATTTCATAGTCAAGAGGAGAGCTTTGATGTGTCTCCACCGGCCAGTTTAACAGGGGCTGCAAATGTAATCTCATTACGTGATTTTTCATGCTGGCAGTAAATTAAGGCTGTATTGTCCCATTCAATAATTTTCAAGACGTTCCTTTAGTTAAAAATCAAAAGCAATTATTTAGCATATACTAATTGCGTGTTAAACCTGGCTTTTTTTTATAAAAAATATAAATTCTAAATCAACTTTTTTTTCTCATTTGGAAATGATTTTAAGATCATTTCTTCAAAAAAAAAAACTTAAATTCTTACTTTTTAATTGAATGTTATTTTGAAAAGTTCTAGTTTATGCAGAGTAAGCAACAGTATATTTTTTTCCTTTCTATAGTAAACCACCATAAATTTTTGCTCCTTTCCATAGTAAACAACCTTGTTTCTTTCCAGGCCGTCCGGTAGAATTTTTGTAATACAAAATCGTGTAATTTAAGATTTACTTTGAGCTAAGAAAATAAAACATAAAAGAGTAAAATGATTTGAAAACTTTTCTGAGAGGAAAAATATCTCTGTATGGCTGTTACTAGAAAGTGTAATTTTGTATATCTTTATTTTTAATAACCTTTATGTTCTGTGTTAAGACCCCAAAAGGTAAATGTTTCTAAATAAGTGCTCATTTGAGTAGGTACTCAAGGTATATTTAAAGTGGTTTTTCTTTTACATTATTGCGAGTTGGCGGACAGACTATCGATAGAATATTAAAATAGATAAATTTATGTGTAAACAGAAGAACATCCAGTTGTTTAAACCAGTTCTTAAACCAGTAGCATAAACTTCCCTGGAAAAAAAGGCTTCATGTTTAAAAGAAAAACTAAAAATCATAATGTTTTCGTGATTGTTGAAAATATAAAGGATCTTAGAATTTATTTGTTTCGTTACTATTACTTAAACTAGTCTACACTCTTAAAACAAGTTAGTGGAATCCACTCCTGTAGGAGAAGTGTATTTTTCGACACTGGAAAGGAGTGAATATTAACTCAGACTGAGTTAAAATCACTCGTTTGGAGTGATCTTGTCGCAGATTCAACATACAAAGGATCCACTCCTGTAGAAGTGCATTTTCGACACTGGAGAAGTGAAAATTAACTCGGTACGAGTTAAAATCACTCGTTTGTTTTAAGAGTGAAGATGATTTTTCATTGAAATGTTACGTGAACAGGAACGTGGTGCACGTTCAATCCATTTGTGGCTTAAAAACGCATGTTCTAAATTTCTTCTCGATAAAAGTAGAGCACTTACAAGAAAAATATATTTAAATTTATAAAACTTGGTTTCTGAAATTGTGTAATACATTGTTACTCAAACAAATAATCAAAGCAACAGTCGAATGAATAGATTCAGGTACGTTTAACCTTTCAGTCCCAATGATAATTTGGCATCATTTAAAAAAATTTCTGATCGTCGATTGCCATTTATGATATCAAAACGTATATCATTCGATTATTTCTATTAGTTCGACTTTTTTTTCTATTAGAAAACAATTTGTATCAATCCTGATAGATGTCAGCACAAATATATATTTTTTAATTTAGTGAGAAAAATGATGATGCCAAATGGCATCAATGGGACTGAAAGTTTTAAATTTAATTACTAAAATATCGAAACTATTACAGTTGGACCCCTCTGGTTCTCAATTACAGAATTAATAATAGCAAATTGACCGTACAAAGTTTCTATGTCTTTATTCAATATCATCTGACTCTATTTTTTTTTTTAAAACGCTGTACAAACGAACCAAAAATTCTCTACAAACTGTTTTTTCACAAAATTTCAACAAAATTCATTCTTTCCTAGGGAAAAAAAACCCAGATTCGTGCTACTAATTTACATGCAAATGTAATTTAATTTTCGGTAAGTAAACGACACTTTCTCAACGGGAGAGTCTTGTTTGTATTTTAGCTGAATTGAAAACTTTTTTGCCAGTTAGTGGAATGTTTAATTTTTTAAAGCAGAGCACGTTGTTGAGTCTCTTCTGGTCAGCTTCCCATTAAAATACAAGCACTACTTCCTCACCCTACTGCTGGCACAAAGGTTAGTGTACTAGCCTTTGGAGCTGGTGGTTACGGGTTCGAATCCCGGTAAAGACATGGATGTTTGTGCTTATCAATAAATGTTATTTGTCTATGTGCTTGTGTCGTCCTTTGTGTGTCTCTTGTGACTGTCTCTTCTGGCGAGCTGGGTAATGGGCCATAAAGCCTACACTCTCCCTTCTAAAGGGCGCATTCACTGTCATTTGTCCTCACCCTACTGCTGATATCAGTATTAACTTTTTTGAAGATGTCCTATTGGATATAGGCCCTTTAGACCCTTTTAGGGCTTCCTCGTAGACCCCTGTGAAATTTGTCAGTTTCTTGAACATAGAATATCTGCCTCAAGATGCAATTAAGGACAAAAATATAGTTTAACAGTTCGATTCGCAAGAACTGTCAAATGGAGGGCTCAAAATGCAATTGAACCAAGTCCATAAAAAGATTCTATGTCCAAAGAGGTTTAAAGTTAAAACTGGATCAAAAATACCTTTTATCATTTTTTTTTAAATTGCTGCCGCCTAGTGGATATTATCTGAACTAGGACTTTTTCATAATTGCATTGAAATCTGCATAGTTAGTGTATGCAATTGCGTTGCTGAAAATGACATAAAGTAAACTTGGTTCACGTGTATTATGAATCCTCCATGTGTGAAGAGATATGGCATTTTGAAGAAATATTTAAAATAATTATCCAATTATCTACAACTTGTCACAGTATATATCTGGACTAGTGTAGTCTGACAAGATATAGACCATACATGACACGACAGAGAACGAAATAGACATGTGTCATCTTCCACCGTTGCGAAATGTTATCTAGTTAAAACTCCCTATTATAGAGGACGGCTACTTATGCATAAGTATTTCTCTATATCTTTATTTCTAACAATTGCAAAGATCGAAATTAAATCGTAGAAAATATAATTAGAATCGATTAAATATGATCAGTCATTACAAATTCAAACATAGAAGTAGAATACAGTAGAGTCTAGCTTATCCGAAAGGTACGGGACCAAAATTGAGCAGCAAAAAATAAAAAAATTACTACATATTTTGCTTAATAAATCCAACTTTGTAAGTACTTATTTGTTTTTTTTTGTGCATTTATTTATGCGTATGCATTTCATATTTTAACCGAAAAGCTCGAATTTTTTTTGATAAACCGAATTTCGGATAACCCGGAATTGGATAAACGGGACTCTACTGTGAAGTTAAATAAAATAAAATTTTTAGTCCAGTTTCAGTTCTAGAATTTTGTTCCCTACTGGACAATTCAATATTTTCTTACCTTGCTGTTACGAATTTTGTGTACAAACAATTCTTTCAGCAGAACTAAAGCTTTTCTCTATTCGTGAATAATGTTAAATTACTGTACCACAATTTCGCATAATCTCTCCGCATAAGACAAAATATCATATAAACTGAAGTTTCCCTACGTTATTGTATGCAAATCATTACCGTTTTGGTAATGATTTGCATGCTTGAAATTCAATCGAATTAAAGTCGGTAGTTTAATAAATAGTAGGAATATAAAAGTTGAGCACTTATAGACCTTCAAATTAGAATAAACACAGCAGACGAAAAAAACGCTCATTTTGAGAGTGAAGTCGAAATAACCCAATGAAATCTCAGAATGCAAAAAATGAAACGATAGTTACATCATCCGAAACAACCACATAACTATCTTACAAATTAATCCTACGTGCTTTTACTTGGTTATACTCAATTTGTGTACGCAATAAATTTTTTCCAAAAATTACCATAAATCCTATGCTTTCACCTCAAAATGCGAATTTTTAAAATTCCAAATAACTACTTTTAATATTATGTTCTTTAAATTTCGAATCAAGAAACTTAAATGAAGTCTTCAGTTCTAGAGGAATAGGCTCCTAAAATGCTTTATCCAACTCCAATTTTTTATAGACGTTGAAAATTTTTAACCTACTTGTGTCATAGAAAATTTTGATCCTTCGTAATTCTGCAAAGAATTAGCATTGTCGTACCACACTATTGTACTACGAAGGATATGCTGTAGGTTTGATTTAATTTAGGTCATACTTAGAGATATACCGGGTTATTGGCTACTGGCTTTCTAATTTTGAGCAGTAGTGACAAAGCACGCATTAGCTAAAACCCGACTCGACGCAACTTAATAGCAACAACGAACGCGAGGTCAGGACTTTGAGACATGTCATATTTAAGTTTTATCTTGGATATAAAAAAGGAGGGTTACTTCTGATAGTTTAATCACTTTTTAAATTGCATACTTTCGAATATCTCAGCTTTATGGGACAAGTTACGAAATTTTGGCACACATTTAGAAAAAAAGTATAACGCATTGTATTTCGTTTCAGTCATTTCGGCGCGATTTGCGATTTTGAATAAAATACAGGGTTTTTTAATTGAAGATATTTGAGATTTGAAATTAAATTTGCGTAAAATATTGTGTTAGCATTAGCGAGTAGAATCGCAACCCTTAGTGAAGTATTCTACGAACTTTAGTTGCAAATATAAAAGAATTTGACTCGGAGTAGTTTATTGATTTTGAAACTGTCAACTATTACTGTTGACTACCAAACATGTATGCGATGTTCCCGTGTTACTGCGGTTAAGTCGTATGCTGTGTGGTTTTACATTTCGTATGCGATGTTCCCGTGTTACCGCGGTTAAGTCGTATGCTGTATGGTTTTTCCATTTCGTATGCGATGTTCCCGTGTTACTGCGGTTAAGTCGTATGCTGTATGGTTTTTCCATTTCGTATGCGATGATCCCGTGTTACTGCGGTTATGTCGTATGTTGTATGGTTTTACATTTCGTATGCGATGTTCCCGTGTTACTGCGGTTAAGTCGTATGCTGTATGGTTTCCATTTCATCAAGTTTCTTTATTCTGATATCAACATATATTTTTGTGTTAAAGATAAATTAATGTTCGTAACGACATTCTCTCATTTAAAACAATTATGTAGTCATACAAAAAAAAGTACGAAGTTTATTTCACTAAGAGTTCTGCTTCTGCTTGCTAATGCTTCGCCAACCACAATCTTCTGGTTAGGCTCAGGGTAGGTAAAATGGAATTGTTGTCAAATTTGAGTGCATTATCACTTTCTGGTAACTTTTATGAATGTGGCAACTGACCCCAATATCTATCAACAACCAGATACAATATTAATGAATTTTCTTTAACTAATTTTAATATAGGTTTGGGCTTTTTTCATTTCAACGGCGCCTGTCGCACCAATTCGATGAAAGAGAAAAAGTCGTCAACAAATACATACAAAAAAGTAATTCATTTTCTGAAATTTCTTCAAAAATGAATTAAAAAACAACTTGTGAAAAATGAAAATGAGCCTGACCAAAATGAGGAATAATCAGTAAATCTTTGATTAGCAAGGTTTTTGTTGATATATCATAACACTTTGAAATTGTAAACTATTTGCAACACATTTGAACAAATTGGGCATAATCTATCGAACTGAATTTAATTGAATTTAAATGTAATAAGTAAGTTGACAAAATAATTTAATTGGTACGACAATGCTAATTCTTTGCAGAATTACGAATGAGCAAAATTTTCTATGACTACAAGTAGGTTAAAAGCTTTCAACTTCTATACAAAAAAAATTTGGAGTTAGATGAAACATTTTATTATCTTATTCTTTTATAACTGGAGGCGTCATTTAAGATTATTGCTTCGAAATGTAAAGAACATAATAGTAAAAGTAGTTTTTCAAATTTTTAAAATTCGTGAAAGCATGATTTTTGGTAGTTAAAAAAAACAACTTTATTGAGTGCACAAATTAAGTATAAGCAAGTAAAAGCACCTAATTTTAATTTGTAAATTTGCTATATGGTAGTTTCAGATGATGTAACTACCGTTTCATTTTTGGCATTCTGAGATTTCATTGGTTTATTTCGACTTCACTCTCAAAATGAACGTTTTTTTTCGTCTGCTGTGTAAATTCTATTTTGAATTTCTATAAGTGCCCAATATTTTCTTTAACAATAAATCAAACTAAGCTCGAGAATTATGTAACTTGGCACGTCGTGTTGAAATACGAGGTATACCAAAACGCAATTTAAAAGTTGATAAATTACTTAATATAGAATTTCTGTTTTAACCCTGAAAAGCGTACATTAGTTTTGTGAATTAGTGTTGAGTAAAAGTTCAGTTTAAAACGTCACAAAAAACATTTACAGATTAAATGTTACTAGGTCTTCATTGCATGACAACTTAACAAAAATTTCTAATTCAAGAACAAGTTTTATATTCCAGCTATGTCGTATGTTTTGTTTCTTGAAACATATTTTATCATCTATTTTTTAACTTCCTGCCCGAATCTCACCAATTCGAGGCGGGGATTAGGTTGTCAAAAAGATACAACCCCATTTAACAGAAATCTTCTTAATCACTTAAGTCTTATTCGGAATTTTCAAAAATGGATAGAAAACGTAAATTTTCTAACTAATTAAATCAAATTTCAGCTAGATTTCTTTAAAAGAAAGGGTGTCAGCTTTTTAAAATTTGAAATTTAAAACATTTTTGTAAACGTAGGGCAAAAGTTCTATCGATAGGAATTTTTCAGATGTAACGCTATTTTCTTTTTTTCCTCCTTATTCTGCGATTTTCATTGGTCCTTTCAGTGTTACTCTCAAATTGACTGTCATAGATGAAAATAAGAAATTTTTCTTTCTAATCAAGTTTTCTTTAACAATTGATTAGAATAAGAAACAGCAAGATGCTGGCATTTAAAAAATTAAGTAAAATGTTCTTAGAAAACTCATTTTCGAATATCAAAACAAAATAGAGACAAATGGAAAGCAAGACTGCTGAAGTTCTTGCCATTCACGAAGTAAAGCAGCCCCATTGAAAATATGTTTGTAAATTACGTGACTAAATTTCATAGCTTGATGAATTATGTCTTAAATAAAAAATCAAATAAAGAAATATTATTTTAAATTTTGACAGTATCTGTGAAATTAAACTTAAAACGACACGGTTGTGTACTGTTCTGTTTTAGACTTCAGAAAATATCCGCTTTCAGATTATATGTTATGATACTAACAATGCATCACGTCGTAGCAAAAAAGTTTAATTGTTTGTTTAGTACAGAATATTAAATTGTCACACAGAACAATTAGCTTTAGATCCCTAACGTTGCACCGATTCATCCCTATTTACGGTGGCTTGTATAGTATGTAAACTTTTATATTTTGAAAATCAGTCAACCTCCTCAGAATCCAATAATGTCACCATTAGAAATGTCTATTAACTCATATGAAATGTAATGAAAATTTTGCGAATTGGTTGAGTTTTGTTTTCTACAAGTTTTGGAATGTTATTAAGCTAGGCTAGCTGTCATAGAAATGTTTAGGCATATTCATGTCTATTTTTGAATGGTAATTGCAGGTCGTTTATTTGATTATTTCACACCACTAGTTTTTTTTATGTTTGGATGTCCAACTGAATCTCGGACCTTCTTTTTATGAAGAACATACTCCATATTTTGAACATCATATTAATCAATATTTCCATTTCTTCCAATTTAAATAAAAATTGAAATAGTTTAATAAAATAAAATTTTTAAATAGGCAAGTTTCAAGATGTGTGTGGCAACAGTTATAGCGGTATAGTTTTCAATTTAAGTTCTACAATTACTTGCGTCCCCTATAGGACAATACAATATTTTCTTACCTTACCTTGCTGTAAGGAATGTTGTGTACAAACTTTTCTTTCAGTAGAACTAAATCTTTTCTCTATTCGTGAATAACTTTAAATTGCTGTACCACAGTTTCACATAATCTCTCTGCATAAGAAAAAAGTATTATCTTAACTGAAGTTTCCCTACGTTATTATATGCAAATCATTACAGCTTTGGTAAAGATTTGCATGCTTGAAATTCAATCGAATTAAAATCGATAGTTCAATAAATAGTAGGGAAAAAAAGAAGTTAGGCACTTATAGAACTTCAAAATAGAATTAGCACAACAAACGAAAAAATCGTTCATTTTGAGAGTGAAGTCGAAATAAACCAATGAAAATCTCAGAATGCAAAAAATAAAACAAGATAGCTACATCATCTGAAATAACCACATAGCAATATTATACATTAAATGTACGTGCTTATACTTAATTGTGCACGCCATAAAGTTTCTTTTAAAAATTACCATAAATTCTTTGCTTTCCTCTCGAAATGCGAATTTAAAAAAAGCCAAATAACTACTTTTAATATTATGTTCTTTACATTTAGAAACAATAATCTTAAATGGCGCCTTCAAATCTAAAAGAATAAGCTCATAAAATGTTTTATCTAATTTTTACCACTCCAATTTTTTTGGATAGATGTTGACTTTTTTTAACGTACTTGTAGTAATAGGTTTTGATCCTTCGTAATTCTGCAAAGAATTAGCATTGTCGTACCACGCTATTATACTACAAAGGATATGCTGTGGGTTTGATTTAATTTTGGTCGTACTAGAGATTTACAGGGTTATTGGCTACTAGCTTTTAATTTTTAGCCGTTTTCAAGTGACGAAGCACTCATGAGCTGAAACCCGACGAAACTTCATAACGACATCGAACGCGGGGTAAGGATTTTGAGCCATGCCGTATTTAAGGTTTATATTATAAAAATAAAGGTTATTTCTGATAGCTATTTATCCATTTTTAAATTGCATACCTTCGAATATCTCGGCTCCATGGGACAAGCTATGAAATTTTAGCATACTTAGAAAAAAAGTATAATAACACATTGTATTTTGTTTCTGTCTTTTCGGCGTAGTTACGATTTTTACTCTTAAATGGCGCCTTTAAAAAAAAATTGAATAAAATGCAGGTGTTTTTTAATTGAAAATATTTAAGCTTCGAAATTAAATTTGCTTGAAATTTATTGTTGTGTTACCATTAGCGAGCAGAAGCGTAGCCCCTAGTGAATCATTATGCGAACTTTAAGTTACAAATCCAAAATAATTCGAATAGGAGTAGTTTATCGATTTGGAAATTGTCAACTATTAGTTGTTGACTCCAAACATGATGCGATGTTGATGACTCCAAACTCCATGCGATGTTCCCGTGTTACTGCGGTTAAGTCGTATGCTGTACGGTTTTCCATTTCGTATGCGATGTTTCCGTGTTACTGCGGTTAAGTCGTATGCTGTATGGTTTTCCATTTCGTATGCGATGTTCCCGTGTTACTGCGGTTAAGTCGTATGCTGTATGGTTTTCCATTTCGTATGCGATGTTTGGAATCAACAACTAATAGTTGACAATTTCCAAATCGATAACCTACGCAGAGTCGAATTATTTTGGATTTGCAACTTTAAGTTCGCAGAATACTTCACTAGGGGCTACGCTTCTGCTCGCTAATGGTAAACACAATTAATTTCAAGCAAATTTAATTTCGAAGCTTAAATATTTTCAATTAAAAAACACCTGCATTTTATTAAAAATCGTAACTACGCCGAAAAGACAGAACAAAATACAATGTGTTATTATACTTTTGTTCTAAGTATGCCAAAATTTAATAGCTTGTCCCATGGAGTCGAGATATTCGAAGGTATGCAATTTAAAAATAGATGTAGTTATCAGAAATAACCTTTTAGTAATATAAACCTTAAATATGGCATGGCTCAAAATCCTTACCCCGCGTTCGATGTCGTTATAAGGTTTCGTCGGGTTTCAGCTCATGTGTGCTTCGTCACTTGAAAACGGCTCAAAATTAAAAAGCTAGTAGCCAATAACCCTGTAAATCTCTAGTACAACCAAAATTAAATCAAACCTACCGCATATCCTTCGTAGTATAATTGCGTGGTACGACAATGCTATTTCTTTGCAGAATTACGAAGGATCAGAACCTTCTATGACTACAAGTAGGTGAAAATTTTCTACGTCTATCCAAAAAAAAAATTGAAGTGGTAAAAATTGGATTCAATAAATGGAAGATATCTCGAAACTAAACCAATCGAAGTCCCCGAATTGCTACTCTTTGGCAAAGATACGCTGTAGTACGACTTTATTTTAGCCAACCAATAAAACTGAGCACGAATACGTCAAATACATGTTCTAAATAACCCAAAGTTCTTACCAATGGTGCAACGTTAACTTTTAGGCCACCCTGTATATAACAAATGTCATGAAACTAATGTTAGACATTCTTCACCGTCTGTAAACAACAATCGAAGCTGTTCAGTTTATTGAACTTTTTTTCTTCACTAGGTAAGCATCACAAAATGCAAAATCCCTTAACCGGTTGCGTTGGGTGCCTACTCAGGTGTCGGTTCGTCACTTGAATGTGGTTTTAAAATATGACGTCCATCGCCAATAGCCGTCATTAGCTCTAATGCGACGATAATTCAAACCAAACCAAACTAAACAAAATGCAAAATAAAATCATGTATATTTTTATATACATATTTTTATTGTTAATACTCCATTTATGAAATAAATGTCCAGTCCCAGTTACTACCATCGTCCTTTATTTAATCAAAAATCTTTCCTAACTAAAATAAGAAAACACAGAACAGACCAGTCACCAACCAGAAATCCTACGCTTGTACAACCAGGCATTTCTCGACATTTTTATCTCCTTCTCTCCCGGGTTACGAGATATCCTCGTCTTTTCTTCCTCGTATTGATAGTTGGCCAACCGTAATATCAGTTGCCACGATCTGCCTTGACAGCGAATGTGGCCGTTTGTAGAATGTATTTTTGTTTGGGGATGCTTCCTGGTTTCGATGCCTTGATTGCCTGTTTTCTTTTCGTGGTCTTTTGGGAGATTTCTTTAAAGAATTGTTGACAAAGCGTTTAATGTGGCGGAAAGTTAATTCGGTCGTAATTTTATAATAATGGTTTCAAACTACTTTTTATAATTTGAGAGGGTCTATCGGTCTCATAGAACTAATGCTTTAGTTTTGAAATCACAACTTTTGCAAAAGAGCTTGTAAACTTGCTTTAAATTAAATTATTTTTACAATAATTTTTTAGTTTTGGTGGTTATTCAGAGTATTAATAGGCAATGACTGAAAATAATAGTAAAATGGAATGCAATAATAAGTATAGTTTTTATTAATTTTTTTTTTAAAATCTACAGATCTTTTTGTTACGCGTGTCTGTTTCCTTCTGTATTTTGTCATGTATGGTACTTAATGTCTAAAGACGTCCCAGGAATCAATTGTAAGATTTATTAGAGATAATTTTTAAATTTGCTGCAATGTCCTATGGAGGAATTTAAATACCTTTTCAAGCTCTGCACATTTGACTGGGATCCAAACGGACATTCCAATTAACAAAATGCTGACATCAGCAGGGGGTTGGGAGGCGGGGGGGGGGTAATATTCTGATGGGGGTTAAACTATACTAGTGGATATACATCCAGAGTTAAAATATACAGAGCATGTTAATAATTATAGACGCGTATCGGATAAAAGTGGATATGCTCATGTGAAGAAAAGTCGAGAAAATTCCTTGTTGAGCTCTTGAAAGACTATCTTTTTATGAAGAATCTAACACAATGACCAAATATCTTTGAATTTCTTGATTTAGACATCTAATAGAAATCTAATTTTGGTAAGTCAAAATATAACTACATGTGCATCCATTAGATATCCAGAATATCGATGTCTAATAAAGAGGAGTTGATGCACATTCATTACATGTCCCAAATGTCTAATTCTAAATTAGAATACACATAGATATCTAATAGATATCCCAAAAAACTGATTTTGTGGACAGATATGCAATAGATGTCGAATAGACATCTCGAACGGCTAATGGATCATGTAGATTAACAATAGATATCTTGTAGATAATAGTGGTTGAGTAGGTTGTGGGGAGGGGTATCGATTGGCACAAAATAAAAGTTAACATTATATAAAAAGTCGTATATGTTAAAGGAACCGCCGTACATCATCGCTGGGTATATATAAAGCTACTATATATTAATTGTAAAAATCAATGTTAATAGATTTAACTAAACGGTTAGTCGTCATTTTATCAAAGCCAAGTTTAATTTAAATATAGTTAAAATAAATACCAAAATTAAATTGATTTTAAAATTAAATTCTTCGATATTAACTTATAAGAATATATTTATATAATCTCTTAAAAAAATGAACAAGTCAATTTTTACACACTTTAACAATGCACTTTCTTCCTTCTCCGTTTTATAAAGAAACACGCTCTAATTAAAATCTGAGCTTTATAAATAGCCGCTGAATATTCATGCGGCTGTCTCTCTTTAAGATTCACTTAGCATCGCAGCACGAAAACGACATCCTATTCACTCAGCAACGTGTCCTGTGCTTTAAAAATTAAACATTCCACTGACTGACAAAAAAACGTTTTTTAATCCAGCTAAAATACAAACAAGACTCTCCCGCTGCAAAAAGCGCCGCTTTACTCACCGAAAAGAAAATTACATTTGCATGTAAATTGATAGCACGAGTCTGGGTTTTTTTTTCTCCTGGGAAAGAATGAATTTTGTTGAAATTTTGTGAAGAAACAGTGAGTAGAGAATTTTTGGTTGTTTGTACAGCGTTTTTTAAAAAAAATAGGAAGTCGGGTGATATTGAATAAAGACATAGGAACTTTGTATGGGGAATTTGTTATTATCAATTTTGTAATTGAGAACCACAGGGGTCCAACTGTAATAGTTTCGATCTTTTAGAAATTGGTTTCAAATGAAGGATGACAATTAACGTGCAGAATCACAGAGATTTTAGTTCAAAGTGAAGTTTGTTTTTATAGTAATTATCACGTGTAATAGCTTCCATGTAAGATTTTTACACCTTGATTTTTAATATGTTATGGACTGCATTTCATAAGCTTGCAAGAGTTAACAATTTAATTTCCTTAAACCTTTTACATAATACTTAAATATTACTTTTTTTCATGCGATTTAAAACTTCGTTTCAATAATACACACTTAAAAAAATACTTTCTTTTATTGCAAACTGGAAACTCGACATTACTTGCGTTAAATTTTAAAGAAATAAGATTTTAATGTAGAGTTACATTTTGAAGGCACAGGAGAGAAAAAAAGCATCCCAATCATTAAATTCTCTTAAAATTTTCAGTGCTTGTAGAGTTAAACTTTTATTTGTAATTAAATAATGAAGTAGAATTTGAAACGTAATTAAACTACAATTTCGACAACTTGCATGTCTTATGGCATTTTAAGCTATAAACGTAGATAATGACAATGTTATGAATTATTTGAATTTTTACTTTAAGAGCCTGGTATGGAAGCTGTAATTAATCGACCAATATGCTGCTATTTAAAAAAAAATGGCTCAAAAAATGGCAGGTGAATTTAAGTAATGAATTTAATTAAAATGAAAATAATTGAATTTAATAAAATAAATAAATTAAAATAATTAATTAAATGAAATAATGAATTTAATTAAAATGAATTTAATTAAAGTCAAATTAATGAATTTAATTGAAATGAAATTAATGAATTTAAATTAAAAGGAAATTAATGAATTTAAATTTAAATGAAATTAATGAATTTAATTAAAATAATTAAAATAATTAAAATGTTTTTGAAAAACGAATGTGAATATCTGCTTTTTTGCGCTTCATAAAATGGACTTGGGTCACTATGATTCTAAAGTAAAATGTTTTTTCATAAATTCCTCATTGTTGCGATCTTGTTTATCTTTCAAATTTTGCTTTCTGGGATTGCAAAATGAAAAAACCTTCGAAGTAATTGGAAATTTTACATCTTTTTTAAAATTTGTTGACAAAAAAAGAAGCAATATGGTGAACCAACAAACACAAGATAATAAATGTTTAAAGCCTGAGGAAAATTTGAATACAAATGTGGTGTCGATTATTCGCTTGAAATAGATTTTTGCGGTCCAATCGCATTTTTTGTGTGTCCCAAACACTATTGCAAAAGATTGGTTCGCCATTTTAAATCCTGTTATTTAATTTTCTCCCGAATTGTTGTTTATCTTTGTTGTGTTCTTACAGAAAAAATAAATTAAATTCGCAATGGTTTTTAGTAACATAAAAGAATACCAAAGCCTCCCCCCAAAGTAAAACTTTTAAAAAAATTCTAATCCCCAAACAATTCTTGTTTCATGATATTCTTTTGTTTTCGCGAAAGGTTTAATTTTATTGCATGTTACGAAATACTATTTTTTTTTTAATTAATTTCAGTTTGATTAATTTTCATATTTCAAAAGACCAGCAAACAGATTATATTCTAAATATTAAATATGTAAATACAGTAGTAAGACTAATTTTGGAAAAGAATTACCCCTATTCTTGGGTTATATTTTCTTGCGTTATAGTAAGTGAAATAAGTTATGTAAGAAAATATATACATAAATTCTAAATAATATGTATTTTATTTAAGTCATAAAGTAATATAATAATTAAATTACACCCAAATGGTAAAAGAAATCCTTAAAAAAAAAATTATAAATTAAATATCTTAAAAAGTAATTAGTATCGTAGGTTTTTGTTTTCAAAACATTGATACTATAATTTGTGTATACAAAATTTGCAAATGGAGTAGCATCTACTATGCTTCAAATTTATTATCCTTCCTACATAAAAAAATATTTGCCTAGCATTAAATGCACTAATTAATTTTCAAGTGATACAAAAAGAAAGTTCTGCGTCTTTTGCTTTCCACAGTATTTGATGCATGACTTTTGCACGAAACGAGATGAATAAAAAAAAATATTAAAAATCTAGAGTCTTAATTAAATACAAGGAACCAAATCTAGTTTATTTTCGTACAAATACATAACCTCTCCCAAGAAAACAACGTACAATATAAATATAGAAGGTTCAGAATACAAGTGAACCAACTGTTTTTGTTTTCGAGTCGCATGTACTTCCTATGAATAATTTCAGTGCAATGTTGCAGACAAAAAATCCCAGTTTAGATTATATCCCCTGGGCAACTAAATTAATAAAATGTTAAGACATAATAAGAGCATAGTTGGAAAAATATGCTAATTAACATTTTTTAAAAACGAGATTTTTGTGTCAAGGAACATTTTGCTAACTTTACAGAGAACAAGTTTCCACTTTTCATAAACTTTAACTATAGTATATGACATATTATAACTTAACCCCTTAATTTCCTAAATTTTTAACCCCATATAAACTTAATAACTTTAATTATCTTTTTCACGTATCCTTAATATCACTTAGTACTTTAACATCCCAACTAAAAACTGTCGGTGACAAACAGTCGCCTAAATCAATCATTCCCACAAAAACTTGCTTAGTCATCTTGAACTTACGCTTTTTCCAGCGAATAATCTTGACTCTGATTGGTCGGTGGAGGAGAGTTCGACATTCTTCACCATTTTTAGAACATTCCGACACACATTCTCTGGTCGACTTAAGACGACCAATCTATTCTCTCCCAATGGCTAACTATTAGTTAAAAACGATTTAAATTTATCTAAGTTTCCCTGTCGATTTATTTTAAAGATATATTTTATGGTTTTAGAATACCGTTTTTAACCGTTTACCGTGTGCAATACCGTTTTGAGCGCAAACTAAAACCTTTTAAATCTCATTTGACCATTTTCATCTTTTTGTCAGTTAGCACGTTCTTCCACTAACCTTTTCAATATTAATATAAAGCTTTAACTCGCGGGTTCGAAACCCGGCTGAATCGTCAGTTTTTCTAGATGAGAAAACCTTGGACACGCATGACATATGATTATGTGGGGTGTAAAAGATCCATGGAGTAACAATTTGGCTTGGGTTCTCTTTCGCAAAGTAAATATCGGCATACTTTAACATCCACAGAGAACTGATTCCTTGTAATCAGAGCTTCAAAAATTTGGTAGCGAGTCGCCTAGATGGTGCCACAAAAAATGGCTCTCGGTTGTGGGGAATATGCCAAGTCTGCAAAGGCTTTGGCTACCAATAATGCAGCCCCATTAGAAAAAAATAAAGCTTTAACTTATGTTGTAGCACAAAGCTTTAACTTCTGTTGTAGCACAAAGCTTTTAACTTATGTTGTAGCTCAAAGCTTTCTATTGACTTAATTCACTTGCATTCCGAGCCCTCCATATAACACACATAAAAGGCACAAATCCTTTGAGCCCGCAGTTCACTTTTGATCTCGCTAAGTTAAAGGTTTCCACGACGAAGAAAACCTTTGACAAATGTCTTTTGTTAATTGCGTGGAAAAGCGCTCACATAGAAAGGATTAACAAAGCGATACCATTGAAATTCGCAAAGCTGTAAACAATGGCGTCCTGAGTGGAATTTATCGCAACAGTTACAAGGTTCTGTTCTAAGATGGAGCCTTGTTCTGAATGATAGGGTGTCTCGTTAAAACAAAGGGTTTGGGGAAAGTGAGGAATGTTGTGAGGTTTCAACGCGTGTCAATTATTTCCACTTTGCGGCAGTTTTGTTGACATTTATATTGTAGCGATTTAATATGCAAAATGAATGCGGTAATATCGACTGTATAAATTTGGTTTTCAATTAAATACATTGTTCTACAGACTGGTATTATTCTTGTTGCTTTAACGGGGACAAAGAAACAAAACTACTCTCCGAAAATTCCTTTAAATTAAGCGTTTGTGTAAATGTACCCTTTGTTACAAAATTTCAATATCCATAAAAAAGCAAAGAAAGTAACTTATAAAACTTCCAAATTTAAACAGAAATGTTCTTGGTCCTATGAGTGTAAAATAGCTGTTGTTCTAGCTATCATATTTTTAAATATAACCAAATCTTTAAATATTGTGATAGAACATTTCATCTTGAATAACTTTTAAAAAAATAGTTCTTATTTAATAAAACTATATAGGATAATGTCCGTATCAATAAATTTTCCGTAACAGATATGTTCCAAAAAATTTGTTCAATTTAATAATTATGTATAATGTGTATTATAAATTATCAAAATGCCCGGTCGTTATAAATACTGCTATTATTTCTCTGAGTACTTTTCTGAGTAAAATGTATTTAGATAATACATTTATATTTGATAGTATATACCTTTATTTGCTTCTTTTTTTTACTTAAATTACTGAGTTATCTTAAGGACACACTATATGAATTTTTCTTATTTTTTCGTGTAGAGAAATATGAGTGAAATATGATTCAAATTAATCACTCGACTTTTAGCACTGTTCATCATGCAGGGTGCAGTGATATTTTCAATATGATTTATCACTTTGCCACATCCCTTTGAGCATTTTTTAAATACATCCCTTTGAGCATGTTTCCCGTAACATCTATATTTTGCAGAAAAACTATATTACATTAGTAAAAACGAAGTTTAAAAAGAAGCTGCATCTCATTGATATTGTATCTATTCTTATTAGCTTAACATAACATATTTATATTTCTTTTCAATATTTTATGATGCAATATTCAAAAACTACTCGCGCTGAACGTAAATAACTTCAACCTGTTTGCTGGTACGCTGAAATATATACTTCCACTCCAACATCAAATATTTCAAAACCAAATAGTTTCCCGAAAATATATCCAACGACACAAACCTACCCCTCTCCTATCCAACATACACGACAATAGAAGTTTATGGTCCCTAACACAATTGAAGAGCTCAGTGGGAGAACGTGCTAAGAGACAAAAAGGTGAAAACGAGAAAATGAGCTATGAAGTTTTTGGTTTGCCCTTAGACACGTTAAAAACGTTACTTGTAATCAGGTAAAAAAATGTACGTAAAGTTAAGTTTTTATAAAAAGGGGAAAACTTGTTATCGTTAAAGGAGGTTGATTTGTATGTGGCGCTCAACATGGTTCAGTGGATACAAATTCTAATTCAAAATTCAATAAAAATCATGCACTCATACAAAACACGACCTTTTTCGAATATTCACATTTTTATTCTAAATCGAAAACAAAAACATTTACTGTTGAAATAGCAATTTCGGAAAAGTTGGAAAACAAAGATTATAGTCAATGTAAAGGCATCATTTTTAACAAAGTTCTAAACAGTAAATAAAACAAAGATAATGTTCAGGTAAAGTAGAGTTAATTTCACAGCAGGTCCAAACAGAGGTAATAACATGTTCGTTAACATAAAACTGACAATATTTTTCAAAATGTCATTTAGCACGTTCTTCTACCAAGATCTACAATTCTACCATTCTCAATGTCCTCTCCAACTGGACAATGGACGCATTTCTGTACTGGACCTATGCCAAATGAAGAATTTCGAGTTAGCGCAAAGGGCCAGCCATGCTGGCGTCCCTTTATGCATCTGAAATTTTGAGTTAAAGGCAATGGGGCGGATTCGGAACTTGTATATGGACTTTAAATTGTAAAATGTACTGGAACAACTGTGACGATCTGTTTGGTTCTGGTCTTGAAGTAATGAAATAAATCATTGTGGGGCTTTGGCAGTTGAGACTTTTCTGTTCTATTATATATTGTCCTTTGACCACAAGAAAATACTAAGAATATTCTTAATATATGTAAAAAAAATTCTAACAAATGTATATATATATGAGTTTTAAATAAAGGGTTTTTTTAATTAACGTTCATATTTGCTGAGAGGTATATCAATTTTAATGGATGTTGAGGTCTTGAGAACTAAAAATACTTTTGTGTTATGAAAGTACAAACAAGCAATGTCAATTTTTATAATAATCCATTTTAATTTTTTTAACTGCAAAATGACTTTCGGCTGCGTCTTTTTTATAAAAATAAACAACCAATGCTCACAATCAAAGGATGAACAATGTATTTTCAGATCCGCTGCCATATCAAATAACTCAGTAATTAAAGTTTAAAAATAAATTCTGTAACAATAACGTAATACAAAACATCCATTTAAATGAATGTCAGTTCTGCGAAGATTATAAATTAGTTAATACGAATTATTTTTTATTCGAGTGAAAAAATTGGTCTACTGATGCAGTGTTTTCATTATAGCAATATAGTCTAAACTGATACTTTTCGTCTACATTTTAGTGCCTATTATATAGATAGTTGTAAATCGCACTATATTTAAATAGTACACATGAATAATTCATTTGAATTTGAACACATTCCTAATTGTAATACAAGTTTAAAATTCTGGAACGACGACCCTTTGTAATTTAAAACTTTCGAGAATCATCGCTTCGTCAATTCGTGTATCTGTAAAACTGTTTTCCCCTTCTATGTTCAGTTGAGACAGGGAAGATTACAATAATCATTGGATACTAATGTGCCATGAAGCATAGGATTCTAAATCTCAGGAAGGTTAATTTACGACAGTGATATACATGTTTTATGACATTCTGTTTACATTTTGAAGTTTTAGTTACTAATAACCTTCCTAGATGACAGTAGTAAAAGTGCATTCAAAATAGTGAAATTATTAACTTTAGTGAAATTATGTCTTTGGCAGTATTTAATGTATAATATTAGTACTAAGCACAAATTGTTTTGAAAAAATACTTATAATTCAAGAGGGTTATTTTAAAATATATTTAGTAATTTTGTAATCCTTGTCAAAATTGGAATTTTGTAGTTGGTTTTTTGCCACTTGGCAATATTTAAAAAAATTGAAATTATTTAAATTCCAATGCAGTATTTTTTCAGTATTTTTCCCATAATGTGTGTGTATTAAAGATACAAATATATTTTTTCGGGATGAAAAAAAATTCATGCCATACATGGTTAATTGAATTAAATATATGATGCTTTTATCGGTGCAAATGGTATAGTTTGGGAGGCATTTATTACATTTATGGTATTTGTATCATTAGAGGTAAATTATTGGAACAGTTCGTTACCTTCCGAACGACTTGGAAATGTAGAAAAATTTTATATTTTTCTCTGTACAAATTCCACAAATATTGCTGAAGTATTTTTAGAAATTCAGAATGAGTTATTTAAGAAAATGTGTTCTTGTGTTAAAATCATTTGTGTTCCTAAAGGAAAAAAGTATAAGATATCAAAGAAAATTTGTTATTAATAAAATTTAAGGTTCTAAGAGGAAATACTTGCGCATAAATTAGATAACACTCCTTGCACTCTACCTTTTAACTCCCTACTAATTGCTGCATGTATGGGGACTCAAAATCAATGAAATATACATTTCTTTTGCTTTTTTTAAATACTATAATTTTAAACTCTCCACAAAGTTTTACCAAACTTTCAAAACAATTGGAAATACATTTTTCACAAAGTTCAAATGAATAAATTTTCCCTTTCATTTTAACTTCTCTTAGAATGTTTAACTAATATTTTATTCTTCAATTTGATTTTACTATAGGTAATATTTGAATTAAGCCGGCACTTAAAATTGTACAACTCCAATAAATGTTAATAGAAAGAGGAAAAAATTGCGATTGTTCATAATAATATATTTAATAGTTATTGATGGAATAGTGAAAATGTTTGATAATTTTTTTCTAAACTAAAAAAAGTAAAATTTGTATACTTTATGAATATCGTGTTTACCCACTAGAATATTTTTTCCGTAACTATGCTTCTCTTCAAAAATGTCTAAACTTATTAAAAAGGATTAAATACTGCTTACAAAAAAAATCATCTTGAAATATTAAATCAGATTCTAAAATATGCTCCAAATTTTTTTTATAAGTTTTAATAATTTAAAATTGTCGTTTTTTAATTTTATGTATAAAATCTGTTTTAAACCCTTTTATACCAATTCTTAAAAAAATATATATGCCAATCTCAACTTAAATAAAAAAAACACTTTTTTATTAAAAGATAGATTCTCTGTATTCAAACAAAATCAAAAAACCATACCTCCATCGAAACTGGATCATAAGAATCCATCAATCCAATCTCATCTCCGTACAGCACCGAAAAAGACCCGGGCAGCACTGCCAGCAAGAAAATGGCCGCCATTCTGTTGTGGTCCCCGATTCTGCCGCCGAGCCTCAGGGTCTCCACAGACCCCATGTGCCACATGATGCTTGGTGGAAGAGGGAACTGGCTCCAGAATTTTTGTACCTCTTTCACTTCTTGGATGAGGGTTGAGGTGGAGATGCTTTCGTTTTCCTGGCTGTGAGAATGGTATTTAGTATTAGAGGAGTGTGAAATTGTAATGTGATAAAAATACAAAAAGTCAGTTTATTGCAAATCGGGAATTTATCCAATATCTCTATAGAACGCTAGGGTAGACTGACCAGTGAATGAACATTTGGTAAGTATAATTTTAAAAAAAATAAGGATTGAAAATCATTCCATTACATGGATTGGCAACACTGACTTCCTCCCATGTAGTAGGGAGCTATCTGACAATGGTTGGTTGTCCTGGTCATTATATCCTGGTGTTCATTCACTGGCGAACTTGACGTCCTAAGCGTTCATTCGTTGGTTAGTCTACCCTACATTGAAACTAAACTAATTCTGAGGAGAAATGGTATTTACATGGTAATTACAGGACAAACTGTGAGAAAAGGTTCATTTTAAAGTAAACAATCTTAAATCTGCAGTAGCCTTTTGTCGAATTTCCGACAAAGGTGAAATTGTTTTGCTGAATAAATTTGTTTACTTAAACAAGTAGCCGAAAAAAAATTAATCGCATATTTTTGCAATAAACTTATTTTTTAATGCTAAAAAGTTTTTAAAAATCAAAAACAATATAAATTGTTTTGGGACTTGAAATAAAGGCTGGTCAGTACTATAAAACAGACAGAAACACCGTGAATTTAAGGCAAAGCAAACTTTAAAATCAAATGCTGCCGAACCGTAAAAACTAAACAACCAAAACCCAGAAATAAAATAATTGTAGTCCAAACACCGGAAAATATGGAGTACTAGACATGTCACTAACTAAATTATCTATATGTTGGCGAGACTGCGTTTCTAGATAGAAAAAGTTGTATGCTTTTAAATAATTTATTTTTTCTTTAATTTATTACTTTGTAATTTTAAACTCTTATGATAACGTGAAGATTTTTGTACCGTTGTATTCCATATTCATGTTTGTAAGGTTTTTATTCCTAAAATATGCCGATAATTTGAGCTACATTTAGTTCGTGAAATTAAAATTCTTATACTTTTAGCTATGAGAATAAAATGAACAGGAGTATACATGTATACTTCGGGGTGATGCGAAAAAGCTTTCCCCTCTAAAGCCTTGGTTTCCTCGGAGTCGGTCACCAGAAAAATGCTATCGCTATTGTACGTGGATGACGTCTCTACCGGCCACCGCTTCACCGAAACGTTACGTTGACACAAAACTGGAAACCTAGCGAACTCACTCAACTAACTCTGTTGTTGTTTTGGTTTTCGTCTTTGCATGTCGAAAATGGAAAATTTAGGTTCTTCGTGATTTCTCACAAAATCAATAAGCATTTCTTCCTCGGAAAGCGTAAAACAACTCTCGCCTTCCGTCATTTCCTCAAATTTTTAGTTATTGGCAAGCACACCACGCAACAGACAACAGCAAAAAAACGTTGTCATCAGGATTTCCCCAACGCACTCAACAGCAACGCAATCTGGCGGTCGTTTGAGTTGTCCGGCAACGCTCCCAAGGAAACCACTCTAGCGTAATCAATGTCAGTAGTTTGTATGACGTCATTCACCGCACTTGTCCGACCTCTTAAATCTGTTGACGGACTCGGAGGAAACCGAGGCTCTAGCTCTAAACGGCTATAAACCTTTTTAAGAACTCTTATTTGAAATTTATACGTTGCTTTTCAACTCTTATTAGCAATGCATAGTTTTTATACTTTCTTTATACTCTTTTTTTTACCACCAAATACTGAAATACAACTTACTTGGTCGGGTTCAATCCTGCATCCACCAAATCCACGAATTCCGGCATTTCTGTGTACACCATGGGATCCATAATCGCTCTTAGGTACTCCATGTCCTGGTGGGACACCATAAGCAGCTTCCGAGTACTGTTGGTACTGTACTTGTCTAGTACTTGCCGCCACTGACGCACTATTTGGGAGATGTGATCGGTACTTGACACGTGGAGGTTCTGCGGATAGGAAATATATTGCAAATTAAATTCTAATCGTTTAGTTAGTAGTTAATTTTCGTATTGCATATGAAGTTTAACACTTTCACTATGCAGGATTTTTATTTCCGCGTAATATGTGAGGAATATCATTATCGATTCCTTAGTTGTACTCCACCTGGGATGTTGTAAGAGAAAGGATCAATGTTTACAAAGCATTTCTGAATAATACTATGAAAAAAACGTGTTTAGTTAAGGTTTTCTTTAGTACTATTATAAAGCTGTTGAATGTCCCTAATTGTAAAGAATAACTTGATTCCAAAAAAAAATCTTTAAAATTTACGCTTGATTTTAAATGTAATTTTACAACAATAATTCAGCTACATTAATAACAATTCGTTTCTATAATTCATATTTTGAAATGTATTGATAATTAAAAAAAAGTGACAAAATAATGAAATATTTCAACAAATTGGCGTATTAATAATTTTGGTGCGAAAAAGTTTTTTTAATTAAAACTTTAAAACAATTTTACTTAAAAGATTTTCAGTTACTTAACAATATCCTAGCAAACCATTACCTCAATCAGGACACTAAATGTATCTTGCCAAAATCTACACCAAAAAACAATATATAATTGTTCTTTTCGAAGATTACATTCAGCGGTTAGGCATTTGCCTAGCATGCAGACGCTTCCAAGTTCGAGTCCGGGCATCGCCAAAATAACTGCCAACCTATAAATGTTCCGTGCAGCCAAAAATATCCGATGAATAATACCCCGTGTAGAGATAGTGCACGTTAAATATCCTTCAAAGTCCTAACGCTTCGAACGATGTCTCCCTTAACGGTTGAGTTGGGTGCCTACTCGGGTGTCGGCTCGTCAATTGACTGTTTCTAAAATATTACGCCCGTCGCCAATAGCCCTCGTGTAGCTCTAGTGCGACGATAATTCAAACTAAACGAAGACTACATTCAACAATCTTTTACTTAACAAAATAGTTTTCCCTTTACCTTGAGGTGCTTCACGTAAAATCCGTCCACTCCTAGTGCCGTCCACATTTCCATGATACTGGCCATCTCCAGTTGCAGCAGAGGGTTCGACCAGTTGAGGAACAAGTGGCTACCGAATGTCCGGTGGGGTGGGGTCCATTTGCGGTCAGTGTAGTCCGGCAGGGGTTCCAGTGGGGGCTCTTCACCCTATGAAAAGATATTCACAGGTTGATTATAAAGGAAGTTCTTATTTTAGGAGGGAAGGCTATGCAAATGGTTTAGCGTATGAACCGAGTTTCAAAAAACACTAATTATCTTAGGTAAAAAAAATCATTAGGTACTCTACGATAATTCAAAACTAATCTACCCCCAAAGCAAGTTTAACCCTCTAATGCAGGGGTTCCCAAACGGTGGTACGCGTACCACGCGGAAAAATTTCAGGTGGTATGCGTGGACTTCTTGGATCTTTAATTTACTTCTGAATCATATGTAAAAATAGAGTACCCTATGATATTCCGGCAAGTTCTGCTACTTTTGATGCCATTTGTTACCAGTTACTTGTGTGAGAGTGGATTTTCTGAACTCTTGTGCATAAAAAAATTAACATCGTAGCTGAATAAGTGTTGAAGACTTAACAGTGAAGATAAATTCCGTCACTTCTAATTTTGATAATTTAATCACAGGCAAATATAAACAAGTTTCACACTAAAGACTATAAAAGAATATTTTGTATGATGATGAATTTTTTGTTGAGTTTGTACTAATTTTTTATTTGTATGGTTTTAGACCTCTGGGTAAAAAATAAAACTGTAAATTAATACTATTTTAATCTTTTTTTTTCTCCATTATTATGAGCATGTCATAAATAAACAAATATATATCCATTAAATATTCTCAGGAATTTAATTTAAAAAAAGCCTTTGGACACTTTTCGAAGAGCCAATATTATACGTTTATTAAAATATATAGATCTGGTGGTATTCCGAAATTTCTCAAAGTCAAGTGGTATGCAGTTGCAAAAAGGTTGGGAACCCCTGCTCTAATGCATACTGTTGCCATATAGCCCCAAGTAACATAATCCACTTTATTCTATTAAAGTAAAGCTCCCTCTCGACAAATCTGTTTTTTCATCTATTACATTCCATTTTGAAGTTTTAGTTACCAATAACCCTCATAGATGACAGTAGTAAAAGTGTATTCAAAATTAAAGAGAGAAGTTATTAACTGTTGTGAGATTACGTCTTGGGCAGTATTCAAAGTATAATAATACTAGTACTAAATACAAATAAATTGTTTTGAAAAGATAATTGTAGTTCAAGAAGATTATTTTGAAATATATATTTAGTAGTTTTCTAGTCATTCTTATCGAAATTGGAATTTTGTAGTTGTTTATTGCCAAATGGCGAAAATCTTAAAAATTGAAATTATTTAAATTCCAATGTAGTTAATTTTTTTCTGTATTATCCCCATAATGTACGAGTATTAAACATACAAATATAATTTTTCGGTGTGAAAAAAAAATACATTACGGGATTGAAAGATGAAGTTTGTTGTAGATATTCGTTTTCTGCTTAGTTTCCCACCAAAACTTTTTTTTGGACAGTCATTGCGCTTAGAACCACTATCGCACTTAAAAATCTTATGCACAATATTAGCCTATAGCATAGTTAATTCTAAGTTATGTAATATAAAACTAACTACTAAATGTAAGCTTTAAGTAATAATATATTAGAGGAATATTTTTGCACTTGAATTTTTTTTAAGAATTTAGTAAGATACATTTGTGTAAAAACATAAATTGATTTGACACCTTTTGCACCAGGAATCTGTTAAACCTTGGACCCGCAAATGTTTAAAATTCACCTGACAAAATCTCGTGCAAGTAAAATTTTGTTTAATATAAAACAATTAGATTTTAGATTGATATTTTTAACGTGGTCTGATTCCAAATAATATTTTTAATTTTAAAAAAATAAAGTTTATGTTGAATTCATTAACTCAATTTACTCAGTTTTCGAATTAAAATCAAAATTTTAATTTACGTTGAAAGTGCACAAAAATCTTTTCAATTTGTGTATGACAATTGTAGTTTTTTCCGCTGCAGCTTTTCTTAAGGAAGAACGAAATATTTCAAAAGCTCTCCCACATTTTAGGCAATTTTCTGTGGAGAATTAAAATTAAGTTTTATTATGTATACGGTGCAAAGGTTTAATATTTGTGCTTTAAAAGATACTCTTATAACATAGATTAGATTTTATCTTGGAATAATAGCCATTCGTACTTTTCGTAATATTCTACTGCAGTTAATTAGAATAATTTCTCCTTGGGAGAAAAGTTTTAATGTTAATTTGATTAGGCATGTATTTAATGAAGAACTTAATTGCATCACGCCTACAAGAAAGGCAGAACTCGTGTTATTCTTCGAGCTATCTAATTTGTAAAAATCGAACGAAAATATTTTGATAAAGTTATTTGAAAGAATTGAGCTATTAAACATGTGTATGTTATTCTTGTCCTTGCAAAAGTATTTTTTTTAAAACTTGCTATGGTTAAATTTCATTCTAACATGAAAATGATGTCACCTTTTAAGTCTGACGCAATACTTTAGTATTCTATATTCTATTAAAACACAAATAGGTTTATACATTATAACCAAATTGTATCAGAAACTGTCACTTAAATCCACTTCCACATAAAATCTGTCCCACCATGCGTCTAAAAAATCATCCAACACTAGTTGTATATCAAGCTTCTAACCGTCAGAATTATTCATCAAAAAATTCAGTAATTAAAACTTATCGTTTCTAAATTTATTTGTATTTCAAAGAATGATATTTGAAGCATTAAAAAAAAGATTAAAAAACTTTTCCAAAACCAATAATTAGTAACGGACTAACGAAACTTCGTAACATTTATTACTGAATTATTAAAATATTTTTACGAAATGTAAAGTTTATCGTGTGATTGTTATTAGTTACAATAGCGGCTTAATTCTGTAAGAAACTTATTTTTTAAAATGAGAATCGAAGTTTGAAGTCTTTTAAATAATTGAAGCATTTCAAATTCGATTTTTCAATGTCTTACTCTAATTTCGATTCGCTAAATTTTTTGAAGTAGCACACTTGTCTACAGCATTTGTAGTTTAAACTATGAAGGTTAAAGAACGGACAAAAGCTTTATAAAAGCGTTCTCGTTTTGCGTTTATAAACGTAGTGTGGAAGTTTAAATAGAATTCTTTATTGTGTCTGTCTGTATTTCTTTCATTTTCACAATCCGAACCCCAATTGCTTTAATTCAAAATGTGCAGGGGAAAAAATTCAATTCTCACAATTTCGTGAACTGTTTTCAGCACTCCAGTGCTTCCATTAAAACGCTCTTCCGCCAATAAATAAGTTTGCCTTAACTTTCAGTTTTGGCTTTTAATTTTTATTGGCTTTTCTTCAATTTTTAACTAGAATAATGAAACCACCTTCAAAAGTGAATCCAGATCATTACCTTCTACGTGGAGTAAATTTGAAGCAATTTTAAATAATGAAAACTTTTTGGGCAGCATAAGTGTACATGTGTGCAATCTATATTTCCGTGCTACTGCGGTGAAGTTGAATGCTATGGTTGTCATTTTAGTTATGGCATATTTGAAAAATGGTAGAATCATTATTCAACAAAAAACAAACAAAAAAAATAAAGTGTATGTGAAACTTTCCTTCACCTTGATGTACGGGTAGTTAAAAAAAAATGTACAATTAAAGAAATCTAACGTGTTTCAGTTTCTCGTACGACTGTTTTAATTAACAATGGTCATTTAATTCATTATGTTTTTTAACCGAGTATTAAAGTCTCAAACTTTTTTTAATAATTAAAATATTTTGAATATTTTTCAAAAATTTTCATTGTCTTCTAGTTTTTATGTTCTAAATTTTTCGTATCGCACTAGTTTGTAGCATTTGTAGTTTAGGCTAAGAAAGTAAGTGGAGGACAGACATAGTCGTTGTAAAACTTCCACTATCTTTGCTTCCACTTTCTTATAAATGTATTGTGAAAGCTAAACCTTTATTGTTAGTTTGAAGTCGAATATTGCTTCACTTTTCTAAATTCTGCATTGAAAAGGCGAATGAACATGATCAACCAACGGTCTCCAAACCAAACCAAAGTGCTTCTGCGTTAATCCAATAAGAAAAATTATTTTCTAAGCCAGTCAGCTACATTTGACCTGAAAAAAAAATTGTAGAAATATTTAATACAGTCGGATAAATGTGGCTAAGAAAATATTTTTTCCCATTGGATTAATTCAAAGGCACTTTGGTTTTGAGTCCCGGGGTCATTCGGACTCGTTCGCCGTTAAGATGAAGTGAAAATGTGTCCTCCCATACCTGAAGCATTCGATGTTTCCGTGAAACTGCGGTTAAGTCGAATGCTGGGTATGGGATTTCAAGATGGAATAAGGCACTCGCGTCTCATACCTGATGCATTTGATGTTTCCGTGAAACTGCGGTTAAGTCGAATGCTGAGTATGGGATTTCAAGATGGAATAAGGCACTCGCGTCTCATACCTGATGCATTCGATGTTTCCGTGAAACTGCGGTTAAGTCGAATGCTGAGTATGGGATTTCAAGATGGAATAAGGCACTCGCGTCTCATACCTGATGCATTCGATGTTTCCGTGAAACTGCGGTTAAGTCGAATGCTGGGTATGGGATTTCAAGATCAATAAGGCCTTCGCGTCTCATACCTGATGCATTCGATATTTCCGTGAAATTGCATAGATTTAGAACATAAAACTAGCCTAAACTACAAATGCTACAAATTAGTGCGATACTAAAAATTTGGAACATAAAAACTAGAAGACCATTGACAATTTCAGAAAAATAGTCAAAATATTTTAATTATTAAAAAGTTTCAGACTTTACCTTATGTTTTTTAACCGAGTATTAATTTTTGAATGAATTAAACAACCATCATTGTTAATTAAAACAGTCGTATGAGAAACTGAAACACGTGTTATACATTTTTTTTATTGCACATTGTTTTTTTTAACTACACGTACATCAAGGTGAAGGAAAGTTTCACATACACTTTGCGTTGGTGTTTTTTTTTTTTTTTTGAATAATTTGATTCTACCATTTTTTCAAATATGCCATAACTAGAATGACAACCATAGCATTCAACTTCACCGCAGTAGCACGGAAATATAGATTGCACACATATACACTTATGCTGCCCAAAAAGTTTTCATAATTTAAAATTGCTTCAACTTTACTCCACGTAGAAGGTAATGATCTGGATTCACCTTTGAAGGGAGTTTCATTATTCTAGTAAAAAATTGAAGAAAAGCCAATAAAAATTAAAAGCCAAAACTGAGAAAGTTAAGGCAAATTTATTTATTGACGGAAGAGCGTCTTAATGGAAGCACTGGAGTGCTGAAAACAGTTCACGAAATTGTGAGCATTAAATTTTTTCCCCTGCACATTTTTAATTAAAGCAATTGGGGTTCGGATTGTGAAAATGAGTGAAATACAGACAGAAACAATAAAGAATTCTATTTAAACTTCCACGCTACTTTTATAAAAGCAAAACGAGAAAGCTTTTATAAAGCTTTTGTCCATTCTTTAACCTTTATAGCTTAAACTACAAATGCTGCAGACAAGTGTGCTACTTCAAAGAATTTAGCGAATCGAAATTAGAGTTAAGAAATTGAAAAATCGAATTTGAAATGCTTCAATTATTTAAGACTGCAAACTTCGATTCTCATTTTAAAAAATAAATTTCTAACAGAATTAAATCGCTATTGTAACTAATAACAATCACACGAGAAACCTTATATTACTTAAAAATATTTTAATAATTCAGTAATAAATGTTACGAAGTTTCGTTAGTCCGTTACTAATTATTGGTTTTGGAAAAGTTTTTTAATTTTTTTTAAATGCTTCAAATATCATTCTTTGAAATACAAATAAATTTAGTAACGATAAGTTTTAATTACTGAATTTTCGATGAAGAATAATTGTGACGGTTAGAAGCTTGATATAGAACTAGTGTTGGATGATTTTTTTCGACGCATGGTGGGACAGTTTTTATGTGGAAGTGGATTTAAGTGACAGTTTCTGATACAATTTGGTTATAATGTATAAACCAATTTGCGTTTTAATAGAATATAGAACACTAAAGTTTTGCTTCAGACTTAAAATGTGACATCATTTTCATGTTTACGTTAGATAATGAAATTTGACCGTAGTAAGTTTTTTAAAAAATGCTTTTGCAATTACAAGAATAACATACACTAGATTAATAGCTCAATTCTTTCAAATAACATTATCAAAATATTTTCGTTCGATTTTTACAAATTAGATAACTCAGAGAATAACACACGAGTTCTGCCTTTCTTGTTGGCGTGATGTAATTCAATTCTTCATTAAATACAAGCCTAATCAAATTATAATTAAAAATTTTTGCTTTTTAAATGAAACGAGCAAATATTAAAAAAAATACTGTAAATTTAATGAAATACTTCAAATTCGATTTTTTTTTCCTGTGATTTAACTTTTTTTTCTAGTTCAATGTGCTGATTTTTTTTTTTTTTTGACGCGTCACACTTCGTAGCATTTGTAGTTTGGACAATTGAAGTGGGTGACGGACAGATCGAATGATTATAATACCTTCCACTTCTTACGTTACAAACGTAGTTTGAAGCTAAAACCAAACTTTAAAAAAATTTATGCATACATATTTCCTAATAAAAAAAGGAAAAGGTTCTCTTATTTTTGTTTTATTAGAAACGCAAATGCATGCTTAACAAGTAATTCATAATTTATAGCTGCATAATTCTCTTATATTCTCCACCTGTAAATGTTTGAGATTTTATTGAGTGACAATACACAACACATTTACAGTGCAACCAAAGCTTTTTGGGATTTAGAGCCTGGGCCCTTTAGCCTGGGTATGGGATTTCAAGATCAATAGGACATTCGCGTCCCATACCTGATGCTTTCGATGTTTCCGTGAAACTGCGGTTAAGTCGAATACTGGGTATGGGAATTAAGATCAATAAGACATTCGCGACTCATAGCTGATACATTCGATGTTTCCGTGGAACTGCGGTTAAGTCGAATGCTGGGTATGGGAATTCAAATCAACTGCGGTTAAGTCGAATGCTGGATATGGGAATTTAAGATCAATACACTCTTAAAACAAACGAATGAATTAAACTCAATCTGAGTTCATTTTCGCTATTTTCAGTGTCGAAAATGCACTTATCCTATTGGAGTGGATTTCACTCGTTTGTTTTAGGAGTGTAAGGCATTCACGTCTCATACCTGATTCATTCAATGTTTCCGTGATACTGCGGTTAAGTCGAATGCTATATGGATGCCAATCCAAAAGAGCTTATATTGTCAACATTGTAAAATGTGTCGTATCACGTTCACTTCAAAAACTGGTGGTAGCCTTCTTCCTCCAGCTTTAAGTAGTGAAGTTGCACGAAATTTATGAAGTAATGTTGGACAAATAAAGAGATTTTCTTCTACTTTTCTTGTATAAAGCGATATTTACGTGTAAAAACCTAATTTTCACGCCATCCCAGTTAATACTGCAGAAATTCGTTTGTAAGTATTTAAAACTAAACTGTTAGTTGGAAAGCGAAGATTGCATTGAGTTTGCCTTGCAAAATTCTTCGTTTAAGGTGAAGTGATAATAGTTTAGATCCTCTGAAGTAGAAACGCCTACAGAATCCAAAAAAGCCTTTTTTTTTTTAAAGTATAACCGAAGCTTATAAGAATTCAAGATCGCTAAGGTATCAATGGGCATACCTGATGTATTCGATGTTTCCATGATACTGTGGTAAAGTCGAATGCTACGGATGCCAATCCTAAAGAGCTTTGGCTGCACTGTAAATGTGTTGTGTATTGTCACTCAATAAAATCTCAAACATTTACAGGTGAAGAATATAAGGGAATTATGCAGCTATAAATTATGAGTTAATTGTTAAACATGTATTTACGTTTCTGGTAAAACAAAAATTAGAGAATCTTTTCCTTTTTTTTATTCTTTTTATATATTTTTATTTTTTTATAGGAAATATGTATGCATAAACTTTTTTAAATGTCGGTTTTAGCTTCAAACTACGTTTGTAACATAAGAAGTGGAAGGTATTATAATCATTAGATCTGTCCGTCACCCACTTCAATTGTCCAAACTACAAATGCTACACGCAAGTGTGACGCGTCAAAAAAAATTCAGCACATCCAATTAGAAAAAAAAATTTAATCTCAGAAAAAATTCCAATTTGATGTACTTTATTAAATTTACAGTTTTTTTAATAATTGCTCATTTTATTTAAAGAGCACAATAATCCATTTTTTTAGAATTAAATCACCATTGCCATTCACAACAAACGCTCGAGAAACTTTATTTCTTGTAAATAATGAATTTTAAAAATCTACATGCATCAGTTTGAAATGACGTCAATTATATTTCCCTAAGAGATTCTTTGATTTGTATGTTGATATGAAATGTTTTGGTACTATTTAAAAACGAGGAATAGTAGATATATGGAGGGCTTAGAATGCAAGTGATCCCGGTCCATAAAATGCTTTTTTGTGCTACAGACGTTTAAAGTTGAAGAAGCTAGGCAGTAGCAATTGAAAACATTTTTTTAATTGTTGTTTGGATTGTTGTTTAATTGCGCATTTTATCTGAACTAGTATTTTTTCTCATTATTGCACTGAAATTCTACATAGATAGTACATGCAATTCCGCTGTTTACTCGAAAATGAAAAAGTGGACTTGGTTTGCTTGTATACTCTACCCTTCATATATCCTTAAAAATATAAATTATTTTAGCAAACGATACGAAATAATTACTGAATTTTAGAAAAAGTAAAACTAGCCAAATCTAGCGTGTAAATGTTTAATTTCAAATTAATACTGTTTATGGCCCCTTTTTTCCTGTTGAACACAAATGTTGCGTGGAAGCGGGCTGAGTGAAAGATTCTACTACAAACCTACTTGTAAAAACAACAAAATAAAAATGTCAACTGTTATAGGTACATTTTCAATTTATATACAAATTAAAGTTTGTGATAGTTTTCAATTTTGATTCAGTAACTAATTAAGGTAATATTTTTACTTATTAAGCGAGTTCACTGAAATAAATAAATTATCATTCAAACTGATATCTAACTGTCTTAAATTTAATTAGAAATTTTTATTCGGGAATTTTCGATAAAACATATTTTAGAAATATTGCAATCGTGTTCAAAAGTGGTTCTAAGTATCAGTTACTGTTACAAATCACGTGCTCTTTTTTCTGAGATGCTGTGATTGTCTTTCAGGCAATTAATGCTCAATGTCCTAACAATTATATTTAATACCTTTAATTTTCTTTTGTGTTTTGCTATTTTGTCCAGTAGCCTTTACCCTCTTCTGCCTTTTTCTATGTACAAAAATTATTTTCAATACATTATTTTATCTTGCTTTAGTGAAAATTTGTTTTGCAACTGTCATATTTTCAATTCGTTTCTCAAAAAAAATGTATTCCAATTTTTATCAGATTTAGTAAACAAAAATTAACTCCCAGAAAAAGGTTTTGGCGCTTAATATTTATTTTAAATATTATTTTATATACAAAGTACACATATCCGATAATGTAACAATGTAATTTAAGTTTTCTCATTTATAGGATATCAAGTTAATATAATTTTTTATCGGTTCTTTTAACTATTTTTAGTAAAGCAAATGTTTGCTTGAAGTATATATTTTAGCATCGTCTTAAACTTTTAATTACTACTTACAAGATCGTGACTCAATTTTATAAAATTCCTCAAGTTGTTTACCTCCCTCCAATATAACTTTTACGGCTTACAATATACGATTTGTAATGACCATTATAGTTAGTTTTATGCCGACAAGAAAACATCGCTTTGCTCTGTTCCATCTAGTACATACCAGTAAGTTATTTCAGATTTCGAATTCCATCCTTTTAAGATCTAAAATTATTGAAGCACATCCAAAACTTAGTTATTCACTTAATCGCTTTAAGCGAAGTACGTGCTACAGGACAAGCCAACCAAATTAAGTTTGTGTCAATTATTACCAGGTGAAATCAGTGTAGTTGGACAGGTAATCCTTACAAATTGTACTCTATGTTAGAATACAATTTAAAGACTAACAAGTCATGTTAAGCTTAAAGATTTACTGATTTGTATTTTGTGTTTCGTTATAAGCAGTACTTGCGGTTAATAGTTCAGCAGTGCTTTTAAAGTTGACAAGAATATTTTTTGTAAACATAAATTTACGAATTTAAATTAACCGACAATATAATTTTTGTTTCAAACTAGAAGTTAACAGATAAATTAAACTTAAAATATATTTTGCTTTAAGTGAAAAAAAATCGCTCGAAATTTCAGATGCGATAGATTTCATATGAAATTAGCATAAATTGTTTTGATTTCATAACTACTTAAAAATGCAAATAATTTCGCTTTTAAATTGCGAAATTTTAACCACACCATAAAACGAGGTGCTTTTGAGAACTCCTCTTGTTAAGTTTATAATCATAAAAAGTTCAGACACTGCTCCTGTCTTAAATATAAAAAAAAAATCTTTTACAATTTTAGACGTTTCATAGTTCAGACACTGGGCACGGATTCAGTTTATGTAGAACCTATTCATTCTTGTTTAAGGAAATTATATTTTACAAAGTGTTTTTTTTTTTGCTGTTACTTTAAAAAGGTTAGGTTTGTTATCAACTATTGCAAAAAGATGCAGATAAAAATTATGCATCGCTTTTTCATCTAAGCTTCCCAATAAAATAGAAGAAAAGGTATCGATCTCAAAAATATCCTTTTCCAGTTGCACATGATCATTGCTTCAGGCTTCTGTGAAATTATATGTCTACTCTTGTTGAGTCTCAATTAACTTCCAGAAATACACGACCTAAGCAAGTAAACTCTAATGAAATTTGTTCTATCGGATTAGGTGTCATTAGAACACTGTATCGAAGTGAAAACATCTATGTTTTGTTTGTCTTCTGATTTTGTCGATATCTGATGTAAGTGTTAAAAGTCAGGATAGGAGAAAAGCTTTCTAGATCAGACTTGTAAGTTTCCTCTATGTATCTAATTTTAACGGTATTGTATGTTTAAAAATGCAAGTTTAATATCAAATTTTAATATTTCCTTCCGTTATTTTATTCTTTAAGTAAACCCAGTGCTTATATTTTTTTATAAGATTAATTTAAGTTTTAAAATTTTTATGGCTTGTTTATGTATAAGTAGTTGTAAATAATAGTTAACCACGGAAATAATATTCATTAAAAAAATTTCTTCTACATCGTGTCAAGCCATCATGTTTTTTTTTTCGTATTTGTGTGACAACAAATGATGTCAGACTAAAAAATATGAAGCAATGGTTTTGCATAAAAAAATATACGCATAATGCATACAAATGCACCATACGTTGGCAAATTGAGGCGTAGAAAATAATATAAGGAAGAATCATGTAATAAGTTTCATGAATAAATGTCTTGGATTTTGACTTAAAGGAGTTAAGGGACATTTTTTGTGATGAGTATCTCTATATAATATAAAATTGTAATTGTTGTACACTTGAAAGCCACGTGACTTACGCGGCTTCAGCTAATCAGAAACGCTGAAAGTGTGGCGGTGTGCTTGTCTTGTGCCGGGGCAACTTCAGGTTGCGTCCCGTGGCTTTGGTAGAGAATAGAGATCGTTGCTTAGCGCTAGAGCTACGTGATGTCCTGGAGCAGTCCCACGGAAACTAACCAGATTGTGTAGATGAGCATTCCTGCATTGGCAGTATCCTCATATTAATCTTGCATATTTTTTTGCAGAGCAAACAAATAGGAATTGCGTAGCGATTCCCGGGGGTTGGCGAGTGGTAGAGAGCAGGGGGCTTTGCCCCCTTGTTACTAATGATATGGTAAAAATATAACATTTTAATCTTAAAATAAAGAAATGGCATTCAGATAATGGGGATCTTTAGAAAGAACTTTCTAAATACCACTTTTTTTCAAGATATCTAAATTATATTTTCAAATAATTCAAATCAACCAGCTAAATTAAAACTAAATTTAATACGTAATATCAGTCATAAATATATTTTCATTCAATTATTTCATATTCATTATACTTTTATGACAAGTGAAGCTCGTTGAAGCGCCGATGAATCATTTATTTCCTCATGAATTGATGAAAATGATTGAGCGTGAGGAATTAACTGTTAACATATTCTTCTCGCTCAATCATTTTGCTAATTAACTCTCATCCAAATCCGAAATCTTACTCATTAATTATAACTTCGCGACGTCTCTAACTATCAGTGCTCCCATTCAATATTCTAGTACATAGATGTAGAATTTGCAGCTAGGCCATCAGTTTAATTGAATGGAAACAAACTATTTCTAACTTTTTCAATCAAAAATGAGTTAGAACCGAATATGTTAACAGTACTATGGCAACATAAACAAATTTCATGATCCAAGTTAACTTTTCTAAATTGTTTGCAAAATTTACTTGCTATAATATCAATAAAAATAAATGATGTTCATTTGAAATATCTCCCCTATTTTTTTAAAATAACGGTCAAGTTTTGATTGATTTGCTTTCAGACTATTTTTTTGTCACACAAGAAATAATTCGAACTATAGAGAAGGTGTAAAAGCAAAGGTTCAGTAACCTTATTTCAACGCCAAAAAAATGAATTGGATTTTGGGTTAGAAACGCCACGTGATTTTAAAGTTTCCCAAAAAATATTTACGCCTAAAAGATATTTTTGTCTTCCTACACTACGACTTTTTAATCAAAAGAATATTTGGATAGGGTTTTTGGATTATTATATAAATTAAACTTTGAAAAAACTACTGTTAATTTTATACTTTTTTAAAAAGTTAAATTTGTTACAGCAGATGTTAGGCTGCCAAATTTGACACTCTGTTTGGGGTTACGTACGGTTGATTTTGAGGCCACTCTTTTTTCGTAAAAGTTAAAGAGAGTTTCCGCTTCTATACTTATCTCAGTTCTATGATTATAACGCCACCCACTGCTTTAACCCTTTCAGTCCCAATGACAATTTGGCATCATTTTAGAATTTTTTTTTCTGATCGTCTATAGCCATTTCATTTATGGTATCAAAAAGGACATCATTCAATTCTTCAAACTTTTTTCTATTATAAAATATTTTTTCAATTCCAAAAGATTTCAATCTACATTGAGTATCGAGACTTTTTTAATAAAGACTTCGTATGCAAGTGTAACTATTATCCATCGCACGGTGTGGCAAAGTCCAACAAAATAAACAAAATACGGGGCTCTTTAAATCTGTGGGCTGGGGGCTTACATGGCAAGGCAAAGATCCCAAATAACTGCCCCTCTCTAAATGGTCTACACAACCGAAAAGTTCTATGAATAATACCAATTAACCCGTGAGCACGTTAAATATGCTTCCAAGTCCAACTTTGCGTTCGATGTCTCCCTTAAAAAGTTGCATTGGGTGTTGATCGGTTCGTTACTTGACCGCAGTTCCAAATTGCCGTGTTCTAAAGTGTGTAGTTTGGTTGAATTAACATCTCATTAGCGACGTTAATTCAACCAAACCACCCACTCCATCATACAATATCCCCCGATGCGCAGTAATCATAAACCTCAATCCCTGCTATTCATCAAAACACCGCCACACCACTGACTATTAATACACCTGAATCGCTGTTCCGGGACATAGTTGACGCATAGAGCAGAACTTGAGGCAGAGTGAATAATATTAAATATTTTGAAATAGAAAAGTATAAGGTAATAACCAAATATTGCGACTATGGTGAAAATGCGAAATGGAGTTGTCTTATTTTTTACATGTTTTGAAGGGAATAGATGCGGAAAAATTTGGTTTTTGAACATTGGTCCGTCTGTCATGGTTTCACTGGAACTACTCTACAGTTCTATTTGAAGGAGCATTGCACTTCAAATTTTCTGCACGGATTCCCATCACCTGTCGGTCTCGTTCTAAGGTTTTTCGAGTAAATCGCAAATGCAAAAAAGATATCTGCCATAATTTTAGATTTTCGCTGAAAAGCTAAAGCCTTCTACAAATTTTAGAATCAAATTCTAGCGACGATATTCATTTCAACTTGTTGAATCTGTGGAGTTCAAAGTCCAGACGCTATGGACGATGACACTACACTCTTAGAAATAACACTTTCATTTATGACGATTCATGAATCCTCAAGCTCAATTCGTTAATTTTGAGGATTGTGTCGTCTAACTATCACGCGACTTTTGAGTAAACGCGATTCCTCACTTTTACGATCGTGATTTGACGATTCGGTTTCTTGATTTTGAAGAAACTGAATCTCAATGTTGTACTCGCATGCTCAAAAATGAAGAAATATTTCTTTAGATTAAGCGACATTCAAATCCTCATAAAAATGACGATTCAAATTTCCTCACTTTGAGGAAACGAAAACTCGGAGCAGCAGCCAGTAAACGGATCGTATAAATTAAGGAAAATTTCGTCGTTTTTGAGCATTCATTTTTTAGAGTGTAATGTTGTTGAGGTGCTGGGACTGGGACGTCCAGTTGGTTAAGACGTTCGCGTCCTGACACCGCGTTCAATGCCACCCTTAAAGTCACGTTGGGTGCCTTCTCAGGTTTTGGCTCATCACTTGATGACAGTTTCAACTTACAGAACTTTAATGCGACGTTAATTCAATCAAACCAGGAACACACCATGCAATTCGCAGTGATCATAAACCTCAATCCAACCCATTCATCAAACCACCGCCACGCCACTGACTATTAATACTCCGGAATCGATGTTCCGGGACACAGATGACGTATTGGGCAGAACTTGTTGAGGCAGTGAATCATGTTACGGTTACAAATGAAGGCTGACCATTATACACCCCCTCCTTCTTCACTGTGACCGCCAGGGTCCAGTTTTCCATTTCCGCCATACTCAACAAGGATGGATGGGGTCATCCCTGAAATGTCTGTCCGGCTTGGCTGTAACGCGAGTGGCTATGGGAGCCGGGTTGACGCGTAACTTTGTCATAGTGGAGTTGGGGGCGGGTTTTGTGAAAAGCAGTTGAATTGCTTCTTGTGGAAATTTACGGGTTCACAAAGTAAATGTCTTTGTGTTTGGTAGCTTGTAAAATGGAGTTCTTTATCTGGTTCGGCATAATGCATATCATTTTTTTATTTTTTTTTTATTATAACCAATGGACTATTGTGTTAGGTTTGCATTTTAAACAAAGGAAGTTGAAAAACTGGTAAAGTTATGTCCACCACTTATAAACTATATGCGATTTCTGGACATTTCATTAAAACTAATGCTGTTATTTTTACCAGATTGAAAATATTCAATCTGGTGTTTTAGTTCATTTTTAAGTTCATTTAAGTGCATAATAATCATTCACGCATTCTCCTTATTTTTATATCCCCAGCTCCTCATTCTCCTTATTTTTATAATTAATATTTATCACATTAACATTTTTCATGAATACTATGTTAAAAAGTTAATGACGATTTATTACAAAATTTTTTTGATTTTAATTATGAATATATTTATTATTAGAAAATAGAGAGGTATTGCGTAATATTCAACAATCATAAATTATTTTTTGACGCGTTAAACTCGGTTTGAATAACAGTTCGGGTAAATTAGGAATATATGCATATGAGGGCAATGTGAACTAACTCTACGTGTTTCGGAGATGGCGAGGACACACAAATAGCAGGGCCCATTAGGTCTTTTGAATTTGTGTGGGGAAAACTATAGCACATAAAAGAAATATAAGAAGCAGACGATAAAGAATACAAGTAACAATGTATAACGCTCACAGTTTAATATTCAAACATAATGTCTTTGCACATTGATTCGTTTTCAATTTAGGATGTTTCCTCATTACCCACACTTTTAGAAAATTGAAAAAGTAGTAAACTCACTAATTTCCATTTATTGAAAATCTATTTTTCGAACTCTTGGCTTAGTTTCCTACTAATAATATAAGGACTGCTTTTTTTTTTAAAGAATACAAGTTTGTAGTCATTCATTGTTCTTTTGCAACATAAAAAGGAAGTGTATTTCGCATTTTGCTTCTTCTCTATATGTTTACATTAAACTGTTACATTACCTTCTTCTCTATGCGTTATACATTAAACTGTAACGCATCCATATGCCCAAATATTTGGATTATTTTAAACATTGTATCTATTCCGTATCTTTGAAAATGCATACCAGTCAACGAAAAATACCTAATTTAAACTTTATTGAATATTTTAAATGTAGATAACTTTTAGAGACCATTTTAGGACGGTTAAAATCCTATTACTGCCTGATAAAAATTTACATATATATCGAACTCCGTAAATCCTCACTACGATTTGGAGGTATAAGCGGGAAAACCAATATAAAGCTTATCGTTAAAGCAATTATCTGAAAAGATTTAAAAACATCTTTTATAACGTATAAAAGATGATAAAATGATGGAAAGTTTGTAAGGGGTCTGCTGTTCAGATCCGAATTTCGATAGTCAAATTGCAGTTTAAAAGTGTTTCAAATCTTTTGCCGATTTATTTCCTATATAACAAGAACTGACAGCACCATTCATAGTCGTTACGGATGGAAAGTATTAAGGTCCACAGTCCTCAAAACTGTTGGTGTCTGCCATTTTTTCTTATTCGAGATTTTCTTTGAACAAATCACATTTGCATTTTCATGCGAGCACATTTTATCGTCCTTTTGTTCTCCCTTTTTGGCTGACGACGGCGGAATGAAGTTTAAGAAGAACGGCGGAAATGTTTAGAAAGTTAAGGCATTAGCGTTACAAAAATGTGGTGATGCATCAATTTGCAAACAGAAATTAATCATAACTTTTAGTAAAATCTAAGTAATTAATTTTCATTGCAAAGAAGTTAATGTTTGCATTAATATCAAATCTAAAAAAATTTGATAATCGGAACAAAAACACAATAGCATTGCATTTTGCCTTAAATACTAAATAATATATATTTATTAATAAAACTATTTTTAACTGATGTCATTATTTAAAACTAGTTTCCACTAGCTAAAACCAGTTAATGTTAATACTATAGTTTTGACGAAATAGATTGGTTTAATCTAGTTTTAACCATAACACACTTATATTTGATAAAATAAAATTAACGGAAAATAACACGATTTAGGATAATAGGTTTGGATCAGTTTAATTAATTATTGGTCTGAAATGCAAAGAAAGCGTTTGGATATTGGAAGGCACTTCATTAAGAACCGTATATCGAGTTTTTTTAGAACTCCATTGTCGTACGGTAACATATTTACTAACAGTAAAAAGGGTCTGTACTTTTCCCCATTGTTCATAAAACTATTGCTGTGTAACACCACACGACTTTAATTTACCACTTAATAAAACACTATATTTAAGTGTAATTATATACCCTATGAGGCAATTTCCATAACTTTAAAACTTGAAAAGCTCTATGGCACTTAACATTTGTGCTTTTACGATTTCCTCAACTTTTTCGACTCCGAGAAGGAGCAGTCGGAGGTTTAACACACAAAGGATCCACTCTTATAGGTCAAGCGCATTTTCTAGACTGGAGGAGTGAAAATTAACTCGGACTGAGTTAAAATCGCTTGTTCGTTTTAAGAGTGCAAGTCCTTAGCTCTTTCAGCTCAAGCTAGAAACTAGTTTCAGACAGTCTGACAGGTGAACAAATGTTTAAAAACCGATTTTTGCAATCGGATTCACCCCAAACGTGTAGAAATGTACTATATTTCGGATTTTCGGCCCCATTGCATTACTTTCATTACTATACATTTATATTAGATAATTTAAAGTAAAACCATCGTAAATTATACTTAAAAAAGTACAGCTTGTAATAACAATCAATTACTACAGTTTGCCCTAAGTAATTCATTACACACTTGTGTTTAAAAAGAATGAAATAATTTACAGTAGTGTTTGTAAACAAAAATTGGGAACCGTCTTAGGCACGTCAACTACGTAAGAATTTCATTTATAAATTCCTTATATATTTGAATATTTTTACATTAGCTTAAGATGATTAAAAAATAAAAATAAAAATAATAGTTTTCAATGTTACATAGTTTTTATAGTTACAAATTGTTTAGAAAGATGCTTTTTTCATGGTTTTCTGCTCATCAAAATTTAAACGATGGTGCATAAAATATCTCACTATTCGCATTAAAGGGAAGTTTTTGTAGCTTTATAGGAGACGCACCGCGTTGCTGTCTGCAATGCAATTTGTTTTAGTTGTATATATTTATGGTTTATAGAAATAAAACCGCAAATCACAGTTTTAGTTTAAATAAATAATAACGTAAATACAAGTAATTAATATGATCGAGTAGTTGTGACTGCTAAAACATTTCAATCTAATATTAAAGACTTAGCTAAGTATCCCACAACATAATATCACAAATGATACATAGACTTTAAGAGGATAATATAAGTACAGAAAACACTAAACATTCGCATTTCCTGCAGTAGCAAAAACTTATTTTTTAAAGCAGGAAAACTCCTTTTGTCCCGTCTTTCCAAGGAAATATTTGTTTTCTTGGAATCTTTTTTTTTATTCCCTCTTCCCCATTTTATCCCACCGCAAATAGAATTCTCAGTGTGACAACCGCCATTAGATTATTCCGGAATTCTGATGCCGCAGATGGTGGCTGGTTTCAAGATGGCTGTCGTGAAAAATCACGTTCTGGCATAAGTTTTTAAATCGTATTTTATTGAATTTTAATATGGTTTAAATCTTGTTTGAATTTCTTCTAGTTTTTGGGATAAAAAGAAATAATTCCTAAGATTGTATGGTTGGTTGAAAACAATGTTTGAATGTATTTTTATTTGTTGAAGAAGGGAATCTATTATTCAATGTGTTATACAGGGTGTCCGTAAAAGAAGGTCCGAGTTTTATGGTATATTACAGGAGTTTATTTTATACTAAATGTAACAAAATCATACATGAAATTGAAGGAATACGAATCTAGTATATAAGTGCTCAATTGTGCGCGTCTTTAGTGATACGGCACACATTGAAACGAATTGTCGAACGATTACAGCCGATACTATTACTATTTGAAACTCGGACATTTTTATAGATACCCCGTACTTTATTGCAGTCTTTATGTAAAATATTAGATATCTTTAAAAAATTATATTTGGAGGGAAGTGAATGTCATTAACTCGGACTAAAACTTTTATGATAACTTTTAATAAATTATTTAATTTTTGGACTTTTATATTCCGATTTTACGTGACAGTATTTTAAGAATGTCAAAGTAAGTAATTCGAATTATTATATGTTTTCTTAGTATACATGTTCTGTTCATGAAAATAAAAGGCGTAAAAGGAAAAAAAAAGAATAAGTATTGTGTAAGAGGTCTAGTTGAAAAACTCACATTCTCTAAAGTATATAGCTAAAATATCGTTCATTAACGACTGTTGACGACCATGAAAGTTTAAAGTAGAGTTGCTATATCTATCGAATTGTCAGTGGATAGTGAAGAGTAGCTTTGTTGGTATTGATTACGAAGCCAAAAAATTAGCCAACCAATTGAACATTGATTGGATTACTCGTACTAGGGCAACGCATGCGTGTATCTATTGTGTGAAACACTGTTCGTATTGACAAAGAACCTGTTATATTGAGTGGCAAAGAAGAGTATACCTTGAGTGTTTTTTAAGGTGGAGCATACCCATACCATCTTATTTTTTTGAAATTAGGTACTGTATATCTTATGCTACTTTTACGAATGCAGCAATGCGACGGGATGTGTTCTTTTTAGTTGACTTGTAATAAATGTCGATAAAATTTAACGAGCTATACATCTACCTCTGATAACTTGATAGGTATGACACCCTACCTTAATTGTCAATGTACCTCGAGTCATCAAGAAATAGTCCTTATCCTAGATTGTAATCTATGATATATCATTAAATATGCTTTGAAGAATGTGAGTTTTGAAACTAGATCCCACATGTATTTTTAAACGCTTCATTACAAGATTAAAACATTAATTGTACATTAAAGCCATACATGATTAAAAATTATTCTTACCTCATTATCAGTCACGTTAATATAAAAGTTCTGAAAAGGTCCCGGCCTATGCAAAAGCCAATGTGCTGCCCACGTGTGCTGATCACTAGTTACTGTCGGATTAATATCCAGAACAATGTGCATCCCTCTTCTATGTATCTCTCGCAAAACCTCTTGAAAGTCTTCAATCCTGCCTAAGTGTGGGTCTATATTGGCAAAGTCGATGACATGCTCGTATTCTAACGGGTAATCCAGAGCACTGAAAATCGAACTTAGTCTCACGACGTTCACGCTCAGATTCTGGATGTAGTCCAGACGTTCCACTAGCCCCTTTATGTCCCCGAAACCGTCGCCATCGGTGTCTTGGAACGAAGCGGGGAAGACCTCATAGAAGACAGCCCCCTGCCACCAATGCCTCTTGCCTAGACACGATGGCGTCATGGCGAAGTACAGTCCCACCACCAGACACGCCACCACCAGAAGTATGGTGAAAACACCGAACAGCAGGCATGGTATGCTTGAGAATGGCCAGTAGGGTTTGACATGGTACACATCGTCATCTGGAGTTGTGTCCTGGGGCAGACCTAGTGGCCTGTGCTGGATGTGGGCATGGGGGTCTTGAGAGGACTGCTTTCTGCTTGGCGAGGATTTGAAAGTGGGGAGTTTGGTTTTGTTCTTGGAACACTTTGGACTGAGTTCGGATTGTTCCTCACTATGCAGCAGGAGGGTGGAGCTTTCTGGTTCCACGCCGGCATCGCTGTCTTCATCTGCACTAGATGCAGGGAAAGGTTCCTTCAGAGGAAACGAGTTTGTGTCTGAAATGTCAGTGTTGTTGTTTTGTTTGGTGTCCGTGTGGTTCAAGAAAGGTTTTTCGATCTTGGTTTCTTCGACTGCGAAGGATTCTTTGTCCTCGCTCATGCCGTAGTTGTGGTGTCCGTTCATGATGATTGTGCAGTTGTCGTTGATGAGTTTGGGGTCTGGAAGTTCGATTAAAACTTCTGGTTCTATTTTCCGGTATGAGGTATCGTTGATGATATTTAAAGATGTCATGTTTGCTGTTTTTGTCTCACTTCAAAAAATTTCTATCATTCGAGTTCACCTGTAAAAAAACAAACATTTTTATAGTCGAACAATTCATAGATTTTTTTATAGGAATCTTAGAAACATTATATTTTTTTAAAACATTTTAAATAAAGGCAACTGAGGAACAATTCTTACAATTAAATAAGAAATATACGCAGTTTATTAAAATATCGAGTAATACATTTATCTTTCAGTTTCATTTAAATTTTTATTTTTCTACCTCAATACATTTATTATAAATCAAGGAAAGTGAGCGATTACGTGAAAGTGCATATTTTTAGTATGCTTTGGAAAATGCAAAGGAGGTATTGATATGGTGAAGATGTCTGTGTCTGTCCGTTCTTCTCTTCCAAAATCGGTTCTACCAATCGGATCTGGATTTTTTTTGTAAGGTCTCTGTAAGGACCTTTCCATCCATTAAGAGGATTTATCAGCCAACTTTATTTTGATTCTGACTCGCCAGGTGGCGTTACAAATTTTCGCCAAATGATACGTCTGGCGATTTAAAAAAGGGGATACGTTTCTCTTTCTGGGGAGTGGAGCACGGCAAGATTTCTCAATCACAAGATAAAGATTATTCGATTGTAATCAGGTTTAGACTAACGAAAACTGGTTCCGGTACTCTTTTGCGGGCCCGGACGATGTTCTGGAGGAAAAAAAATTGTGTTGTTTGATTATTTCTCTTTCATTTAATTTTTTTATTTGTTTAATAAATTATATTTATTTTGTAAATATTACGATCTTTCAGGAAACGATTTCTTTTCTGGTTTGCTCGTACTAATACATTATATTTCTATTTATAATTACCGAGATTTGATACCGCTATGAACTGCTCTAAAGTCATCCCTGTAAACTTCGGAATACTAGTTTAGCTTCGGCACATAAACAGTATTGTTCTTATGGGGTCATAGAAGTCTTAAAAATGTGCAAAGAAGGTGATCTTTAATGTAATTTTTTAACTACTCAACATACAAGTATATTTTTTATATGTAATTTTATAAAATTTATTTATTATATAACAAATTTTAAAATTTATGAAACTTCAGCCAAAACTAAAATAAATGATAACAAACATAAGACTATTGGAACACATTGGGATTAGGCTTGCACGCGAAATTTTGAGGTCAAAATTGAAGAAATGACAAAGAAAATGATTTTATATTGTACAAATATGTACAAACAAAGACTTATACCTAATTTCTAAACTCAATTTTAATAAGTAATTATTTTCAGAGCTTTTTTCTTAAATTTTTATTAATTTTTTTTAGAAAAAAGCTCTTACCATAAATTCTAATTAAAATTGATCTCAGAATTTAGGTACAAGTCTTTGTTTGTACATATTTGTACAATATAAAGTCATTTTCTTGCTCATTTCTTCAATTTTGACCTCAAAATTTGGCACGCAAGCCTAATCCCAATGTGTTCAAATAGTTTTATGTTTGTTATCATTTATTTTAGTTTTGGCTGAAGTTTCATAAATTTTAAAATTTGTTATATAATAAGTAAATCTTATAGAATTGCATATAAACAAATTATACTTTTATATTGAGTAGTTAAAAATTGCAGGAAAGATCAAACTATGCTTTGTAGTACCTTCTTTGCACATTTTTAAGACTATGACCCCTTAAATCTAGTTCCGTACTTTTAATTGTTGGCTCAGCAATCTTTATGTTTGTTAAAACTAATGGCATACTAATGCAAAAGTAGAAACCCCAATGTATAATGAATCTGTCGTATTAGCAGTTTTAAAGGCAAGGTTTATAAGGTCAGCAAGATACAAACAAACGCGGGTTTATGGTCTTCAAATACATGCGCAGGAACCTTTTGTATTGCTAGTGGCAGTTTGTCAATTTGTTCATTCGGTTGCTCTTGTAAATTAGACACTGGTCTCGTTATTACAAGCCTTACTCCCGCCACTAATCTGTACATTCGTTCTGAAAGAAGCTTTCGACATTGCACACCTTTGGAGCCGGGAAAACTTGACGTGTTTTTTGCAACTTTTCAAGGCTCCTAAAATAGCGTCGGACTGCGTGATTGGCACATTAAACTTTCATGTTCTGCCACCAAACGACACATGGTCTTGATTGTTGCTCGAGAAGTTCTTAAAGAATTAAAAAGCCTACGTGTGCAGTTACTTAAGTACTAGAATGAAAATCTCGTCGAAACACAAGGGTATTATAATAACGTTAACTGCCACCTATAACCACTTCCGCACAAGATTTATAACTTCACAACAAATATAGACTAACCCAGTATTCAGTTAAAATTTGAATCTTCAACTCTAAAAATTGGCCACTATAATTACATTTTTTCTTCCGCAAATTAAATAAATAATCTTTATAGTTTGCTAAATTTATTTGCAGTTTGAAGAATAATTATATAAAATTGAACGAGTCACATCCTGTAGCATCCTTTCCGTGATCTTTGGCAATGCTTTGAAAATCTCACCTTAAATTACACGAGATTCTTGTAATTAAATAACTATCAATAACTATAATATTTGAAAAAACCTGATATATCCAGAGCATTTGGCAATGATAAACATGAAATAACTCCAAATTGCACTGATAATTAAAGGAGTTTAATTGTAAATTAATACCAATTAGCTCTTTAAGCAAAAAAAAGTAACACTGTGAACCACTTTCTTAGTAAACAAATATAATAAACATTAAAAAAAATCACATTGTGATATATTTTTTATAACGCCATTCCAAATCGATTTACAAAGAAAAAATTAATAATCTTTAACATTTCAAATAAGGTTTTTCGTGATATTGCTGATGTGGCAACAGTAATTTAAATGACTAAAAATTAAATTCCAATGCTACTTTAATGGGTCGTTCGTCGAGACATGACAAGATGACAGATGTCCGTATGGACGTACAAACAGAAGAACAAAAAGTATGAAGTTAGGTCCCTGCTGTCCTATCTTTCGATGACAAAAATGATTCTTAAGATCTGATGGATAGAACAGATTTCGTCACCGAAGTAAGGACAGACAGACGGGACACTTTGGGAAGACTACCATGTCAATACCTTCTTTTCTATTAAAAAAATGTTTCGAATTTAAAAAAAGATTATAAAATAATCTAAAAATAACGTCAGGGCTTCATCCTCATTGACTATACATCCCAGGACCCCTCCCTAAACATTTTTAAATAAACGTTTATATTTCTCCCTTCAATAAACCCACAGACTACGGCCGTCATTTTAGAAATGGTAAACCAAGGGTCACCAAGTGATTCGAATGAATAACTCGTCAAATATTCAGCCAAATGTAACAAAAACTAAGATTTAGGGTTTATGAGGATTCTTAATATTTCTAAATTATAAAATTGGGTGATGACATTGGAAATTTTAAAGTTAATAGCATTTTTAATATGAAGACGGCTCCTTATGCAATTTTTTTGTCCTGCAATTAACTCAGAATGTTATATAAACACCAAGTCAAAAAGGTTCTATAGGATGACTAACGTTCGAAATAATCACTAGTGGGAACTTTTTCCACAGCTGTACACATCAAAATAGCTAAAAGTATCCAAGCGCCAATAGCCCTCGTGTAGCTCTAGTGCGACGATAATTTAAACCAAATCTAATCTAAAAGTATCCAACCTATACTACAACTAAAGTAGTCAAGTTTAAAAGTCGCGCGAAATTCTTTGACTGGATTTATAATGAATGTTTTCCATGTGGTTTAGGTTTACAGTTTAAACGATTTAGATATTGGCGTTTTTTTCCTTCTACGATTTGGCGACATTTATTTTTGTGTGTCATCAAATTTTAAAATCATAGATTCTCGTTTGTTATGAACGTTTTTGTCATAAAAAGTACTTGAAATGTAAAAGCATCATTTAAATTCTGTATTAACATACAAAGATAATGCATGAGTGAATTATTTAAATTAATAATAAATCTTTTTAATCAATTAAGCCAAGTTGTCCTACAGATGTCGCCACGATTCCCAAAATGAAGCTTTTAAAAAAAATTAATAATTAAAAAACTGATTGATATTGTTCCTTCAAATCTTTTTTAAATTGTCTTTCATCCCTATTTGCGTATCTGGTGCAAACAGATCATACGTTTAAAAAATACTTTTCAAGAAACTGTGATTTGAAAAATAAAGCATTACGTGTATAGGACTGACAGTCCCTCTTAAGATTCGTAAGTCTGCACGTTCGGATGGAATCTGTATACATGTCTGTCGAAAAACTACCCATTTAATTAGTATTCAAATATAACTTTTTGCAACTTAAATCGCTGTTGCCTCACCAACGATAGCAGTAGAAACTTATTTATAATGAATATAGGAAAATTTATTTTTGCCGTCGATTTGGAATGCAACACAATCTAGCACAATGTAATTTTTTTATTACTAAATATTTTGAAAATATAGTGTGTGTTTTTATTAAAATTACATTGATGATGAATGAAAATAGCACATTTTGTCTTTTTAAAAGTTTAAATTATGACTAAATATTAAGTATATGGATATTTTTTTCATAGAGTTATAAATCTTGTGTGGAAGCTATTCTAGCTGACAGTAACTATTACTAACCAACTGTTTTTACTATATGAATTTCAGTGAGTATTTAAGTCTTGAGAAAATAGTTAGGTTAGGTTTGAATTATCGTCGCACTAGAGCCACACGAGGGCTATTGGCGACGGGCGCCGTATTTTAGAGCCACAGTCAAGTGACGGTTGGGAAAATAGCGTCGCCTGATAGTGGTTTTATATTACGACGCCAGCCCGTTGCCAAAAGCCCTCGTGTAGCTCTAGTGCGATGATAATTAAAACTAAATTAAACTTAGGAAAATAGATTATTTTTGTCGACTTGAAACTTATTAAATAATACATATCAAGCCTTTCATTTTAAAATAAGACAATTTAATTTTGTTTTCTATGTATGGTTAATGTTAAAGTAGAAATGTTTGACGTGCTGTTTACTCTTTAACGGTGACTGGCAAAAAAGATTATCCGTGCGAAAGTAAGCTTTCTTTAATTTATATAAATAAAACATATATAGTATATACGACGAATAAAAACCACAAAAACTGAAAAATTTTGAATGACAAATTAAATTAAACGAAAAACTTAATTTAAGATTTTTGTTTAAAAAAATTTAACATTTTTGCTTTGCTTAAGGAGGTTTTTAATTATATTCAGAAATAGTTCGTTATATTGAGTTAAAAGAAACTGTCAAAATTTATTAGTAATTTCATTAAAAAAATCAACTATTTAATGTAAAAAAAAAGCTTTTCAACATGTTATAATCATTTGATCAAAATATATAAATTTAATGATTCAATTAATTTTTCAAAGCCTTTCTTAAACGTAAATTAAAGAAGACAAGAACATTCTTCCCAATTAAGTAATTACTGAGCATTTCTTACTTCTAAACAACAATTGAAGAGCTTAGTGGAAAAACGTACTATATGTGACAAAGAAGTGAAAGTGGAAAAACTTATCTTTTAAGTTTTTAGTTTCCATTGACTCGATAAAAATAATTATTTCAAACAGCCACAAACATACTTAATTTAAATGTTACGAAAAAAGTAAAACTTTTTCATCTTTAAAAGATTAAATAGCCTGTATGTATAAATATATGAATTTTTTTCGAAAATGTTACGTAGGGCGTTATTCCACTAAGCTTTTCGATTATCACTTTCACTAAAATAAATTTAATTACAGGAAAAGGGGATAAATGCACGTTAATTAAGTAACAAAAGTTCCTTTTAATAACTCTCTAAACCGTAGCTGGCGTTATTCCAAATATTTCATTGGAACGCGCAAAAGGAAATGGCTGGCAGTTAAGGAACAAAACCTTGATTCAATTATTATTTTCAATTGTGTCGTCAGGTGCGTCTGAAAACTTAATTGTAAAAATATTTGGCCATACCATAAATAGAATTTTACTTATATAAAAAATATATTTTTCATGATTTACCAATTTTTTTTGTAGTGTTAACCTAAGTTCTTTTTTTTATTGAAAGATTTTTTCATAAATGGAAACTAAGTTTTGATTTTTTCATAGCATTATTATTTGAAAAAAAAAAAATATTTTGCTGATTTGCACACTTAAATTAAAATCGTACACATCACTGATAAATGTTTGTGATTCTTACATATGTTCATTACAAACTCGTGACATTTTTGTCGCCTGTGCCATTTTTGATCCTTTATTATCGATGTAGTTTTCGATGTCATTTCGATAGTTTCGATGTCCACTATTTACGTCGCAAACAATCTTCGTATAACTTTAGTGCGTCGTAAATTAACCCTCTAATGCATACTGTTACCGTTTGGTAACAAGTAATATAATCCACTTTATTCTATTAAATTAGAGCTCCTCCTAGACAAATCTGTGTTTTTTCATCTATTATATTTCATTGTAAAGTTTTAGTTACTAATAATCCTCATAGATGACAGTAGTAAAAGTGTATTCAAAATTAAAGAGGGAGGTTATTAACTGTCGTGAAATTACGTTTTTGGCAGTATTCAAAGAATAATAATATTAGTACTAAATACTAATAAATTGTTTTGAAAAATTAATTATAGTTAAAAAGGGTTATTTTGAAATATTTTTAGTAGTTTTCTAGTCATTATTATCAAAATTGGAATTTTGCAGTTGGTTTTTGTCGTATGGAAAATTTTTTAAAAATTGAAATTATTTAAATTCTAATGCAGTAAAAAGTTTTTTAGTATTTTTTCCATAATGTGTGAGTATTAAAGATACATGTATATTTTTTTGGGATGAAAATAAAAATTCATGCATTAGAGGGTTAAACAGAACCAAATCTGCAAATTTGTTCATCACTCCAAACCCCCTTGGTATTCAGCCGTAATAAGTAACGTTGTAGAAGACAATGGTGTCCAAATTAGGAACTCCATACCATACTTTATTCGTAAATTGTGAATCTCGTGTTTGGAAGGACAAAAATTTAGCTTACCCGAAGTTTCGCCAACAACTTAAACATCAACGAATCACAGTATATTTTAGTTTCGAATCACGAAATACACGGAACTTTATCAAGAAATTTGAATTATACTAACGACGAAGTATTTGTTCTAACGACTCGAACAAAAACTCAACAGCAATCCACCCATAATCTTGTTCAGACTCCAAACCCAAAATTGGGATCAATTTTTGGATGCTAAAATCGCGAATGATCGTTATTTTTAACATGTTATATAATAAAATTAACCTAACAATAGCCTTAGTCGATATGTAGTTTCTTGTAAGGAGGCATTTCATTTTGATTTCTGTGTTATATTTTAATGCCACTTTAATTTTGTTTTTGAGGTAGCTTTTTATGCAGAACAATTTGTTTTCCGAATATGCCGCTGTCATTTAATTTAAATTTTAAAGTATGGTATTTTTTGGAGGGGGGGGGGATTGGTTAATACATTTGAATTAATCAAATTTTCATCAGAAATAGCATGCAAATACTTTTTTTTTTCGTTTTTCCTTAAGACGATTGCAGATGAAAAAATTGAAATAAACAATTTTGTTCTTCTGTTTAGTTTTAAGGACAATGACAATTTTTACAAAAATGTATAACATAAAAACATGTTTTTTTTTTAATTAGGGACGGTAAAATTCATTTAAAATTTTGTAACAAGATTTAGTCGCTATTTGCCTAATGAATTGATTTTTAATACTCTTGAACAAAGATATTTTTTGGATATATTTTGAAAATTAATTTTTTTTTAATTGTCAAGCTTTGAAATTCTTTACGAACAATGACATTTTTTGTGAGTATTTCATTGGTTTCGAATTATTGATAATTTAAAAATATTCAGAAAAAAGTTGTTTTTGTGTAAAAAAAATATATTAAGTTAAAATGGAGATAAATATACAATAAAATTCTTTTTTTGGTCTAAATAATGGAATACTGGAATTAAGAGCCTAAACATATTGTTGATACTGCATTTTTGTAGCCTTTTTTCAATTAATTTCGATTAAGATTAGATTGGTGTTTATATATTTTTAAAGGACTTGTGGTTTCAAACACGAAAAATTAATTTCATTATAAGATTATCGATTTATACCATTAAGTTATGAATTCTTTTAGTAAACGCTAAATGGTCGGGATGTTTATTTAACACGTAATTCAAAAATTGTAACCCCGTATCACACAGTGCCTTATTTATGTAATGTACTGTGTATAATTTATAATATTTAATTATACTGAAAAAACTAAGTTTCAAATTTTATCACACATGCAATATCAGGCTTTATAAATAAAACTAAAACTTACAGCAACAGTTCCTTTTTAAATAACCCTTATTAAATATCAAATACTTTCTCCAAGTCCAGACTCAAATCCATATTCAAATCACGAAAAGGCAACTCGCGCATTTTCCAACATGCCTTATCAACAGCTATCCATGCAAGCCAAGGCATCGGCAATTGAAACGCATTTGCATAATATCGGCTGTTTGGAAACTTGAGTCGCCGATTTCTGATGCTGGGCTTGGATTTTCTGTTTGTTCTTTCGTGTTTGCTTGGGTTTTTATTAACTTATGGTTTTGTATGATATTTTTGAGTGGATTTAAAGGAAAGTATTTATGATCAATGATAGCGTGATAGTATTTGTTTTAAAAGTAAAATTCAAAGGAATATTTTATTTTTGTTAACACATTTTTAGAAATAGGTATACACAAGAAAATAGTTTGAAATTGGTGTTCAATAGTTTCAGTTAACAATAAATTACGACAATATTCCGAAGTTTAGAACATTTAGTTGTGATTTTTTTTTTGTTTAATAGAATACGGTAACCAAAACATTATTTTTAGGAATAATAACATAAACTTGTAAATGTTAGTGGTTTTATATAATGATCACTCTAAATAAACATTTTCTTGCAATAAAAACAAATATTTACGCGTAGTTTTTCATTTACTTTAAAAAAAAGTCAAAATTTTGAACTTTTTAAAACGCTACTCCTCTTTCAATTTTGAGAATAACTCCGCCAAACTTTTATCGTTTGTTTTTAGATTTATTTGTTCAAGAACTTTGCATGAATTTTAAAATGTAAGAGATAGTTAAAAAGTAACATGCATTTATACTGAATCTCCAAAATTCACATTTGCAAATTATTGAATTCAACATTTAAAAAAAAAACTACATGGTAGTCCTTGATCCATGCATAAATTTGTGCACCATTTATATAATAACACAGGTTAAAAATTTCAAAATTCTAACTTAGTTGGCAATCAAGCCTTAGGGATTTATTTAACACAAGAATTGAAAAAATGCGATACACGGAAAGAAGGTTGGAAGAGTCGACGAAATACGTTCAAACTTTAACGGATGACTCCAGAAATTGTTTAATAACTTTTTCTACAGACGATGCCATTATGAAACTTTCAGTAAATGTTCTGAAAAGTATTGTGAATAATAAGAAGTAAAGCTGAAAAATCGAAATTTTGACCAATTGTTGGGTATCTTTAAATAACTATTAATATCGAGAAACACAAAAAAGCTTATTAAGTTATATGCATATTGCTATCAGAAGGTTATAAAAAATTAACATATAAAATAAACTATTTTGTGCATAAGACTATGAACTTTTTAATATTTTTAATTTACAGATTATTTACTTTGAGGTGTCTGCGGGTCTTATATATTCTGTGATTATTTAGCTTCATTAAAAAAAATGTAGCATATTTATAAATTAATATCAAATTGTTCGAAAAAGTTACTCAACTTAAAGCCTTTTTAAAGTTTTACTTTCTGATAAAAATGTAGTACAATTTTGTTAAATAGTCACATTAAAATAAATGCGAGTAAATAGCTTAAAAAAGGTATCCAAGCAAAAACCTCTCAGTAAAAGAAGGCCAAGTTCTTAAAAAAATATATGGCCTGGCCTTAAAAAGGAGTGAAATCCTGAAAAAGGTACCAAGTTCATTAAAATTTACTGATGTGGTATTGAACACCAAAACATTTTAGTCTTTGATCATTCTTATGTTTACCACATTCAAGCAAACTCGCACTAGTGTTTGTGTAACTTGGCCATTACGCATTGTGAAAATTTCGTTAAACCTTTTACACTAGGGATGGGTGTAACCAATAAATTATTGAACATTGAAATGAAAGCATACCTTTAGGTATAGTGTTTTAAGTGTTTCAAGCCACACAAAAAAATAGTCCTAACATAAAAAAAAAGTTTTACTTTTATAAACTTTGTTTTCTGCCTAGTGGTCCATTATATTGAACTTGTGATTAAATAGTCACTACTTTTAGTGGCCGTCGCAATATCGTGGGTCCGTTGGAATCGAACTGTACAGTAATGAATAGTCATGTATCGTACCTTTAATGGCTTGTTTATTTTATTTTCAAAAATGCGTAATGGCCAAGTTACACAAACACTAGTGCGAGTTTGCTTGAATGTGGTAAACATAAGAATGATCAAAGACTAAAATGTTTTGGTGTTCGATACCACATCAGTAAATTTTAATGAACTTGGTACCTTTTTCAGGATTTCACTCCTTTTTAAGGCCAGGCCATATATTTTTTTAAGAACTTGGCCTTCTTTTACTGAGAGGTTTTTGCTTGGATTTCACTTCTTTTTGTAGGTATACTAAATAAAATAATTTAAATAAGTTCTAAAATAAAAAAAAAACATTTTATTTTTAAATATGACACTTTCAATTGTTTTATAAATATTAACTTTTTTAGAGGACAATCCACGTGTTTAAGTAAACATGATATATAAAATAAAATCTATATTTGACGAATGTCCATATATTTTTTTAAAATCTTGTACTGTTTCATTTTACTGTTCGTTCTGTACTGCTTGTTGACATAAGTACATTTTGTACCTATTTTAAATAAATTATCACTACTTAAAATCATGGGTACTTCGTGAATAATGAACAAAACAACGTCTTGTAGGTCGCATCTGAGAACTTTTTACTTGTTTAGTTGGCTCCTAAAGTTAAAAAAAAATAGTTGCCCATAAACTTTTGAGACGTGCTGTATACGGCCTAATGGTCATTTCGCGATCAAAATGACTTACATGACCCTTGGCGAAAACAATCGTTGTTGACCCCAATTACAGTTTGAAACCCGAATATATGCTTTTATTTATACAAATTGTCAAAGCGTAATATAAGTTCCAATTATTATCAATAACTTCATAATTTGTGTTTTTGGACTCTGGTATCTATTTTTTTATTTTAAGTAATAAGGAAGAATTGATTAACCCTTGTGTCGCTCTAGTGCGATGTTATTCCAACCAAAACAAAACAGAAAAAAATCATTTGCCGATTGCAAATCATTTTGGTTCCAACCTTTGCTCATGCGTATATATAGACCTTTAGCGATGTAACTCCTCCTACAAATAAACAGCCATAACTCATTATAGAACATGGAGCTAGTTGCCAGCTCAGGTGTTGCACTTGAAAACTATTAAACTTAATCAAAATGATGATTCAAATTTCCATTAGTAATATAATGTGCTAAATTCCACACTTGAAAAACTTTTATCGTATCATCTGAAGGTAAATAGCTATTTGAATTATTGGCGATTTAATTAATCGCCGCTTGCATATCGGCGTGTGAGAGGATTGCTTGCTGCTTTTGAAAAAAGGCGCCAAGCAATTTAAGACCAAACCCGTACTAAATATTCGATTTTCGGATTTTTTATGTTGAATGTATGACAAAATCTACCAGTGTTCCAATTTTCGGGATTCTAGAGCAAGTGGGTGTCATAGAACATTTTGATGATCGGTGAGTGAGTGAGCCCCAAAAGTGGTCATTTTCCAATTCAATTTTCTCGGAAATAAAAAGAGATAACACGCTGATTTTTTTTATACTCTTCATCAAGCCACTATTGACCAATAAAAGTTTCTAAACTCATTTCTGTGATGCATAGAACCGGAGAACGGAGGGGTCTGAAAACACGCCGAAACCCTTCCAGAAAAGGTTGGGTAGTGCGCTGAACTTGGCGGTTGCACTACCGTGCAACCAGATAAAATTCATTAAAAATTATAGTCCATATTAAAATCTAGTATAGTATTATATTTAAAAATCAAGTAAAATAGAGCTTGTTAAGTACTTTCTGATAAGATAATTGAATAAATATATAACCTAACAGTAGTTACAAAATATTTCTCTGAAAATTTTCTAAAACAAAATTTAAATTTATTTTAAAGATATTTCAATTAGCTTTTTAAGAAACACTCAAATGCACAAGTATTTCGTAAATGTTTAAATATTTTTTTTAGATTTTGCAAACAAAAAGTACGAACTTTATATCGACCACTTAATGTTTTATTTAACTTGCATATTTTAAGTAATTAAGCTACTGTTTGTAAGAAATTTATAGCCTAAACAGAAAATACTTAGTTTTAATGCCTACCGCTTTGTATAACAAGTTTGTAAGTGCTTAAGAGGAATAATTATTTTTATGGTGTCATTAAATCTAGCAACGATGTTTAAAAATGTACAACTAATTACGTTTTACTCTTAAACTGTACTCGTTTGTATGTTTAAGGTTTTTTAAAAGGAGTTAATGTTTCGTCCCAAATGAATGCAATTAAGTTTTAAAAGTTAGAAATAAAATATTTGCTAATAGATATTTAATACTTTGATATGGGCATTAAAGTACTTTATCATTTAATAATACAAGATTTATTTTTTATTCTTAAAAGTAATCTAACTTCCTTATTCATTTTAACTGTTGAAGTTTAAAGTTAGAGTAGATTACTTTATTTATGCAAGTATATTTTGGACAATATACTTTCTGTAGGGATATTAAATGGTATTTTTTTTAAATAACAGAATTAAGGTACCACTGTTAACGTTTAAGGTACCACTGAATGGAATGTATTATCGTTGTCAAGCTTTGAATATTATCTATAGTTATCACAAATTGAGAAAACAAATTAAATTGGTAACGAGAAAAATTTAATTTTCTATCAAAATGATATGGGCATAAGACACTGATTTTCTCATTTTGAAATAATGCAAGAAACGTTACAAAATTATTCTTCAAAACATAAGTGGTTGTGATTAACAATTACTGTCGCAAACATACTTGTGCAATTATGAAGAAATTAAACATTTATAACTGTCCTTTTTTGTTTGTTCAACATCTGTCAAAAAAATTTACTTTTCAACTTTCATTTCATTATAAACTTCATTATTAAGCAGAATGAAGAAAGTTTATAAATATTCCATGCATGTTATATTGATTTTTTTTAAATAAGTTACATTTTATAGTATTTATACTGATGTACACCAATAAAGTTCTCTTTCGAAAAAAAATCTATAAACTTTAAGATAAAACTTAAATTTCACGTCATTCATTTTTATCTTCCCCGAATGGCAACATTACGCAATCAATGAAACCCATTTTATCATCGGCAACTTCAAATCGGATTTTACCGTTGAACATTCCTCAACACAATGTTACTCGAAATAGAACGTTCAAATCAAGAAAAAAATCGCAACAGACTTCGATTTTCTTTTTAAATAACAGCACACCTTCCTTTGTAAATCAATAACTTTTCTCAAAAGAAGCTTTCTGGAAACCCAATATTTTCTCTTCTTATTCACCGACTCCCTTGAAAAGGAAGGCAGAAAACCCATAAGAGATGTCACAGTCGGAAATGTTGGCGTTTTTCAAGTTTCGAAAGTGCCCACTTTCAATCGAGCTGCGCCCGTAAGTGGTATTTTTATTGGCGTATCACTAAATTTTTATCACATACTTAATGATAGTTAAGTTTCTATTATGCAAAGTAAATTGGCCAAAGATTTATTTGAAACGGATTCAAATATCTAGTATAGATTCAGATAGTACTAGAAATTTTATTTGCAACTATGTATTCAGTTGTTTTCAAAGAGCTTCAATTTTTACTTATGCGTGCATTCATAATTAACGTATTTTGTCGAATTAGCGTTACAACTGTTTTGAAAACAATTTATGGTGGACATATTTTGTTTCTTACGCGATTCCTTTAAAAGCTACTTTTAATCTATTGATACATTCAATAATTAAAAATTTCCAATCCACTTAAAAAATTATCACTGTATTAGTCAAATATATTTATCAAGACTTTGCGATCCATTCAAAAATACTTAATCGTTTATACCTTAATCGATTCTTTTCATTTTGTTTGAAGTTAGATGGTTTATAAATCCCCCTTTAATAAAAAAAATTCTAGATATTTTTTAATTACTTCAGCTTTTAATCCCCATTTATTAAACAAAGTTTATAAATTTCGCTAAATCATTAACTTTTTGTAACTTTATTATCGAACTTTTCTGTCAAATTATAAAACAGGTGTGCGAGACTTCATTATGAAAAGCTACGTAAAGAATTTTTAATAATAATTTTTCAGAACCTTCCACAGAAAACGTGCTTAATTAGGTCTGCGTAATTGGATTTTTAATGCGTTTCCATTTCACTTTGAGGCCCGTTTAACTGTAGAGGGGGGAGTTAATGGGGAACGGATACAGTTAACTGACTTAACGAAGGGTTTTACAGAGCATTTTTCTTTTCAGAAAACTTGCCTGGTATGCATCTTTGTATGGTTAGCTAACTTTCTTTCGATTTAAAAAAAACTATGAGGAAAGTTTCTGAAACTGTTTTAAACTTGGTTCAATTAATGCGTTTTAATAATTAATCGGTACTGGTTGATTTAGAAATCGCCACATCAAACAAAAAAAGTGTTGATCTCGGTGGTATTTAGTAGGAAATGGTAATGGAATTGACATGCTAGAAGTACGAAACTAAAAAAAAAGTACGAAGCTATTACATAAAATGCAAGTTTAAAACAAATTAGAGTTTCACTACATTTCATTAGTTTTAAAAATATTATGATAATTTATTTTAAAAAAAATGAAACGAAGTAAATGTCTGCATTAGGAATGTGGTCAATTTTTAAATTGTACATACGAAAATATTGTTAAGAAGGTAAGAGGCTAAATTTTTCTATTGTTGTTGCACATCCAAAAGTTGCATGTCATTTTTTAGTATCGGCACTTTAAATGTCACTTTAATGATATTTTTTTTGATATGTGCTCCTTTGCTTATATTTCTCATTTTCTATAAATGTATCATTAAAAAAAATTGCCAATACTTATATTTAAAAAAATTATACTTTTCTATAGTTTTCAAAAGAAGTTCCCTATTCATAAAAAAAACTATGCATTTTTTAAAACAAAAATCGGTATTTATTAATGAAGTTGAAGAATTTGTTCCAAAAGTAATTCCAATTTTTATGGAGCAAAAAACTTGATAAGAGTATCTCTTATACGAAAAATTCGTATCCTTGCTTCTTGTAATCAAATATGCCTCGAGTTATATTACATACTATCTTCTAACTTTTTACTTTGGTATCAGAGAACCGGCAGAGATTTTGTTGTCTTATCCTGAGCACTTAATATGCTAATGAAATCAGAAAGCTCTGGAATTTATTCATAGCATATCGTGTTTATTAGCTAGAAAATAAGTTTATCCTGATATAGTTATCCATAATATTTTGGGGTTCTACAAATAATAGGATTTTTTTTAAATAAATATTTCCAAAAGTAATAACACTGTAATTCTTCTATGTAAAATGCGGTAAATTTATATATTTAAATGAGCAGTTTTTTAGTCAACAGGTTATCTTTATTTAGTAGTATTGCGAATGGACGTTTAGCTTCATTGATGGAATCCGTATATGCAAAAACGTAATAATCAAAACCTTTTTAAAATAAAATAGAAAAAAAAGAAAAAATGATGATTTATATAAATTTTAAGTAATATAAAGTATTTAAGTAATTAAGTACAGTATCTCTGCGGTAGTTTTACATGAATTTTTCCATCTGTAGTTGTAATGGTATCCGTACCTGTAAAGGTACTCTATAAATTACCTGATAAAAATATATGATGGCTTACAAATTCGAAATGAATTTTTTTTATGAAAGATTAATTATTTCAATAATGTAATTTTGTGGGACTTAAGTAGTGTAGTGTTACAACATCCTACTTTTTTTAATCTAATTTAGTATCTAGATAACTATACCAAAAACGACCTTAAGTTTGCAGTATACAAATGTTCTACGAGAAAAAGGGCAAATAGTTCTCATTTTTGAGTGCGAGAATCGAAACAAAAAGGTATTTCACATTCAATAAACAAATTGATTTGTTATTTCATGACATAAATTTATTATTTTTATTAGTTAAGCTTCAGTTAGAGTGTTATTTTAATTATTTTTCCCTTCGATTTTGACGTAACAGGGCGCATGAATATCAGGGTCGAAAGGAGCAGCCAATCAGAGTACGCGAAATTGCGGCGCCAGCCGGGTTGTTTACCCAGTTTCCTCCGCTCAGTACATTTCTCTGCTGCAAACTTAAGCTCAGTTTTATTATAAGATGAAGGATTGGTTTTTTTTAAGAAGGATTACAAAAGGAAATTAATGCTTAGTTTAAATTATCATTCAACTACCTTTCCTTTATAGAACACATATAAAAAAAATCTGTAACAGGCTAAATTTCTGTAAAAAATAATTCACTTATTACTTTTTAAATCAATAAAAATAGTCGGGGAAACCAAAAACGATCCTTCCAAAATGAACGGCTTCCAATGATTGTGGCGTATTCAGTGCTCCAGTGGTGACTATTATTGAACAAACTCATCCAAATTTAACGCCGATTTGTTTACAAATCCAGACATTATCAACGCCACTCAGCAGACTGTCACACGTGGCTACCGTGACTTAACACGTGATGTGACTTAAATCCCACATGACTCAAATAAAAAAAATAAAGGCTTCAGAAAAAATTTAATAAAATACGAGTTTTTTTTAATTTAAGACTAAATGAAATGCATCATTCGATTTAAAGCAAGCAAAAAAAAAATACTTTGATTCTCTATGGTCAAGTGGACTGGGGAGCCCAGTCCATAAGGTACTTTTATGACATGAGAAAGGTCCCAGGTTTGGGGCATGGCATTACCAAAATAATTGATTATCTCTAAGCGGTTTGTGCAACTAGCGAAAAATATCCTATGTAGAGGGAGTTCGCGTTAAAGATGCTTCATAGTTATACTTTGGAGAATGTGAGCTTTGAAAGTATACCCTTCATTTGTATTGGCTGTATTACAAGCGTACGTTTCTTGAAGTAAGTAAAATCTCCATCACTTCTGAAGCCCATAACTATCCATTAAATTTTACCGTTACACTAAAAGTACATGGTAGGAACTTCAAACACACATGGTAAAATTCGTGAATAGGCACGCTTTCTATTTAATATCCATCCAAGTATTCCCTAGCGTATACTGGAAAAGTATTATGTACAAAATTTTGCGTGTGTTGAATATAGTTGTAACTGATATTTGTTTGATTTTGAGACAAATTAGTCAGAAGTAGGCATTTCAATGGAAAACGATCAAACATGAACATAACCATATGTTTTAAACTTCAATAAAAAATTAACTATTTCCTTACAATTAAGATACAAACCAGCAATATAAAAACAAACATGGTGGGTGTGAAAAGAACGCCATTTTTCTTGAAAGGGTCATTAACAAGGATCCTTTAGTGGCAAGTTGGAGTATCATAGTCTGAAGGTGGGATAACAAAGAACGGATATAAAAAGAAAATTTAGGATTGTATAAAAATATGTGCATCTGCCTCTTGAGGATTATATTTGCTAGAAACATTTCTTATTCCAACAAAATATACTGTAGCTTGCCTAAAAAGGGTGATGACCTCCAATTAGTATTTCTTTCTATTATTAGCTATTTTAATTGTTGAAATTTAGTTTTGGAACATTTGCCTTTATTAACAGTTTGCTCTTAGTCAGTTTATTTAAACCATTAGTTTCATTAAAAAAATTCTTCAAAAAATTATTTCTTTAGTTCCTTAAGAAAAACCCTCGCAGAAAATGACAAAGCTAATTTTAAAAAAAACTTCGTGGAACATCAAAGATTCTTCTAAACTTTTTCCCAAATCTTATTGTACACTTTTTTTATTCTTGCACATGGCTTTGGCTCCTTCGAACAAAATAAACATTTGCTTTTAATACTTCGAGATTCGCACGATCTTTTGAAATCTGCTTCTTTAAATTCAAATAAAAAAATATCCGATCATTCTTAATTGAAGAAAAAAAAAACTTTCCGCAACTTTTTTTTTAAAGGAAATATCGTCATGTTTATTTTAAAGGAACATGGCTCACTTAATAAAAAATAAGCTAAGGCAATATAAAAAGTAGTGTAGAATTTTTTTTTTAAATTTTATAAGTTCAAAGTTGATTGAAATCGCTGGAGTTTTAGCAACTAATAGATTTTTAAATAAAACTGTCAGATATGCTATCGCATAAAGATTTGTTAGGAATTTAAAAAAAAAATCTTTTAAATGTAGGTTGGCTAAAAATATTTTATCACCATCTATTATTTTAGGCTGTTTATTTCGAAAATCTCTAGTACTTCTGTAAAATAAACATGGTATATATAAAGATATAAACATTTTCACTGCAGATGAATCTAAAATATATTTTTCTTGACATTTGCCTTTCGAAAATATTTGAAGGTTCCTATTTCTACATTTAAATGAATATTTAATGCTACTTTGATTTTTTTTATTTCAGAAATATAATCAATGTTATGAACATGCGCTCTTATTTATTTAAGATTTATTTTCAAATTTCGAGAATAAATTTCACATTAGAAACATCCTATTCTTCAAACAGGTCGTCACGGAATGCTTTTTTTTTTGTCTGTAAAGTTGAGTAGTTCGTGGATTTATCATTTTTATTGTGAAAAATTATAACCAAATATAATAATGCGTAACGATTATGACAAGTGGGAAAAAACCAAAGAGAATACAAGTTACCTCAGTGTTTATCTGTATGTCACTCAATGCTTTTTGGCCTGTCATTCATTATTTTCAATGAATGACAGCGGTGCATATTTTTATTTTTACAAAAAATATACAAATTAAGACTTTTCAGTGTTTTTTTTTAAACAAACGCTTCAGTGAAACCCAATGTATGTGTCAGAAGTTTTCAATCTCAATAAGCTGAAAGTACTTGAAAGACTCCCCTTTTCATCTATTATGAAAATTGAAAGTTTCAAAATTGCCCAAAGCTGATGTCGTTTTTTTATTTTTGAGCAAAAATAGAGTAAGTCCCAAATGGACTAATAGACTCTATTTTATAAAGTAATGAGATCCGATTTTGACTACTGTTTCTGACTACGACGAAAAAGGATAGTTATACATGAACCTCGTAAGCAGGGTGACCAGACATACTGTAATTTTCAGTACATCTTAGTTGGTTATTCAACTATCTAGCTATGAAAATTACCAAAACAGACATCTATAATATTTGTTACGGTTTCTTTGAACGGAAATATAAACTATTAGTGTTGGAAAATTTATTAATTAATTGAAAATATAATCACTGAAACAATTCTGGCTACCAGCAAGTCAGAAAGCTACAGTTGTTACTTACCCCTGTGTTTAATTATGAAACCTGCCTCCGAAAGCCCTCGTGTAGCTTTTAGTACAAAATTAACTCAACCAAACCAAACGAGCAAATTAAGGCATGCTCTTGCAGTCTAAAACAATCGAGTTTAGTATGCCCATTGAAGGAAATTATGTTGCTGCCTTCAGGTGATATTCTGGCAAGGAGGAAGAAGCTACTTTAACGGGGCCACATTTCGATCTGAAGTTGTTCCTTTATGTTTTGTTCCGAGTTGGATGATCCTGTGGCTCTAATTCCGCTTTTTTGAAAATGTCTTTGTATAATCGTCTCAATGGGTCATACTGAACTTCTACAGATAAGATTTAAGCTTTTATTTCTTAAAATAAAGATCGTCAACGACCGTCACAGAGTCGGACCGTATAGTGATAGCGTATCAATAGCAATTTTTTCAAGGAAGAGTGTCAGTCTTGACGGGGACGCTACGAATACTCTGCTGAGGAAACCCAGGCTCTACTATTGTTTAAGGGGTCACAGGAGTCTTAAAAATGTGCAAAGGAGGTACTACAAAACATAGTTTGATCTTTCATGTCATTTTTGAACTACTCAATGATAAGTATAATTTTTTTATATGTAATTCTACAAGATTTATTTATTATTAAACAAGTTTTAAAATGTATGAAACTTTAGCCAAAACTAAAATAAATGATATTAAACATGAAGCTATTTGAACACATTGTGATTAGGCTTGCGCGGCAAATTGTGAGGTCAAAATTGAAAAAATGACCAAGAAAATGACTTTATATTGTACAAATATGTACAAACAAAGACTTATACCTAAATTCTCAGCTCAATTTTAATTAGAAATTATTTTTAAAAAATTTTAAAATCTATATTTTTTAATTTTTATTAATTTTTTTAGAAAAAAGTTCTTAAAATAATTTCTAATTAAAATTGAGCTGAGAATTTAGGTATAAGTCTTTGTTTGTACACCAGCGGGTGACCGAGCTCTGCTCGGAGAAAATAGGTATCGAAGCTCACTCGAAGATTTAAATTTTCAATTGTGATTTATCAAAACAATCATACCATAAGAAAATTTGTGAAACCATTGGTGAAAAGATAACCGGTTAAAGTTAATGTGACCAGATTTTCAAAATCAAAAAGTGGGACACTAAATCACCCCCCCCCCCCCAGTGTATTTTTTAAGTATTTTTTGAAGCACATAATAGTCCCTTCACACAATGACACACTTGGTATAAGAAAGATAAGGAAGGCGCGTTCAACAGCAGCAGTGGCTCCAGGCAACAGAAACCATACTCCACCAATTTGTTGATGACTTTAGCTTCATTTAACAATTTCTAAAGACGTCATAGCGTTTTACAACGATTATTCATAAAAAAAGTCTATTTTATTTACAATTTCCTCGTTTTTCGGGACTTTGCGGGACTTTTACAAAAAAGCGGGACGTCTGGTCACATTAGTTAAAGTGCACCATTGTAAACAAAGTTAGAGTTTGGAAAGGGAACTATTCTATACAAAGGTAAAGTTTTAAAAGTCATAGGAAATGAAATCATGAAATGTAATTGATAATTGGCGTTTCGCTGAAAAGCAACGAAAATGTCGAAATGTGGTAAACATTCCATTTCATACTTCATTCAACTCGATAGGTATAGCAACCATACGCTAAATTTTCAAGATCGCCAAAAATCGCCAATGAACAGAATAGAACTAAAATCGTCTGCTGATTGGAACTAAAAAAATATTCATGTTACCATTTCTGTAAAACTCAATAAAGTTTAAAGCAAGGTTGAATTTATTTAAATTTGAAAAATTAAAATCTTAACTAAACATTTATAGCTTAAGCAGAGGCTTATAGCTTAGCAGATGGCATCACGAAAGTAGCCATTATGGCGAACTAATGAAGTTTGAAAATATCCTATCTGTAACTCCGAACTGCTTGACCGTAGCGCTTCAAAACCTGTGCCAATCAATTCGTCGTGGCCAAAACCCCCAGACCCCTAAGTTTACCGGAGTTTATTTATTCTGGTGCGATTTTCGACTTGGGTCTAATTCCTCGTATTATAGTATAAGATATTTGTACAGTATAAAGCCATTTTCTTGATCATTTTTTCAATTTTGACCTCACAATTTGCCGCGCAAGCCTAATCACAATGTGTTCAAATAAATTCATGTTTAATATCATTTATTTTAGTTTTGGCTAAAGTTTTATAAATTTTAAAACTTGTTTTATAATAAATAAATCTTGTAGAATTACATATAAAAAAATTATACTTATACATTGAGTAGTTCAAAAATGACATGAAAGATCAAACTATGCTTTGTAGTACCTTCTTTGCACATTTTTAAGACTCCTATGACCCCTTAAGTTAATCTAGTACGAACGACTTTATGAATACCATTGACACCTGTATTTCCGTATGAAAACGTTAAAGTAAAATTAACAGCAGACAGACTTAAGAAGAAAGCTCATTTTTTCGTGTGGACAATTTTCTTGCTCACCTATCGTTAACAAACTAATTAATACCCCTCCCCCCGTAAAGAAAAAAAGTGTTGATTAAAGTTCCAAGCAATGAAGTTTGCTTATGAAACCAGCATCTTTGATACATTAAACAAATAATTCATCCTTTTTCACACTCTCTGACATTCAAAGATGCTAAAACTGACTTAAACTACTTTTGCTCTTACCCACACATCTGAAGGATCTCTTTAAACGACTCCCGCCACTCTGCCATCTGAATGCTAATCATCTTGGGAAAACCCTCTTTTAAAAATTGTTTCTTTCCCCCCTTGCATTTCCAAAAGAAGCCCCCAACTGATTTCAAAACGCCCCACCGGTAGGAGTCTGACTGTGCTTTTTATCCGAGTCGAGAAATCTCTCTCCAAAATGTTTTTGAAGTGGGCGGAGATGGGTGACACGCTCTCAATAGGGTTGCTCGATCAGGAAAGCCATCAAAATGTGTATCTAAAATGGAGGTAAGAAGAAGATGGCGATGCCGTCATGGAAAAACCAATGCAAAAAAGGATTGGTCAAATGAAGCCATCAATCGCTTTGTAGTCAGCCTTAACAAACACTCTTGGCGAAGTATCAAGCGCTATTGGGGGCTGGGGAGCCCAGTCGGTTAGGCACTCGCCTAGCATGCCAAAGGTCCCAGGTTCGGGTCCGGGCATCGCCAAAAAAACTGCCGACCTATAAACGGCCCGTGCAGTCAAAAATGTCCGATGAATAATGCTCCGTAGAAGAAAGTGCACGTTAAATATCCTTCAAAGACCTAACGCTGCGTGCGATGTCACCCATAACGGTTGCGTTGGGTGCCTATTCAGGTACTGGCTCTTCACCTGACTATGGTTCTAAAATACGACGCCCGTCGCCAATAGCCCTTGTGCAGCACTAGTGCGACGATATTTCAAACATAACATATTAGGCGCTATTCTACAGTGGAATTTGCATTGCCTTACTACATCGACTTGAAGCATTCTGACTCTAATATAAACTATTATTATAGCGGTTAATGGCTGAGAGGTTTAACGTGTCCTAATCAAGATGGCGGATTCGAGCGCCGGTTGAGTCGTCGGATTTTCAACATGGGAAAATACTGGGCGCGCATGTCATATGATTATGGGGCATGTAAAGATCATTGGAGGGCCCATTTGGCTTGGTTTCTCTCTGCAAAGTTAAATCTCGGCATACTTTAATATCCACAGAGAGTCCAGATTCATTGTAATCTGGGCGTGAGAGCTGCCTTGATTGTGCCACAAATAAAATGGCTCTCGATTATGGGGAATATGCCGAGTCTGCAAACGGCTTGATTGGCAATATTGCAGCCTCATTAAAGAAAAAATAGATAAACTATTATTGCATCGCATTTTTCTTACCTGTAAAGGAAATTATCATCTTCTGTAAATTCAGATCTTGTGCTACAGCCTACAACAACTGACATTTTTTTAATCAACGCTTTTTGAAGAATAAAATGTGTTTTACATTAAACTAATGTTTAGTGAGTGGTTTGTTTGGGCTTATTAGGGTTACTTGGCGACTTTCTGACGGCTTCGCTTTCTTTCGAGACAAACACATCTCCTATATTCTTAACTCTATGGTATCTACCGAAGGAAGTGTCGCCAAATTTCGTGAAATAAAATAGAAGTTTGCTTCAGGAAGTCATTTGAAATAGGTTTTGTTGTGGATCTCTGAAAAAGACATTTTTAAACAAATATTTTTTCAATTAGGGTCAAAATTGCAATTCTTATCTAATTTATTAGATTTCAGATAATATCTTCAACTTTGCGCATGATACATGAGAAGATTCATAAAAAATAAAGTAAAACTGTTTGCGAAAATAATCTAAGTTGCTTTCTTCGTGATTCTTTTCATGTATTATCTTTCAATTACGTGCTTTTCAATCGCCTTTATAATTTATTAAAATTCATTTTTGTAGATTAAAACCGTTATTCAAGCTCGTATAATATGAAAATACTTCGTGATTTTTCAAAGAACAGGATAACTGTTACTAAAATAAATAAAAGAGAGGAAATATATTTTAAAATGTTTCTTTTCTTTCCCCTTTACATATAACTTAAAGCATATGAAATGAATGAGTGGTATACATAATTTTGGTATAAATTGCAAACTTGTCTTTGAGGTTATATTCACCTTGGTACTCGTTGATTTTGTAGTTAAATATTTTTTTTCACTAAAAAATTTCATATTTGTCAATACATAAAACTTTGCGCTAAGGTAAAGCGAGCCGTTTTCTAATGAAACAACGTTAATTCTCGGAGCAAATAGCTTTACTATATACAAAAACTATTTGCGTCAATTATGACGATGTGTTTCTTTAATGATCTTATTTTAAAATCACAGTTATTTGTAAAACATGTACTCCAAACAACTACTGCTCATTTTGAAAAAAATTGAAACTCTTTGTTTGCTGACGGTATTTATATAGGTGTCACTTACAAGGCCGTTATTTTACTTTCGTTGTTCATTTAGAGAAAATGGGGGCAAAGTGGAAATTTTCTATTGAATTGTATGTCTTCAGAACATTAAAGTCTAAAAAAGTACAGTTAACTCTTCGGAAAAATTTAACTTGAGTTACCTGCGCTAACTCGTTTTGTCCTGGCGGTTCTTATAAGTTACAATAAAATGACCGTTGTTTTACTTTTCATTGTTTAAGACAAATTTAGATGGTATTAGGGATTTTTTATTGATGCAATATTTAGTTTCAAAACATTACAAGACTAAAATGGTAAATCATATGAAGAGTACAAGGGAAAAACCGCTTGATTTCGTAGAAAGCTTTCCTCAATAGGCTTCTTTGGCGATGCTAGCGGGAAATCACCTAAACTGGTGTAAAGAAACCGGTTACTCGCTTTTTTTTCTTTCATGGCAACCCTGAATTCACGCAAGAGATCAGTGGACATGAGTCACACGTTTGTACCGCGAATAAAGAACCTAAAGAAAAACCGTCTAATTCCGCCAAGAAGACAAAGTAACGGGAAGACTCCTAATAAATCAAGTTTTTTTTCCCGTGTGGTCTTCATATTCATTCAACAACATTTCGGTGTTTGTCATGTAATTTAGTCGTTATATATAAAAAGATGGAAAAACAAAATAAATTCTTCATATAGTGCATTTTATATTCCTACTATTTCTTTTACCGTAACATATTATTAATGGCACAAATAGTTTTTAAAAAAATCGGCAACGACAAATCAAAACTAAATATCAATTCAATGCATAAAGGGTTAAGCCGGTTAACTAAGTAGAAAAACTAAACCTTATTCACCACGAGGGGCGATACCTCCCCACATATAGCATCCCCGTCCACATCCCCCAATTTCCCATATCAGGGGGGCTTCCTTCAACAACAAAAAATGCGGGGGAGTCGGAATAATTTGAGAGAGATTAGGAATCTTTTGGAAGGGGCGTTCGAACCAACCCGGGGTAGATCGAACGGAAGATAGGGCTCCCAGCTGCGCCCCTGAATACCCCCCCCCCCACAAATGAATAGGGGGATATCGCCCCTGTTAGACGTGATGTGTGTGAAGAAAAGATGGAACTATTTATGGGCGGCCGCCCCTGATATTGAAGGAAAAGTAATAGTCTTTGGGTTGGTTTCACTGCAGTGGGGGTCTTAGAAAGGAAAAACAAGTTTGACAGGTTTGGGTGACGATTTTTGGGGTATCTGATGTGGGAATTAAATTGGTTTTCTTAAGAATGGAAAAAGTGGTAATTGTATTTATATTGTGTTATATTTGTATGGATAATATTCATTAGAATGGGGTACTGTCATTGGCGCAGAATACAAGTGAACCAAGTCCATAAAAACTTTTGCTACAGAGGTTTATAGTTGAAGCTTTATATAAAAAACATCTTAACATATTTTAAAATTGCTGCTGCCTAGCGGATATATAGCTAAACTAGGATTATTTAATTATTGCATTGAAATTCTACATAGCTAGGGCATACAATTTTGCTGCTAACTCGAAAATGATAAAAGGGGACTGGGTTCACTTATATTCTAGCTTATATTCTAGACCCTCTATTTATCTGTACCTACTTAGCGATGAAATGATGAGAATGTAAACAAATGCGCGATTCTATTATATAGTACCCCCCTCGTAATATTGCGCGTTCTGAAAAATCTTCCCTAGGATTTTGTTCACTCTTTTCCCTCAATATTTTACTTTAATGTAAATACGTCTAAATTTAAATATTTTATGTATGAAATTGCATTTTTTCTTTTCCATTTGAAAGCTTAAGATTTGTAGTTCCACACTCTTAAAACAAAAGAGTGAAATCCACTCCAGTTGGAGAAGTGCATTTTCGACACCCTAAAGGCATGCATATTTTCTCAGGCTGAGTTAAAATCACTCGTTTGGAGTGATCCTGTCGGAGGTTTAACACACAAAGGATCCACTCGAAAGGGAGAAGTGCATTTTCCAGTCTGGAGGAGTGAAATTCACTCAGACTGAGGTAAATTGGGAGTGTTTGTTTTGAGAGTGTATGTGCCCTTACGAGAGTTAATCTGTCAGCAAAAACTAACATTGTTAGAATAAATAATTAAAGCATGCATTAATTATTCAAGATTTTATTTGCTCACTATATTGCTTAACTAATAGTTGTTTTAAAATACGATTTTATTTTATCTTTCTGTATTAGGCCCTATCTTGAACTAAGTTGTGTGTGAGACAGATCATGTGTGTACGTTGTTAATCATGTCAATAAATTATGTCATCTTTTTATAAAAGTTACTTTGTCATAAGTAGCTCAGAGAGACTGCTTTAAAAAATTTAATTTTAAAGTTTTTACAATTTTTTACTCATTTTCTTAGTGTTTGATAATTTTTATTGCTTTTTAAACGTATCATTTGTATTCAAAACTTGTATACAATATTAGTTCAAAAATTTAAACTAAAATGGAGTATTATACAATTACAATTTTTTTTTCATGTGCATTTTAACCTTATCAAAATAAACAAATGTATTTAGTTAAATTCCTTCAAATTAAGTTGATTGACGATACTATTAAAAGTTGCGATTGATGAAAATAGTAAAGTATATAAATGTTGTTTCTCAGATTCTACGTATAAATATATTATGACCCGAATTCTACCTTTTTTACTATAGAACATGAAACAATAAAGTTGATACTTGTCTCCATATTTTTACTGAAATCGATTTTCATCCTCGGGTTATTTAACCAATTAAAAATAATAAGCTAATGTAAAACACTTTTTTAAAAATAAATATATGTAACTTGCTGCTTGATTTCTTAAAAACTATGATTTCTTTATTGATATGAGATAATAATAGCATCCTTTTCAACGAAAGAAGAGACATAAAATAATCGATAAAAAATGATTAATGTCTTCAGGGAGTTTGAAGGAGAAAAGTGTTGTAAAAAAGAGAGAACAGATTGTTTGAAGAAATTGATACTTGCTACAAAAGTCTAGTAACTTTCCCTAAAAAGTGTTAGGAGAGACAGTCCAATTATATAACTGTTATAAAAATCTGTAAAGCTGTAATCAAGAGGCTGTATTTATAAATATGCCTTTTTTAAGAAAAAAGGTTATTGTCTCGATAGAAAGTATTTATTTTGTAGGTACATTTAAAAATTGTTTTCATTTCTACAGGAACTACTGCACCTTAAAACGAGCTATATAAAAAATATTGAGTTTTTAAGTAAGATAATATATGCTTATTATATTTTCTTCCGAAGTAAATTTAAGAAAAAAGGGTATTGAATAATATTTGCTTTGCTGTAAAGAAAAATTTATCAATCACTTATAAACGGATATTTTTTACTACAATTAATATTATTAACCCTTTCAGTCCCAGTGATGCCATTTGGCATCATCACTTTCAATATTTTTTCAAAATTTTTATGTCCCTGTGTTCTATCAGACCATATTTTACATTAATCTCAATAGAAGTCAGAACTATTATTTTTTTTTATTTAGAAAATAGTCAACAAGCGTTTCTCCTGATTTTTGATAAGTTCACTTCAGTTCCACATATTTAAAACACAATTTAAACTATTTCGGTTAAACTATTTCTTAAATTTTTTTTAATAATATGGTCAGATACCTTAAAATATATAACTCGAAGTGTTTTTAGGTAATATATATATTTTTATTTTGTTGTTTTCCAGAGTTAAAAGTTTTTGGCATTATTTCAAAAACCATATAAAAAATTTAAATGAATTTTTTTTCATTATGGAACTCTTATCTTTGACCTAAAATAAGCTTATTTTGTGAATATCAGATGTTTCTGTAGTGTAGTAAATTTTTTGGGACTGAAAGGGTTAAAACGAGTTATATAAAAAATATTGAGTTTTGAAGTAAGATAATATATGCTTATTATATTTTCTTCCGAAGTAAATTTAAGAAAAAAGGGTATTGAATAATATTTGCTTTGCTGTAAAGAAAAATTTATCAATCACTTATAAACGGATATTTTTTACTACAATTCATATTATTAAGAATAATTGTATATAGTTTAAGAAACAAGGAAATATATATATATATATATAGGTTTCTGGTGAAAGAGACTATTTGGTATTTGCTGTTTGGGGTACTCGCTAATAAATTATTAATAACTCAACACGTTTATTCAAAAATATCCATTTTCTCAATCATCCATTCAGTTTTCATTCGTCCGTGTCCCGATTTCATTGGTTGTTTCGGTTTCACATCAAAGTGCTCATAATAGATGAAAAGAAACTTTTATTTCTGTGCAAGCTTTCTTTTCAAAATTATTTGAACTACCAACAGCGCAACAGGAAGTTGGCATTTTAAAAATTTAATAAATAAAATTTTATTTGAAAAATCATTCTCGGATAACCAAAACGAAAGTAATCAAAGACAAAAATGAAAACAAGACTGCTGTAGCTGTTGCCATTCTCGATGTGAAACAAACGCCAATGTTATTGTTGATATATGATTATAAAACCTAATATGGAGTTACGCTAATGCAAAGTGATGCCTTACGTTTAAAACATATTTCGTTAATAACTACATTATAAATATATATAAAAATTAGTTTGCTACGTTCTCAATTTAAATCTAATATTTCATAAATATATTCTCAAATATTTTTAAACACCTAAAACATACCCATTCCTTACATTATAATTATATATAAAATTAGCTTGCTACGTTGTTCTCAATTTTTAAATCTAATAATTTCATAAATATATTCTCAAATCTTTTTTAAACACCGAAAACATACCCATTCCTTACACGTCATTCAAAAATTGCCTTTATTGAACGCATTACTTTAACGTCACTACTAAATAATGCATCAATGCAAATTAATAGATGGAGGAATTTCCGCCTAGGGTGTCCAACAAATCCGAAACCTTCGCTCTTTTTCTAAGAAATTATATTGGAAAGTCGACTCCTCGCACGCCATACACCAATTACAATCCGGAAAAACTCGCATTCCCTATGCGAAGAAATTTCCATAAATCCAGTTTCTCGTGAAGAAAGATATGGAAATAAATCACCATTTAAAGATGTAGACATGGATAAATTATGCCCTTTTTTCATCGGTTTCCAAATCTGTTTCCGATAGAAATAAAATTCACGAAAAAAATAAAGAATAACACTGGAGAAAGAGTTTCGACAAATCCAGCGATTGAAGAACAAAAGATCGATTATTTTTTATCGAGGTCCATGTCCTATAACATTTGAATCGCTATGTTTAAAAAGGTTAAGTCCATGGGAGAATTTCCCTAGCAACTTCCTTTTTTTTACATTTTAGTAAAAGAATAAGTTTGCTGGGAAATATCCCTGAATACTTGATCCTGTAACATGTAGCGAATCATTTATCCTGCAAAAAACGGCATGATCATAAATGATATTTTTACTTTATACAAAAAGGACTGTAGTCCTATTCTCTAACCTGAAACAAAAGCCTTTGTTCTAATAGGAAACAGTTACATAAAAAAGTGAAAAGAACATTGCATGGTCTCTTGCCATCAAGCCTAATCCTAATCATTAAAACAGGGCTTAACTTTTTTTTATATATAACTGCTTCTAAAAATTGCCCATAGATATGCCTTTACTTTTAATAAAGGGTTCTTTTAATAATGGCGATAACCATTATTTCTTCTCTACCTTACTCCCCTCGAGGGAATGTGTGCCATATTTGAAGGTGAAAAGGGAATGCTATTCTTTGAGCTCAATCAGCTGACGGAGTGAGTTTTGAAAAATTCGTTATTGGAAGTCTTTATGCGTGATTATAATATTTTTTTCTAAAATAACGATATAACTTGTAAGCGCCTTTGTAGAAGTACCGTAAAATGTTACTTTACTTTTACTTCAAAAAACTTTTTAAGATAAGAAGTTTCATTTTTTTTCGTTGTATTAATTTAGGACATTTCTTCGTATGAGCATGCAACAGTGGATAGTATATGATGAAAAAGTGTTGAGATATTGTGCAGATTATTCTTAAAACTTGATCATAGTAGTCTTGGCCTGTATTTTTCTCTTTTTCTTTTTAAATGATATAGAAACACTAATATAACAAAGAATAATTTTGGTAATGGAATTCATTTTATGAATCTGAATTTCTTAATTCATAACATTAACACAGCAATTTTTAAAAAAAAACTTTAAATTCGATAACGAAGCAAAACATCTGGCAAAAATTACGCGAAAAGGGAAATAAACTTCATTCCACCTTTTTATGATTTTCTAAAAATAATTAAAAAACGAGTGAACTCTTATGTTTGTTATCAAAAAAGCTTAATTTAGAATTTAAATTAATTAAATTGATTTCAATTTCTAACATTAACGTGCTCCTAAACACAATTATTGTTTCCTGACAGAAGCGAATGAAAACGTTAGAGAATACAATAACCATTTAAAACTTTACAACAATTCCTTAATCCGATTCCTCATTGTAACGAGAACAACTATGGAAAGTTAAGAGAATAAAGTTAATGGTATTAGCTTATTACTAATCCCGTACACCCTGTCAACTAAGATTCTATTTTGATACCAACAACACTAAGTCCCAAGTTAAACACTATACAAAAGCTTCCACAATCCTGTTCCACCATTCTGTATCTTTACAATCTCTCAGAAGCAAATCTCAACTAAGGATTATCACAACTATATGCAAACCTCCCACAAAATCTGCGTAAATTATTCACAATACCGCGTGCACTCCTAACTGTGACTGTACCCGCAAACGTTGTCAGACGAGATTCTGCATCAATTATAAACGCGGCCCATGGGATTAACTATGAACGCAATAACGAGATATACCCTCGTTTATTTCAGAAACCAGTTTGAAGGGTGTGGTTTTGCCCTTGCGATTGGAGACTTTCTGATATTAAAGATTCATATAACTACAGCAAACTGTGATTTGCAGTTTTGGGTGAATTTAACTTTTACGTTTCATTAGTGTGTAGCTAGGGTGTACATGTATCTGGATATGTAGTTTTGAAATATTTATATTTTAACCTACAAATTCATGTAAAAGTTTGTTAGGTTCTGTACTCGATAATAAATTTTATTAATACTTGCCTTGACAAAGTTTTGTTAAATTTCGATTAGATTCTTTTCTAAAAAAATACGAATAAATTTAATCTACAAATTATATTTTCTACCACTGCATAACTGTTAATTTTATTCCTTCGCCAATAGCCCTCGTATATCTCTAGTGCCACGATAATTCAAAACTAACCTAACCATCTGGGCCATCTCATTGCCAAAACAGTGATAATTTAAGTTGAAGAAAATGATCACGTACGACCTCAAAATTGTGATTTCAAATTAGTTTTTTTAGAGAATATTGTTGTCACATTCATATGAGGTCATCTCAGCACGCCTTTTTGAGAATTTCAACATTATTATAATTAGAAATTTTAAACTACCACATAACTTTTAACTTAACTATTAAAGAAAGACTGACGATTGAATGGATATTTATATTAAAATTATTTTGTCATCGGAATTTCAAAAATTCCAGGAAAATGACACTGTCTGGAAAAATAAAAATACTGAAAATATATTCATTACTTTCCCATCATAATGCGCAAAAAGAATTCTTGGGAAAACTCCATTCACTTGATGCACCATTTTCTCTCCTGTCATTATTTCGCGGGTTTTTCAATTCTGAAATTCCTTGTAATATCCACTTAGAAATGGCAGAAAAGATATTGTATAAAGAATTTCTTTCGGTATGTTCGATTTATAATTGGATTAAACTGTCATTTTCTTCACGTTTCCTTTCGGATGCTATTATTTTCCCATTTTTTAGGAGTTCTTTTTAAAACGCTAGGCATTTCACTTTTCTTGTTCATTCTCCTTTCATTTAAGAAAATATTTTCAATGTTTTGTGTGTATTAAATTAAAAAAATATTTTGAATAATATATGTCTGGTCCCATAAGTTATTTTAATTAAAATTCGACGAACTATAGCGTTTTATTTAAGGAAATCCACTAAATTAAATACGGTGTTTTTCAGCATACTTTTCTGACCGGATTAATTCACTTAAAATATTAGTAGCAAATTTAATGAAGATAGTTTTATATGATACAACTCTGGTACTTAAAAAAACTATTTTAATTAATTTTTTTGGTGAAATATGTTAGAATTTGCCAAAAAATCTTTAAACTTAATTTAATGAAGTTTACCAACTACAATGGATATAAGATTTAATTCGCAAAATACGGTACTAAAAAGAAATACATAACAGACAAATAATCTAAAAAAAATATTATTTGTCTCTAATTTAAATTTTTGACCTGTGTATCGATCCAAAAATTTACTTACGATTTACTCATCTCCATATACTTCATGATATTAAATGATTAGCTATATCGCATTATAGTAATATGTTCAAAGAAAAAGATTATTGGTGAAACTTTGGATCTAAAAGCTGTTCTTCTAGTATTTTATATTCTAGATTTGTTATAACTAACAAGCTTCGTTACAAAAAGCTTGTATTCTCCTAATAATACAATTTGATGGCAACAGCAATCTCAAAATAACTTTTCAAATAAGTTCATTGCACAGAGATCATAGTTAAAGTATTAGAGTGGAAGATCATGTGACCTCCAATGCTAATGACTTGACGAGCATGGAGACTGCCATATTGTCTAATTTGGAAGGTTATGGGATCAGTGTTGCCAAGATTTTAAAGATAAAGTGATAAAAATATAAAATTTAATTCTAAAATTTAAAAAAAATACCATTAAAATACTAGCTGCATTTTGGCATATTTTTAGTAACTTTAAAAGAACTTGAAACGCTTTTCTAGTACTTTTCTAATATTTATTTTGTAAATTTTTAGAATTATTATTTTCCGAGTATTCATTCTTCTTCTTAATTTGGCAACCAGCAAGTTTCCAGTGTTGCCATCACATTAAGAAAAGGAATGCTACGAAAAAATAATTTAATTCTACAATTACAAAATAAATATTATAAAAATACTAGAAAAGCGTTTCAAGTTCTTTTAAAGTCACTAAAAATATTCCAAAATGCAACTAGTATTTTTATGGGTTTTTTTTTTTAAATTTTAGAATTAAATTTTATTTTTTCGCAGCACTTTTATCTTTAAAATGTTGGAAACACTGATTCCATAACCTGTAAAATTGGATATTATGGCTGCCTACATGCCCGTCAAGTCGTTAACATTGGAGGTCACATGATCTTCCACTCTAATACTTTAACAATGATCTCTGTGGTTCATTCTCAAATGCTGATCATTTATTTAAAATTTATTATGTATATTTATGACTTGACGTAAGTAACAATTTAGAGGCACATTTTTCTGAAGTTGTCAGATTTTCTTAAACATGAATCTTTTTTTTTTTTGGTTATAAAAAACAATAAAATATTAAAACCATCAATCAATAAAACGCAATTTTATACTTCGGGTAATAAAGCATTTTGAAATCTACATTACAAAGTATTTTTTTTATCGAAATATTAAATTATGGGGAATTTTGATATGATAAATGTAGATAAATATGTACACAAATGTTTTAACTTCATCAATAAATTGTTGGCAATTTTCCAGACGCAATGTTCTTCATAGTCTTTAGCATCCAAAATTCAGAGGGTAATTTATAAGTTTATTCAATTTCCAGCTGCCTTTATCGTTACTGAGGGGGCAAAAGATAAACAAAACTATTTTAGCTTCATATTTTTTTTTAAAGATATTGCATTTTTAGAAATGTTTACTTGGAAAGTTTTATTCGGTTAAGAAATATTTTAATTGACAGAATTTTTTTTATTCACTTGGATGAAAAGTTTATCATAACATACCTCACGCATTTCAACGCTTTTAAAGCTTCCCTAATTTAATATCACATTATTGGATGTTTTAAATAAACTTTTAATTAAAAAGGTATTTTAATTAAATGTTGCATAAAGGGAACACAAAATTTTATTCAAAATTAAATATTTTATAAAATGAAGCAATAAAAATGAATATTTTTAGTGAAACTCTTAAATTGCAACACCACAAAACATTGATATATTTTTAATATTCTTGCTAAGGTTCTCCTTTTTGAAAGCTGATTAATTCAGTAATTTTTAACTTCGTTTAAAAACTCATTTATAAAATAAACTAAAGTATGAAATAATTTTCTTGCATCATTACGATGAACACTGAACGGTATTACAAAAAAAGTAATATTAAATATCACTCAACAATTTACTGCGCGGCATAAATAGTGAAAATATTAGTTTGTTTATTGTTATGTATTTTTTGTCTTTTTCTATTGCATGAAATACAATTAAAGGTTGTAAATTAATAATGTCGGACAATGGATTGATGAAGTGTTTTGCACGAAGTTTCGATAATTAAATAACCTTAAATGTATTGATTAATTGTACAACACAGCATTGAAAATTTTGGCATTAAACTTATTTCAGACATAAAAATGTTTAAAACCTTGATGATATGCAACAACTCAATGAAAAATTTAGGAAAAAAAATGATATTGAAAATCTATAAATTTTAATGAAACAGGGAAGACAATTTTTATTAATTAAACTGAAATCGGATACTTTATCATTTGAATACAGAAAAAAGAAGCAGTTATGCTAATATTAGCCCAACCGCAACAATAAAGAAACATACCCTACGATGAACTAATTAAAAATCAATTTACCCATAAAAAAGATGCCAATTATCTATATATACAGTAACCCTAAGCCATCTAATTTTTGTAACTTAATCAATTAAAAACTAATATGCCAAACGAGTTAATGCAAATGTCCGCTCTATTAACTTATCTCGGCAGAGGATGTGATAAAAGCAAATTGCGGTAACCCTCCGTAAAGAGATAACCCGTCCTTTTAATGATGATAGATTTTTGTGCAGGGCAAAAAATGATAAGATCCGTAGGTCTTATCTTTTAGCAAAGTATAAGAGCAATATGGTGGATTGTATGGAACTGATCCTTAGGGGAAATTAGAATGTTTCGTGAAATATGTTGAATGTGTTTCTTTGTGATTTGGAGTTTTGAATTGAAATTATAACATGCATTTGAAATTATATGCATATTTTATCATTTTAATTTTACATTTATAACATGAAATTAAAATTATCACTATAACATTTGCTCGAAATTTATTGGTGCATTTTATCGCAATATATGAATGTCTTTCCATATGCTTTTTTCTATACTTATTTGCCCAAATGGCTAAAAGATTTGAGCATTAATTGTTATGTTTATCTTAAATTATACTTTATAAATTTATTTTGCTAACTAGTCTTTATTTCGTTTCAGTTGCACCAATTAATGGGCAACTTAATTGTAGCATAGAGATAGTAGTTCTAACATGTCCTTTTTTCACTTTTTTTAAGCAAATGGGATAACCATATTTATATTTAAAATAACTTGGGACTTTTTTTTAGTATTTTTAATAGGTTTATGCTGCTGTTTACTGGCGTTGTGATACTTAGATATTTTGAAATGCACTTTAATATGTAAGCTACTAATGAAATGTTTATTTCCTTCTTTAAAAGTTTTAATTAATTTTAAAGAAACTAAATAACGTATAATAGGAAAGCTAGTCACACATATTAGCTTAAGAAATTGTGTGCTCATCAAAAAGAATTCTAAAATTTTGTATCGATTTTATTTTTTAAATCTATCAAAATCTAGAAATGGCCAACTGATAAGTAGACCTAAGATAAGTAGATTCTCTAAGGTGTGAGTTGGAGATTGATTGCAATGGTAAACACTGCAGAGTTTGAATGATTCATATGATTAAATATGCATATATGCATTTGTTCAGGCGTGACAGAAAGAATTTCTAAGAAATATCAAATGTAAAATTCAATCTCTCAGCTACAGAGAGAGAAAAACTATTTTGTTACATTGCCTTTCTGCCATGAATACCAGTCTACACTCCTTGCCACATGTAGGGTAAATAGAAATATGCTATGGAGAAGATCCTTCAGCGCTTGTAAAGAGTTTCATAAATTATTTGTGAATCCATCCAGAAAGCATGTTTAAAACATTAATTTCGTTTTAAGTCTAACAGATTTGAATATGATTTGAGAAAATTTGGCAATTTTATCAGAATGAAAAGTGCATTTTTGTTAAATTGTATTGAAATCATTTTGTATGTAAAAATTACCTTACAAGAGTTTCCAACTAACGGACCAATCGCGCTTTTGCCTCTTCCTTTTTACTTTGTTTTTTACCCAAGTTATGTTGGCACGGAGTGTATCTGCACACAAATTCAATGTCTTAATGCTGCTGTCTTTTAACCTTAAGCACTACTTTCTAGTCCTCTAATACAAAATGACACCCATCGGTAATTGCAAATTTAAACATCAAAACCTTTTGCTAATATTGATACATAGATAAATTCTCATTTCAAAACTTATCGGAGAAGCAATTAACAAACGGACAAACCCCATCACAAACAGCCGACTAAGAAAAATAACGACGTCACTTTATTTTTAGACGGTCTCGCAACATCAAACAGTGCCCTTTCGTCTCGTGAGTTCTTCCTCGGTGTCAGGTCATATTTCTTTTTTTAAAACTCGGAGTTGCCTATGGAGGTAAATAAGATTCAGATGCTTGGCGAGGAAAAATGAAGCCATCTAAAAATCGCCAAGTTGATTTTATGTAATAAAGTAATAAACGCTCGTCTTATGACGAGGGCTGGGGAAGTCAAGTCGTTTAAGCGCGGCGCTTGCCTTGCATGCAAAAGGTCCGAGGTTCGCGTCCAATTCGTCGAATAATACTACGTATGGAAGGAATGGACGTTGAATGAAGTTCTGACAACACGCACGATGTCTTCCTTAAAAAAATGGCATTGGGTGCCTAGACGTCACCTGTCGTCAATGGACCTCGTACAACTGTTTTGCGACGAACTTCAATTTGACTTAAAACGTGATTGGCTCAAAACCAAACGTTTGAATCATTATTCCAGTTTTAATAGCCGATTCTTAATTACTACTTGTGCAGCTTTTAGGCTCTAGCAAATCAATATTAGGTCCTTTCAAATAAGGAATCTCTATTATTTATGAACTTCAACAGCAAATACTACACAACGCCAAACCATTCGACAAGTGGATTGTTTGGGTGCATAAAAGAAGTAACATATGGCTTCATTTGGCAACCGTTTTCTGCATTGTTTTTTCCCCAAACAGCCTCTTCCGTCTTCTGTAACCTCCGTGGAATTGCCTGCCTGAGTTCCATGATAAATGTTTTTATTACAAAAGTTAGTTTTTGTTTCGCCAAATTGCCAGTTGCCGCATTTAGGGAAAGATGAGGTATATCTTTATCTATCGAGCGAGTTGGGGCGCCGTTTTTCCTTTTCATTCCCCATTACTCATTTACGATATCCCTTGATGCGCGGAAAAGTGGCGTAAACATAAGAAATCTGCCGTTTTTCATCGCAGATTGCAAATACATATCGTAATTCTATCTACAAACATACTGTTTTTTTTTTAATTTCTTTAGTTAAATAAAGTGTGTAAAGAATTTAAAATATGGTACTTCGATTTTATGGATCAACTGTTTCAAAAGTTATTTTGTTTTTAAAATAGATCATTGATTGAGGATTTCTCGATATGCTTATATTGGCTTTTACCTATTACAAAATATGATTCATGATTGGTATAAATCATGATACCAAATTCGGCATTTTATCACAATGGTTTCTTTTAGTATTGTTAAATGTATAACCTACATGTTAATGACGCTTTCTGGAATTGTTTAGAAGATTATAAGGCTTAAAATAGTTCTCTAGTCTTCTAATAGTAAAATTCTAAAGGAAATAAAACTATAAAGAACCAAACGTGATGTAATCTCCCTAACCTAACTACTTGAATGACGAATAAAAGTGGTTGGTTTCACTCATACAAATATACTTTGTGAACGACTTTTAATTCGATACATCAGACTTTTCCAAATTTCATGCTGCACCGCATTTCCATACCACAAACTTTGCTCAAACTTCTATGGAACTAGAAGGCTAATTGCAACTTAATCGAGCACAATAAAACTCCGTTCACCGAAATGGAAACTAGATTGTTTGACCTTCTAATGGAGATAACAACTGTCAAACTAATGCTACACGAAACTAATATGTTTACTTTAACTTACATTGCTCCATGAAATATTCCCTTTAAACGTAGCCGTTAATTGCTTAGATCATTTTCGATTAGTTTTGCTATAAGCCCTCAAAGATAGAGGAGTGTTTCAGCGAAAGTAATTATGAGTAAATTCGATGATTCTTAATTTTGAGCAGCTAATGGGAAATTCCTGCGATACGAAAGAGAATAGGGTCAAGTGGGGTAAGTGTGATAGGGTTTCTGCATTTTTCATTAAGAAAATTCGTTCTCTGCTTCAAGCAAATTCCAAATCCTAAAATTGGTAGTGAATTATTATAAGAAACATACATATGCAGGAAAAAAATTATATGTTTGAATTCCAATTTTAAGTGTACAAAATTTGCATTTCAAAACCATTGCTGTTTTATCACACTTACCCCACATAGGAAAACCCACATAAAAAGAAGACAGTTGCACTTAAATTCAAAAGCTCAAAACTTTCTTTAAACAAAAAATAAGGTCAATATTTCTTTTTAGCTTAATTATAAGTGGTATAATGTTATATATTGCAAACTTTCAGATTTTTAGAATTATTTCCATAGTTACAAGAGCTGTTTATCACACTTACCCCCAATCACACTTACCCCACTTGACCCTAACGAAATTTGGCAATTAATGCTGTATCTCGGAACAAAAGGGGTATAACTTGAAAAATGAGTTGGTAGATTTTTAGGAAGTTGATTTTAGAGGTGGAAGTCTCTGATTTTTCATCCACACGAGTAAATACTGTTTTGTAAGTTAAAGTATATATTCTCCGTGACTATTTTAAAGACCAGAAAGGACCAAAATTAAAAGCTTTTATAGAAATTGTTAACGCTATAGGAAGCGTCCATTTTTTTCTGAATTAAATTATTATAAAATTTCTAAATTTTCCATCAGATTGATTGAGGATAATTTTCTATTTCTAGATTACGTATGGGTTACACAAAAAGGTTACAAAAGGTCACACAAATTCGTTCTATTAGGAGAGCGAAACTATTAAATGAAACACCACTGACCATTAAATGCCAAAAATCATCATCTACTATTACTATCAGTTTTAAATGATTCAAGGGAACAAGCATCAAACAAATGAAGAGTACAGGGAAAAACCGCTTGGTTTTGTAGAAGGCTTTCCTCAACGGGCCTCTTTGGCAATGATATCTAGAAATCGCCGAAAATAGTTTAAAGAAACCGGTTACTCGCTTTGTTTTTCTTTCGCGGCAACCCTGATTCACGCCAGAGATCAGTGGACACGAGTCACGCGTTTGTACCGCGAATGAAGAACCGAAAGAAAAACTGGTTTCCTGTCGCCTATGTCCGTCAAGCAGAGCAGACACAATAACCGAAAGACTCCTTATAAATCAAAAAGGTTCTTCCCCTGTACTCTTCACATTTGATCTAACTACTGAACCAGCTATATGCAAAAGAAATTAAAATGGAATCAACATGCAATCTTAATTGTACCTAGCAATGCAAAAAGAATCTACCCATGTACGTACCTGTAACAAAGTTATAATTTTGGGGCCACACACATTTTAAATGTGTAAGGTCTAACAAATCGGGAAAAAAACAATTTTTTAGACATATTTTTCTAAAAGGTACAAAAAGTCAATAAATAAGCCTTTAGATTCGATGCATTACTGTAAAGTTGGGAAACTGACTGGTGCCAGTTTGACTCTGATTCACACATTCAGATCATGGTAACTTTATTTCTATTTTCGAAGAGATTTACGTAGAAGAGAAAACTGTTTCTAATTCCATTTCGCTGTTCAGGTGCTTAATGAGTTGAAGTTACTGTTATAACATTAACGACATACCTACTGGAAAGGACTCCAAAGAAAATGAAATTTTAAAAGGGAATCCTTTATAATTAGAGTTCTATCAATTCTAATTAAAATAAGATTTCATGCAGAAGTTCAAAGATTGCATAAAGTTAAAGATTTCATTCTTTTTTTTATTTCCTCAATAATTAACAGTAAATATATATGAAACAACTTTGATGTTTGTAGCAGTTTTATTGACTGCGGACATTTCATCATGGAAATTAGGTGTTACAACATTTTCAGCAGCTCGTGATAGATTTTACATAGGCTGAAAATTGAATTTTTATATAATAAAAAAATTCTGATGGATTTGAAAAAAAAAACGGAATTTTCGTTATTTTGTGTTCATTTATTGTTAGTTATACAGGTTTTTCATGAAACGGCTACAAATATCGTCTCACTGAAAATATATTTTAAACTTCTTAAAAAACCAACCCTATCTTTTAACACCCCCTTAGTTTATGCATAAAATACTATACTTTTGTTATGTTAAGCATACTTAATGCTTATGTTTTTTGCTTATATACATGATATAAAGTGTTTTTGATAAACAAATTTAACTAAAATAACTAATATTTTAAGCTCATTAGAAAAGCATTAATTTATAATCTTATGTTATTATAAATATGTTTTGATAAAATAGACAATGGTATAAAATAACTTCAAAATTCTTACTTGTTAAAAAATATTTTGATATTATACTAAAAATTTTCATACATTTCTAATATATAATCAAACATAATAACTTCATTCCGTACTCTGAAACCCCACCATATCCAAACATCCTTTTCCGATTTAACTTACTTCTTTAATGTTACTTTCCTTACAACACCCAGCTCCAGGGGGAAAAGATTTCCATGCACCACGGCGAAACAGATGTACATTCCTATTTTCTCGGGCATAATATTCGTAACCCTAGGGGGAGACTACAACGGCAGAAAATGACATGGAACAAAGGAAATTAATTCATCCCAGATGAATTTTATGTATTCTGATTGAAGAATGATGTGTGCATCTTTATACTTATACTATTAAGTACTGAAACGTGTTCAGGGAGAACGTGGAAAGAACGTAGAAGATGTGTTGTTTGTAAGTGTGTGGTTCGTTTAATTTCATTCAACGTTTTTTTATTCGGCACCCCTTTGCAGTTTTAGCTTCCACACTACGTTTATAACGTAAAAAGTGGAAGGTTTTATAATCGTTCTGTCCGTCTGTCTGTCCGTCACCCACTTTCACAGAACGAACCGCAAGTCTCACAAACAAGTGGGATACGTCATTCTAAAGCAAAAAAATCAGTTTAGGCTACATTCTAAATTTCATTAAAACATTTAAATTAGAAGTTTATTCAAAATTTAAATAACTAAAAATTTAATCTACATTGAAATAACATGCGAATTCCATTTTTATTCAATATTTTCACTGTTGCCATGACATCAAACGTACGAGAAACTTTATTTAAAATAAGAATAAAATTCTTGAAAAAAATAATTATTTATTTTTGTGTAATTCAGTTTGGATTGTTGTAATAGCACAATAAAGTTATTTTGATGGTTTGTTATATTTTTGGGAAGAAAGATGCATAAAAAATTCGACATTTGCATTAAAAATATGCAAATTTCGCTTTTATTTTTAAAGCAACAATTTTACTAATTTATTTTTCAAAATGTAAACTTGTGACTGCAAAAAGATATTTATTAAAAAAATTCATCACTATTCTAAGTTCAAAAAAAATAGCAAACGATAAAGATTAATTATCAAATCTGCAAAAGAAGATTAAAGAAAATTATTAGTTTTTGCTCATAAAAGTTTGAATTAGAACTAGCCAAAGGTCCTGTTTGGCGAATTTCTTTTTGAGGTGTTAGTGTGTTTCTTGTTGAGAGTAAAATGTTGTGTGGAAGCGGTGTGACAGATTCCGTAACAAACCAACTTGTTTAATTACTTTAACGAAAGTGCCTACTTTACACAGATGGAGCTGCCGATTTTGACAAATAATTGCCCTCATATAGCTCTAGTGCGACGATAATTCATATCTAACCTAACCAACGTTGATAAATGCTGTCTCCGACTGCTTCGTAACCTTATAATTGCACAATTTCAATAGGCACATCATTAATTATTGAATTGAACTAAAATTAGCTAATACTTTTAACTTTTTAAAAAACTTACTCTAATTAATAACTTTATATTATTATAAAAACATTCTTTTAAAATACGTCATAGTGTAAAATGATAACCTTGATAACCTTCATCATTTTCAATTTAAGAAGCTCTGATACATTTTTTTTGTTTGGAAATAATGAAAGTGAAATCCCATAAAGCGTGGGTGGTTCGATTAATTTCATTCAACGTTCTTTACTTCACCACCCAACCCTATTTATAGGAAGTAAAACTTTTGCACACTGTTCTTCTCTTTGCTCTCGACTGTCAAATTATGAACTACAAACAAAGAGCTATCACGCTATTTTTTCACCAGATATTATTCTAAAATATTCTTTTTCATGAATCCCTGCATAATAAAGGCCCGATAAATACGTTTTTTATGTTCTATACGTTACAAATACGTTCTTTTTTCTTTTTTTTTTAAAACCTTTTGTTGTAAAATAGTATGCTTTTAATTTAACATAGTTATTACAATGATATTCATCATCCTTAAAACACATATTTTTTAATTGTAACATATACTTATTTAAGTTACAAAATATTTTATTATCATACCAAAATATCCCATACACTTCTTACTATATAATCAAACATAATAACTTCATTCCCAACTCTGAAACCCCATAATATCCAAACATCCTATTCCGAATTAATTTACTTCTTTGCCATAACTTTGCTTACAACAACACCCAGTACCAGTGGGAAAAGATCTTCATGCACCATGGCGAAACAGATGTACATTCCTATTTTCTCGGGCATAATATTCGCAACTCTAGGGAGACTACAACGGCAGAAAACGGCGTAGAACAAAGGAAATTAATTCATCCCAGATGAATTTTATCTCTTCCGACCGAAGAATATTATGTGTCTTTATTACTTGATGTTCTGAAACGTGTTCTGGGGGAACGGGGAAAGATCATTGAAGATGTGGTGTTTTAAAGCTTGAATAGATATATTTCGATTAACTTTTACTTTGCATTGACTTGCTTCGATTGTTTTTCTTGATAACCACCATCATTTTCAAGTTAGAAGCTGTATGGTTTTGTATTTTCAAATAAAAAGATGCGTAGCATCCATAAAAAAATCATCCGGTTCTTGTATCATTTCGTGATAAAGAAAATTATGGAACTCTGTTGCGTCGTTAAATAAGTAGATTGATTGTGACGTCAATGATAATGTATTTAAAATTTAACTCACTTTACAGGGGTCATATACATACAAAATCAAAAATCATTGTAAAGCTACATGCAAATTTTAACCTTTTGTAACAATTCATAACAATCGTCCATAGTATCATTTGGTATATTTGGTTGTTAAAGAATTTTTTTGTCATTTTAAGACAACAAAATCGCCCATTTTAAAATTGGCTTGTTTCAGGTGACGTACTTCATTCAATCTCTCATTGCTGAACGATCAGTGCTCCGATTGTTGCTCTGTTTTCAAGTGACATGGATTTACCATTCGAGGTTCGATAAAGAATTTATTTTCATTCAGCATTTCTGTTTATTCTCAAATCCTGAAACAGCCCCATCGTTTGCAGTAGCTCCGATTGGATCTCTGTTTCCAAGTGAAATTTATTCACCAATCAAGGTTCGATAAAGAATTAAAAAATTTATTTTCATTCAGCATTTCTGTTTATTCTCAAATCCTGAAACAGACCCATCGTTTGCAGTAGCTCCGATTGGATCTCTGTTTCCAAGTGAAATTTATTCACCAATCAAGGTTCGATAAAAAAAATTAAGGAATTTACTTTCATTCAGCATTTCTGTTTATTCTCAAATCCTGAAACAGACCCATTGTTTGTAGTATCTCCGATTGGATCTCTGTTTCCAAGTGACATTTATTCACCAATCAAGGTCCGATAAAGAATTAAGGAATTTATTTTCATTCAGCATTTCTGTTTATTCTCAAATCCTGAAACAGCCCCATCGTTTGCAGTAGCTCCGATTGGATCTCTGTTTCCAAGTGAAATTTATTCACCAATCAAGGTTCGATAAAAAATTAAGGAATTTACTTTCATTCAGCATTTCTGTTTATTCTCAAATCCTGAAACAGACCCATTGTTTGTAGTAGCTCCGATTGGATCTCTGTTTCCAAGTGACATTTATTCACCAATCAAGGTTCGATAAAGAATTAAAGAATTTATTTTCATTCAGCATTTCTGTTTATTCTCAAATCCTGAAACAGATCCATTGTTTGTAGTAGCTCCGATTGGATCTCTGTTTCCAAGTGACATTTATTCACCAATCAAGGTTCGATAAAGAATTAAAGAATTCATTTTCACTCAGCATTTCTGTTTTTCCCCAAATCTGGACCCAGGTCCATTGTTTGTAGTAGGATTTAACAAACCATTAGTAGTTCATTGGCTTAACTATTGAAAAAATTCATAACTCTAACATGCTAGACATATCAGTCAGGGAATGTCTCTTTGAGTAAACACAACCAGATCCGATTGTATGACTGCTCAGCCTTTGTCTTATTTATGCTTGGTCAGGGGAACAAGATTGTAATTGTTTGCGCACCTAATCATGGCTCCTGGGCTTCCCTTCTTCGTTGCATTTGAATCTAATTAAGATAAAGAAAGGAGCATTTGCCCTTTCAAATGTATTTGAGCCGGAATAGGAATGCAATAGTAGATAGTCTGGTGTATTAACGTTTCCTAATTAACTTGTATTGCTTCGTGGTTTTTTTTAAATGTTGTTGTTGTTTTAGGGGAAGAGTTGCAAGGGTTTTAATTTTTGTTATAAAATGCAATGCACCATTCAGCATTTTTCAAAGGCATCTTTTAAAAAATATGCATGTAAATTGTGGTTAGTTAGGTTTGAATTATCGTCGCACTAGAGCTACACGAGGGCTATTGGCGAGGGTTGTCGTATTTTAGAACCACAGTCAGGTGACGAGCCAACACCTGAATAGGCACCCAACGCAACCGTTAAGGGCGACATCGTACGCAGCGTTAGGAATTTGAAGGATATATAACGTGCGCTCCCTTACATGGGGTATTATTCGTCGGACATTTTTGGCTGCACGGGCCGTTTATTGGTCGGCAGCTATTTTGGCGATGCCCGGACCCGAACCTGGGACCTTCCGCATGCTAAGCGAGTGCTTAACCTACTGAATTTTCCAGCCCCCTGTAAATTGTGTTTTTGACCACAAAACGTGGCCTCATAAAATGTTATTGATAGAAAAATGAAATTAGTTTTAATTTTTAAAAGCTCTCGGCCACAATACTGAACTATGTGGGTAAGTTTCCTTCTTATATCGCAGGTAGTTGAAAATGATAGGTTTAGCCGTTAAGGGCCTTAGGGCGCTTGAAAAGAAGGGTGATAGAAAAGATTGTTTTTACAGAATTGAAGGGTTCACACTTCCAATACTTTTCAAAAATGATTCTTTTGTATTTTGGCCTGAAAAATCTTTCTTTCACACTGAATTAATCCATGAACGACAATCTTCAAGAAAATTTGCTACGTTAAAGGTATTAACGGTATTCACAAAATCATCATAAAAGGCTGTTAAAGCTAACGAATTTGCACCTAGATGCTACTTTAACCTATCAAATTTATCAATCATACATTATCTTATTAGGGTAAAAAATATGGATTAATCTTGGTTTACTCATTATTTTTACATCTTTATTATATTTTTTGAATTTGTATTATGCGACAAAACTTGGAACGGAATGCTTGCAAAATTATAAAAAGAGTTATCAATAAAAGTTCTTAAGAGTTGTTTGGTAAAACTTCATATAAAACATGTATAAATGAAATGTGCCTGATTAAATTTAAAGATAGTAAGTGCTGATTTTTCAAAAACAATCTTTTTATGCTTACAGCTTAACATTGCAGAATAATTAAGCTTATTACTTTTTTAAATGCCAAACAGCATTTTAAAGAACAAAGTACGATTTTTCTTTTCAGAAAGAAACATAATTTTTTATCGCAATTTAGTTACTTTTATGGAAGGGCTTTTACCTCATTTACCCCTTTTTTTCTAGCAATTAAACGGAAGAAAATGCTCGTTAATGGCTTTAATTAAAGAAATGAAATTCTTTACAACCCCCCCCCCCCCTTTCATTAGTTCGTTTCACGGTGCTAACGGTAAACGGAAAATAAAAAGGATTTAAATCACCTTAACTACGAGTTTCTCAAGTGCTTTTTTTTCTCATTTGAACATTTCAAGAGTCCTGTTTAAAAATGCTCGTTAAGATTCGTTAAGGATTAAATTTTAATCACTACTTTCTGCGTGTTTTTATCAATTTAATCACTTTGAGTTAATCACAATCTATTTAAAAAGTACAAGACTGTGCATTATTTTTTCATTAATTGTTAAAATGTATATTAATTGCTCGTATGGTTGATAAAGTTTAAATTTTACTTTCCATATAAATAACAAAATAATATAATATGATGTTAAAAGGTTAAAAGGTAGCACTGTAATTCATAATCTAAAAGTTTTTTAAAAAAATTAATTAGCCATTTAACATTTCGATTGAAATAAAATTAAAACCATCAAAGAACCATTGGTAAGATACTTAACAAACTTAACTTTTTTTTAATAATGTTACTAGTACTTCAAACTTCAAATGAGTAATAAGCTCTGATTTGCTTTCCTTCTAAATTGTAGTGAACAGTTTTTTGCCAAGTTTAAAAAAATAAGTTGTAGTGAGATCGTGCAGAATGGAACTGGAGTTCATGCTCAAATCAGTTCACAACTTAATTTTTTCTTTTAAAAAAAGCTAATTTTTAAATATTTAAAATGTATTTATAAGTTTAAAAAAACAAGTTGTAGTGAGATCATGCAGAATGGAACTAGAATTCATGCTCAAATCAGTTCATAACCAATTTTAAAAAAAATTACTGAATATTTAAAATTTGTTTATAAGTTTCAACATGACGTTCACATAATTATATCAATAGTGCTGATAATTGACAAACAGAATTGTTTTATAGTTTTGAAGATAGCATAAAATATGAAATTATGATATTTTCTAATTAATATAATCAATTGTTTTTAAGTAATATAATTTTTTTTGTAGGCATAACCTACTCTATTGGAAAACTCTTGATAACAATATTAAAATGAAATCCTTTTACAAATTATTTTCTAAGCCTTTCAAAACCTTTCTGCACATTTTTATCAATTTAATCACTTCCGCTTAATCGCAATCTATTTAAAAAGTATAAGACTGTGCAATATTATTTTCATTAATTGTTAAAACGCGTATATAATATTAATGACGAATATAGCTGATAAAGAAATTTTAAAGAAAACTTCCATGTAAACAAAAATATTATAAAATGTAGTAATATATGTTGCGGCATTTTAATTCATTCGTTATAAATTCAAACAGAAATTCGTTTCCTTTTAATTATTTTATTTTTGACAAAAAAAAAATACTTTAAGTAGTGAAATAATTTGTAAAAGTTTATTTTATCAAATAAGTTATAAGTTTCAGCATAACGTTCTCACGTTTTTTTCTATCTCTATTAAGGACAACTGAAAATCGGTGATTGATTGCTTTAAAAAGCTCACAAGTGCTAAAATTCATGTACCAGTTGCAGTTAGAAGTTATTATTTTTATTAACATTACCTAATCGATTACGAAACTCTACTCAGAGAAAAAAAACAAGGGGTTTTTCTTTTTTTTTGGGGGGGGGTTGTCAATAATTTTCTAAACCATCAAACTTTTTTTTATCGTGCTTCCTTCTCAAAAGTCCAAAATAATAAAACCAATCGCAGAACACATGCTTATTCATCTTTTTTTTATGCTGATATCAATGAAAATAACTTTTAAACTGCATTAAAAACTAGTAGGAAACATTTCAGGCGGGCTAACTATTGGTTTTTTATAATGGTATTTTTAACGCATAAAAAGAATAGAATTTCAAATTCGTAGAGTCATAGAAAAAGATAATAAGAATTTCTTTAAAAAAATATATAATCAATCATCTACCCACTTTTTACATATTCTATGAAAATCAATTTCACTACAAAAAAATAACTTGAAAGGAAAATATTTTCTTGGTTTATCCTAACTTTTGGGGAAGTCTTTCTTTTTAGAAATGCACAATAGTAAAATATAGTTTGAGAAGAGCGATCCATAGATTTTTTTTATTCAAACTTATTCCGAAACTTCGTATCTCAAAAAATATCTTTTTCATAAGAATTTCATTAATTTTTTTCGTTCATCGAAAAAATAATTTAGCTATAACTACATAGCAGAGTATGGTGTCTAAGATAATATTTTATTGAAGAAAGATTTCGAAATTAAATAGCAAAGAAAAAATGTGCGTTTCTTCGCAATATTTTTCTAAAACTAAGTCTTGCTAGGACATAGTGAAAAAACTTGTTTGCTGTTTTGTGAAAAACTTATATCTCTCAAAGCAACTTTGGAGAAACTTGTTTTGTCAGAAATATATTATAAAATACATAAAAAAAATTTATGTTAAAATTTTCACTCATCAGTTTTATACATTTTTAACGATGAAGTAAACAGTTAAATTTCTATAAATATGCATAATAATCCATTTCATTCTGGTCTTTCTAATTTTTCATCGAATTTAAGGCATTTTTATATACCTTTTATTTATTTTTTTAAACTTTAATCTGTGAATTTTTTTTTACTTTCTTTCACTAATATGGAATATCAATTAATGAAAGTACTGCCATGGGGTTTCAAAAATCTTAAATGATATCTTGTGTTTTCTACTCGTTTTTTGGTGCAGAAGGGTGCTGATTCTAAAAAAGTAGTTTTTGGATATTGATCAATTCAAGCAGTTTGGGCATCATTCTGTTTTATCTATCACAACTCTGCAGTTCCGGCAAAAATATCTCGAGAGAGAGAGAGATACTCCAAATTTTTCAAACGTGTTTCCAGTATCTGTCGGAGGAGCTGGGGAGCCCAGTCAGTTAGGCACTTGCCTAGCATGCAAAAGGTCCCAGGTTCGGGTCCATATATCGCCAAAATAACTGCCGACCTATAAAAGGCCCGTGTAGCGAAAAATGTCCAACGAATAATACCCCGTATAGACGGAGTGCACGTTAAATATGTTCCAAAGTCTCGACGCTGCGTACGATGTCACCCTTACGATGTCACGTACGATGTCACCGGTTGCGTTCAGGTGTCGGCTCATCACCTGACTATGGTTCTAAAATACGACACCCGTCAACAATAGCTCTCGTGTAGCTGTAGTGTGACGAAAATTCAAACTTAACTAGTATCTGCACTCTTAAAACGAACGAGCGATTTTAGCTCAGTCTGATTAATTTTCACTCCTCCTTTTGGAGTGGATCCTTTGTGTGTTAAACCTCCGACAGGATCACTACAAACGAGTGGTTTTTACTCAGTCTGAGTTAATATTCATTTCTTTCCAGTGTCGAAAATGCACTTCTCCAACTGGAGTGGATTTCACTCTTTTGTTTTAAGAGTGTGTCGGACCTTTATGTCGGACGTCCTAATAAAGGTTCACGAGAAATCGCACATACGCATTGGGTAGATGTTATCTATATTTTTAGGTTTTAAAAGTATTGCTGTAAAAATAAAAACCGTCTTGCACAAATTTTAAACCTAAATGTTGGTAAAAAAATTACATAAGACATATAATTGAAAGTCGTGTGGTGTTTCACCCCCCCCCCCCACCCTGAACCCCCAAATTTCCTGGTACAACGAATCCCTTGCTGAATATCACAAAAATACATTCACACAACAGCACTAAAATATTCCATTCTTCATCATAAATATACACTAAATTATTCAAAAACACAAATTTTATCTTACGAAGGAGCATTTATCCTAATAAAACACGTCAATCCAACAATAAAAATACTTTTCTTTTCCCTTGTGAAAATGCATCGGAAGACAAAAATTCAGGGTAAATCATGCCTTTAAAATTTCCATGCAGGGTTATTTTTGACGAAATTGTAACTGACTTCCGTATTACAAAAAATTATTCGAACAGGGTGATATTGTTTTTTATGGGGTGTAAGAATATGACTGACGCAGATGTGACGTCATTAGGCGTGGTCGTTCTAGTTAGAAAGAATGAGATGCCAGGTGGTTTGTTTGTGGGGTAGTCTTGAATTGGAGGTACTAATTATAGCGATCTGGTCGGTCATAGGGAAGACTGACCAGTGAGTGAACAGGCCCCAGTGAATGAAAAATTGGTAAATACATTTATAATCCAGTGAGTGAACAGGCCCCAGTGAATGAAAAATTGGTAAATACATTTATAATAATAATTGAAAATAGTTAAACTTTATGGGTTTGCAATACTGACTTCCTCCCATCTAGTAGGAAGCTATCTGACATATGATTGCCCTGGTGTTTATCCACTGGAGAACGCAGCGCCTAAATCGTTCATTCACTGGTTAGTCTACCATATCATGAACAAGATTTACATAGAAACTTGTGTCCGAAAATTAAAACTGCATTGGTCCATCGGTCTGACCATCGGTAGAGACGGACCAGTCTAATGGCCGCCGCGATCCCCAGACCTGACTCTCCTTGATTTCTACCTGTGGGGACACATGAAGTGTATTGAACGAGACACCAGTAAAAAATCGGACATGGATCTTATCGCCAGGATCGCGGCAACACCTGTCCATGACATTTCTGTCCAATTTTGAACGGGTTCAAGAATCCATGCTGTGAAACGAGCATTGTGTCGACTGGAAGGAATTTTGAACATTTGTTGTGATGTAATGATGTTTTGTAATAAAAATCATATTAACACCGCTTTCGATATAATTTTTTTCTCCTAGTCCAAACCTTCACTTATCACCCTCAGTTTGAATTTTCAGATAAAAGTTCATATATTTAAATCTTTCATCATGATATGACAGAAAAGCATTTAAGTTTGTAAACGACTTTTTGGGCCACCCTGTATAAAGTATTTTCGGTTATAATATTATAGATTTTTCCTTTTTCATTGCATTGATGTTTATAACTCAAAGGCCAAAATTGCCAAGGGGTTGGGGAGCCCAGTCGGTTAGACATTCGCCTAGCATGCGAAAGGTCGCACTTTCGGGTCCGGGCATCGCCAAAAATAACTGCCGACCTATAAACGGCCGTTCGGCCAAAGATGTCCAACGAATAATACCCCGTGCAAGGGAATGCACGTTAAATATCCTTCTAAGTCCTAACGATGCGTACGATGTCGCCCTTAACGGTTGCGTTGGGTGACTCATTCAGGTAACGGCTCGTAACTTGACTGTGGTTCTAAAATACGACACCCGTCACCAATAACCCTCGTCTAGTGCGACGATAATTCAAACCTAACCCAAAATTGCAGAAACGGTTTATCTTGAAGTCAATTCTACTAAACCGATAAACATTACTTCCAACTATTTCACGCCAACCCAACAACTCCTTTCTTAGGGACGGGGATCGAGGGTGTATTACAAAACCGAATCACGTTTTAGTATCCAATTCATCCCCATGCCAAAGTGAACCATTACGGAAAGCTGACCAATAAATCAGCATTATACATACGGGGTGGAATTAGGCCGGTTGATGAGAGGGGCTGGTTTAACCGATGACGGACGGATTATGCAGTTTCGGATGATGGGATCGATGAGTGGTGTAAACACCACTGATAGGTTTACATGTGATCATTGGTTGGGGATTTTGTGTAGATGGGAAGAGTGTGGGAAATTACTTCGTTATAAATATACGTTGGTTAGGTTTGAAATATCGTCGCACTAGAGCTACACGAGGGCTATTGACGACGAGTGTCGTATTTTAGAACCACGGTCAAGTGACGAGACCACACCTAAATAGGCACCCAAAGCAACCGTTAAGGGCGACATCGCACGCATCGTTAGGACTTTGAAGGATATTTAACGTGCACTCCCTTCACACGGGGTAATATTCGTCGGACATTTTTGGCTGCACGAACCGTTTATAGGTCGACAGTTATTTTGGCGATGCCCGGACCCGAACCTGGGACCTTTCGCATGCTAGGCGAGTGCCCAACTGACTGGGCTCCCCAAGCCCATAAATGTACGTTGGAGTGGAGAATGAAATATAAGAATTTCTTGCATAGTTTTTCGTTATTAATTTTAAAAAATTAGTTTTTTGCTACTCTCTAAAGGCTGTTGCTCGTTATTTAAAAATTATTAACTTAGTTAGATTAAATAAAATTTAATCAACAATTTAATTATTTCAAAAATAGGTTTTAATACTCGTTTTTGAAAAACTTATGGTCACACGCCAGATTATTAAAACTCAAATTTATTTTCAATAACTTATTATATTCCATTTTTCTCTTGGGCTATATATTCTTTGTTCTATTATAAAATTTAACTTTTGAAAAAAATACTGAATGAACTAGAATATATTCTATTTTTATTAGACCTAATATATTACACAAAAAATATTGCTTTTTTTAATATATTCCACACATAAATCTATACAAACAAATGTATTGAGTATAAACAAGAATAAATACGACCTTCATTTTATGTTACTTTTTAAACTTTATACCCCTGTTTTATTTTAAATAAAATATACACTGTTTAGAATACTATAAACATTACCACGCACACTTACACCCAAAATGAAATATTTATTTATAACCCTATCAAATGCATTATTCATGATTCCTAGATTTTGCTACATATCTACACATAAACATGCAAAGGCGATGACTCTATTTCCTCTTAAATAAAACATGTCATTTAAATGCTCAAAAATACAATGTATTTCCCACTTTCTTAGGGAATCATAGTTAAAAATAAGTCAAAACCTACTAAGTTTGTTAATTGAAGAGCTTAGTGAAGGAACGTGCTAACTGCCAAGAGACAGAAAGGTGAAAACAAGAAAATTAGCTTTTAAGTTTTTCATTCTCCATTTTGTACGTTAAAAACGGCGCTTACAACAGGGGAAAATATCCTCAACAATGCTCCCTATTTCCAGTAAATTTATGTTATATTTAAAGGAGGGAATAGTGCGTTCATTGACAAAAAAATACAAATATTTCAAGAAATGTCCCTTGGCACGTTTTTCCACACTATGCTTTTCAATTGTAATTATAATGAAAATGAAAAAAGAAATTAATTGACAAAAAGAGTTTAAATTCGTTGTCATTTTTGAAGCTATTATGTATGTGTATTAGCTTTCCGTACTACTATACTCCGTGCCAACTTAACTTGGGTAAAAGCAAATAGTAAAAGGCAAGGGGGAAAGCGCGATTCGTCCGTTCGTTGGAAACTCTTGTAAGGTAATATTTACATACAAAATAATCTTAACACAATTAAACTAAAATACACTTTTCATTCTGATAAAATTGCAAAATTTTCTCAAATAATATTCAAATCAGTTAGACCTTAAACGAAATTAATGTTTTAAACATGCTTTCTGGATGGATTCACAAATAATTTATGCGGAATTCTTTGGATCAGCGGAAGGATCTTCTCCATATCATATTTCTATTTACCAAACTTAGGTTGGCAAGGAGTGTAGCGCAAAAGTCACTAGCACTTTTTGAAATTAAATAAGTGGTTAACTATAACAGATTTAGTTAGTTTATGTTGACATCAAAGAGAGGCCCACTTTTATTAATTAATGCTCAAGGAAAATTCTGCAGGTACTATTACAGTTAACATTTTCTTTTTGTTTCAATTTTAACTTGCGAAACTCGGTTATAAGCACTCCTTATAATTTCTTTACATAAGTACTGAATATTTTAGCGCAGATAAAATATTTAATCGCTCTACTTTTGAAATCAACGGGTTACTATTTATTGCCTTTCGGATCAAATTAAATTGCATACAATCTTCAATTTTATTATTCCAATATTTATTTTAATTTATAATAAAACTGATATCGACTTAATTTATAGTTTTACGCACTATATTATGAAATCTCACAAAATCCACGAAAGTCGCATTTGGTAATTTTAATTTGGTAAATTTTCGGTCTGTAAATTAGGATTAGTTCCTATTCACTCCCTGATATATTGAGAATGAAGATAACCTTAATAAATTCCAAATAATACACTAGGTAACAATTTTTCAAACATATTTAGCCAAGAAGAAAAATTATAAAATTCGAAATGAATTTGGAATACTGAACGCGCGAATATCACCCAAGTACAAATACAAATGTAGTGTGTTTCTTTCTACCTTCAGCGGTTTTGTCACAATATAACTTAGTACTTTCAATTATTGAATCTAAAATATAAGGCAATGAAAGTATTGCGATGAGGCCAAAAATTCGAAATGGAAATTGTGTGGTTTCTACAATTTTGGAAGGTACTTACAATAAAAATGGTTTTTAAACATTGATTCGTCGGTTCGTAACATTGATTCGTCCGTCTTTTTGTGGTAACCCAAAATTTGGTACATGAGTTTCCACTACTTGTTAGACGCCATAATAAATTGTTTTGGGGAAAAACGTCCATGTGCAAATGGTAGCTGCCACGGAAATTTTAGATTTAATAGTTTTTGGAATTACCTTATATGGTATGGTATATAATTACCTCTTTAAATATAATGATTTATTAACTGGTAATGGAAAGTAATGTAGTACTACACATCTCTAGTATAAACAGATATTATTTAACTTCATATAACAAAATATAATTGCTGCATATCAATCCAATGCAACTTTCATATTCGCTCTCTTCAATATCAAGCAATTCTATCCACGAAATACCTTAATTTATCCAAGCACCGGCCACCTCTATTAATGATTCAACAGTTCCAGTAATGATTCAATCCCCTTCAAGATCCCGATTCATTTGAGTGACCGAGTCGCCATATTCAGTGATTAGAACGTGTCTGCAAGATCATTAGTTTTCCCTTTGAGTACCATTAGTCATCAGCATCGAGTTTAAATACGACCCTATATATTCGCGTCTCAGGGGCTTGTAACATATCGATGGGGCATGAAACTGTCTTGCGGTTAATTTTGCGTATGTGTATTTAGATAGTTTGGGGCTGGTTTCGTAACACTTATAAGTTGCAGTAGATATTAATGGTACTAATATTGGATTTAAAATCTATTAAATATCTGTTTCGTTTATAAGTTCTTCTTAATTATTGCGAAATCTATTTGTTGAGCTGATAGATTTTTTCACAAATGCTGAGTTATTGTGTTAATTTATTTTGCTGTCATTAATCATTAAAAGTGGGAAAAAATAATATTGATAATTTCTACTATGATAAAATTATTATGTTTAATTTTACCCTATTTTTAAATGAAAGATTTTTGAGAAAATCGCCCATGAGCAAATGGTAGCTACCATTTAAAATTTAGGTTTGTTATAAAGACATTAAACTTCTTTATAAAGAATAAAACTACTTTTAAATGTGTGCATTGATTTTTTGAGCTGTAATTGCAAGTCGTACACTGTTATACACGGCTAGTTTTGCTTTTAAATGCATGTTTTCAATGATTCCAAAACTTTTGGTATTTTTTTTAACCAGATAATATTTAAACTGACTCGTAACATAAGTTATTTCTACATATCAGTGTGTCAACTTTCCTATGAACTCACTTCAATATCAAGCAATTCCGTCCACCTAAAGACCTTAATTTATCCAAGCACCGGTCACCTTTATTAATGATTCAACAGTTCCAGTAATGATTCAATCCCCTTCAAGATCCCGATTCATTTGAGTGACCGAGTCGCCATATTCAGTGATTAGAACGTTGTCTGCAAGATCATTAGTTTTCCCTTTGAGTACCATCAGTCATCAGCATCGAGTTTAAATACGACCCTATATATTCGAATCTCGAGGGCTTGCAACATATCGATTGGGCATGAAACTGTCTTGCGGTTAATGTCACGTATGTGTATTTAGATAGTTTTGGGCTGGTTTTGTAATATTAATAAGTTGTAGTAAGTATTACTTGTACAAATGTTGGATTTGAGATGTATTGGATTTCTGATTTCGTTTTCAAGTTCTTCCTAATTATTGCGAAATGTGTTTGTTGCACTGATAATTTTTTTGCAGTTATTGTGTTAATGGGCTGGTTTCAGTTGATGTAAATCACCTTCATTGCTTTTTTTTCCCAGCAATTTCATTGGTTGTTACGATTTCACTCTCAAAATTGGCGTGTTTTCGTGTGCTGAAGTTCAATTTAAGAGTTATTTACGTGCTACTTCTTTTTATTTCTACTATCTATTTTTATCAGTGATAATTCTATTAAATTTTAGGTATGCTAGATCCAAAACGTCAATGTTTTGGGGAACTTTCGTTTGGATATTTTTATTAGTATATGCGGGGGAACTAAGCGAACTTGTGTGACAGAAAATAAGCATGATTCACGCGAGCAGAAGAAAGCTTTAGTTCCACTGAAAGAAAACATTTTACACAACATTCATTTCAGTAAAAAAAAATATTATATAGTTCAAAACAAATGCAGTTACAGAAAGGCCAAAAATGAAAACTTTACCACTGTAACCTCTCTCGACGTGAAACATGCTCGCCGTACAAATACAAGTTTTGTACAGTACATTTTTTGGTGTTTGTATCAGTTTTGATTGGTTTGGTTTGGTTTGAATTATCGTCGCACTAGAGCTACACGAGGGCTATTGGCGACGGGCGTCGTATTTTAGAACCACAGTCAGGTGACGAGCCAACACCTGAATAGGCACCCACCGCAACCGTTAAGGGCGACATCGTACGCAGCGTCAGGACTTTGAAGGATATTTAACGTGCACTCCTTTACACGGGGTATTATTCGTCGGACATTTTTGGCTGCACGGGCCGTTTATAGGTCGGCAGCTATTTTGGCGATGCCCGGTCCCGAACCTGGGACCTTCCGCATGCTAAGCGAGTGCTTAACCGACTGGGCTCCCCAGCCCACCGTATCAGTTTTGAACTGTAGCAGGCATTTGGTTTCGTTTTAAGTCTTTCCTAATAATATCAAAATATAGTTGATGCAATGATCAATTTTTTAAAGAAGGACGAGTTATTATAATAATTTGTTAAATGTTTTTAATAAGTAAAAAGCATATGGAAAAATAAAATTAATGAATTTTTTTATGGTAAAATTATGTTTACATATATTAGTAAAATTAAACTACTATCCTTTATATACTATCCTTTATATTTCTTTGTTTTTATATCATAGTAGAAAAAAGGAATCATCCATTGTATAACTTAACACAACGACCATTTTCAACAAAGAAAATGTTTTATTTGGTTGTTTTCAGATTATGCTTGATCAAATACTATTAATTTAATTCGTTTTTAATTAAATTTTATATCTAAATATTTAACAGTTCGTGAACCCAAAGTTAGTTTTCAGAGTTAATTTTTCTATTAGTTTCAGACGGTTTTTGTAAATCGTAATTGACAGTTTGAAAGTAATTTAACTATGATAAATAACATTTTTTACTACCATAGTATGACAGATACCAAATTAAAGAAACTAGATTGCGATAATCGAACGATAACGTAATTAGAAAATATCTAAGAAAAATTCCATTGAGTACAGGTTAAAATAAAGACATTTAATTGAATTAATCCAGTTGCACAGTAGAAGATTGAAACTCTATTGCGTAATAATTATCAGCATCGAAACTTCGACAAACGTGTTGCATGAATTTGAAACTATAATTAAAGACGCAAACACCATCTATAAATATTAAATTCATTCAAAAATCCCCAAAAAATTATAATTAATATTCCAAAGATGTAGACATTTATTTGATTATATCACTTGGCACAATGAAACACCGTAAAAGAAAACGAAAAAATGAACAAGCTTTTCTATTTAAAAAAAAAGTAATTTAGCTAAATCTAATTTTACTCCAAAATTAGTTTCTGTTCATTCGGTTTCATTTTGACAAAAAAACCGCCAAGAACCGCCTATTGCATTAATCTTAGTAAGTCCTCCGATTAAAAAAACTAATCGAATTCTTTCCAAACTACAAATTCTTGCAATTTTTATTCCGAATAATAAATATAGGCACTATTATTTATGTTCCTAGTTCGTGTACTTCTGGCTTGGAAAAATCAACCCACAGAGTCTTAACGACGAACAATTATTTAAACTTGGAAGATGCCAGTTTTTAGCCCATGAAACGAATGTATTATCCTTTTTCCACAGTAAAAATATCCATTTCTTTTATTCCATTCTTGTTTGTTTTTCTTCTAAGGATTCCTTATTTGGCGAGAAATATCACATTGGCCATTTTTATGCCATTTTTATGTGAAATTGTATATGAGGATTAAGTTTTTTAAAAATATATTTTTGTCCACTAACACACAATGATTTGGAAAGAAATATCCCGTTAACAATTTTAATTCTGTAGTTTATGTGAAATTGTGTGTGTGAAACAATAAAAAAAATTAATAGTGTCCAAATTTGACTAATTCGCGTTTGATATGGCACACTAAAAACATTGATTAGTAATATTTACTAAGCATGAAAAAAAGTTAGTCAAAATTATAAAAATACTTAATTCTTTATTACAGACGGTTTCCATTTTACTTAAGACAGAAAAAGTAGTCCGTTCCGACCAGTCTTGGTATTTGGTTTTGGACGAATTAACATCGCTATATGTCTTAAACGAGAGTTTTGGTAACGGGATTCGTAGTTTTTAACCACTCTTGCCGCTTTAGTTACGTTAAATGGATAAATGACTTGGGTATTAGGACATTCAAAATTTTGTTACTTGATGATATCCTCATATACATAGAAATTACTGTAAAAAATTAAATAATTTAGTACCATGTTTCAATTTTTAAAAAAAATTGTAACAGATGTATTTGAATACTTAAAAGTACGGAGACCTTGTCCTTATAAAATCTTACGTACTCGCTGTCGTGAGTTAAAGTGTCATTTGCCACTGTGGATACCTTCCAGTTTTCTCTAATCACCTTAGAAATCCTATGAACTGGCTGTTAAAATAATGCCTCTAATTAGTAGCACCGTGTATGTGAGACTGGTGCACGTTAAATCGGCCAAGATCCGAAATCCAGATGCCACCGAAAATATTGCTAGATTGCTGTGATCGGTCCTAGCTCAGATTTTGGCCTCATCCCTTGACCGCGGTCTTAAATTATGGCGCCCATCAGCAATAGCTCGTGTAGCTCTAGAAGATAATTCAACCTGGCTATTGCAACTGAAATTCAAACAAACCAAACCTAAAATTCAGCATTTAAGTCTCTATTTAAAACTCTAGATTCAAACGGTGTCCCTTGCACATAATTAAGATCCAAAAACACCTTAAAAACATTTTAAGAACCTTGTAAAACAAGACAATAAAAGCAAGAGTAAGCTATCGAACGTATAGTTTTTATAAGCCCTCTACATGCTTTAAAGTTTTTAAATTTATTTAAGTAGCAACCTTGTCATTTCTTTTTAAAAGGCTTTGCTTCTTAAAGACAAACGACTCTTCAGGTGCCAGGTTCATTTAAATCGGACATACATAGAGAAATTAAGTTTTATTTTAACTTCGAAAGCCCTAGATTGTCACACGAAAATGTGTACAGCTCTAATGAAAACAAAATGCATTTCAAGTGGATTTTATTTATGTCCATGTGTTACAAATGTATTGGTTTGTAAGTGTTTTATCTTATTCAAAATGTTTGTTACTTAAATAGAAGGAATTATAATTGCGATACATCTAGTCTAAGCGGAAGGCTAAAGTTCATTCAAAATTTCATTAAATAGACAAAATTTCATAGAAATAAAGTAAGAGCTAGTTTTCAAATGGGTCTATCTACTCTTCGTGTGCAGTACTAATAAATCATTTTAAGTAATCATAAAGATAGAAAAAAGGACGCAATAAGGTAAAGGACATGTGTCATATTGTTTAAAGGAAAATTGAAAATTTGTTCCTTGCATTTTTAGCACGCTGAAAAAACTCCAAAAAAATAAGTAGGAAATATTTCAACTTATCAGGCTTTAATTTATCCCCTTGTAGGTAAAAAAAATATTTTTTGAAAACATAGTTATGTTGGTTGTTGTAGAGAAAAGTGTTAGGAAGACAATCAATCTTTTTTTTAAATATACGAAAACAAAAAAATTATACAAGCAAACAAATCATTGAAAACTAGTACATGTCTTCCCTACATTTGTTATAAAATAAGCTGTCCCAAACTTATTTAGTACAATTAAAAGCGGGTTTTGCTCATATTTTATTATGGATAACATTTATTTGCCTTCACCAATGTATTTATATTAAATGTTTTAAATACCTAATTAACTTCATCTTAAGTTTAAATTTATTTTAATCTTCTAACCAAAAAATAAGCCAGGGTATTTAAGCATAATAAAGTTATAGAAAGCAATTTAATTAATCCCGGCGATTTAAAATGTTTACGTCTTAAGTTCAATTACTATGATTAAATCTTACTTTTGGTAAAGTTAAATGGTACATGAAAGCAAGCGACACTTTAAAATTTACTCGGCTTTTGTTCTTATTAGTCTTAAATGAAGTAGTATTTATTATTAGATAACATTTTTGTTTGAATGTTCTGTATTTTACTTTGACTTAAATAATATAAAATGCCAAAATATTAATTTTGATAAACTAAAAAGGCAAAAACAAAATTCTTTTTATATTTTATCAATTTAACATCATGTAATTTACATAATATTGCATATTCTCAATGTTATTTAAAATTTGTGTTGCTTATTATTCTGTAAGATTCTGAACAATGTCAAGTTTTTCATTTCGCAAAAATCTTTTATTCTTTTAGTTTTCGATTCGTTAAATTTTAAGGAATCTTCTTTGCAAATCTGACGATCTTAACAAAATTATTCAAATATTTAAGTTGAATAATTCATACATTCTAATGTGTTAGAAAACATTCAAAAATGCATTTCAAAAAGACTAAATTACTGAAAATCCAATTTTTAAAAATATGTTCTTGAAATGAATTCTTATATTGTCAATAGAAATATGTTAAAGGTGGTCTCGCTTATAAGTGTAAAAAATGTTATGTTGGTTAAATAAAAATTATTCTAGAATGTAACTTCATTATCCGTAAGAAGCATTTAGTTTATTATATGGCTTTAATATGCGTAAACTTTAAGAACAGAGAAAAATCATTTTTTTTAAAAATAATTTGACAAATTAAATCATCTCATTCGGCCTTTTCCCTCAATATTTTTAGATATTTGAATAAAACAAATTTTTTCTTAAGGAAGAAAATTTAAAGTGCCTACCTCACTTACATCTAGGCTATTTTATTTTCTATAACTTAAAAAAAACCGAAATACTATGAATAATAAGAAATTTAAAAATTTACGTAAAATATTAATATTTGCATTCGCATTGCATCCTTATAGTGAAAACATGATCCATTGAGTTAAGGGGGAATTGGTACCTGGGTCTCCAATTCGTAGTCTTCTCTCTGCTAAACTCTGTCTATTTACCATGCGAGCCTCGAAAAGACTTTCATCTTCTCCCATCCCTTCGCTTGGTTTTCTAGAAAACGGGGGGAGCATCACTTTTCTAAATCTAACGCGTTTGATGTCCTGTTGTGAGGTTAGCAATCCGAACAGTTCAAACCCAAGTAGGGTGGGGGAAAACCACGCTCACGCCGTATCGACGAAAACCACGAGCGAGGATGGTTGAGAAAAATGCTTTCGAGGCTCGCATTCTAGATAGACAAGGTGTAATCCAATTGGGAAAATAATTATCTAAACCAAATTACTCCTGCTGTATTGAATATTTTTACAAACGGTTTTTTAAATGCTAAATATAGCTAGCTTATAGGGCTTTATAATACCATTGTAAAATTTATTTAAAATTGAAGTAGTCGAACCCCTTTTCAAGAAGTGGTGCTTTAGGGACGTTTAAGCAGGGCCTGATCTTCCACAAGGCCAATTAAGCACGGGCATAGGACCCAAAAATCTTTAGATGTCCAATTTTAGTGATTTTCATGCTACATTGTGACCAAATATTTAAGTAAATAGTGACATTTTATGGAACCGCATTATTTTTAAAGCGAAAAAATACCTTAATATACATAAATTCAACAAAATGAGTTCAATTAATGATTACTTTCAATATCTCATAAGCTGTAACGTTTGGTTCAGACATTGATCATATTTTTTTAGTAATCATACAGAACAATTTCCTTAGGGGAGCCTACAAAATTTTATTTTCTTATTCTAAGTGTTTTCTTAGATCAGCTCAGCATTTAAGCCAACTATATTCAGCGTAAAAAAAAAACTTTTGTAAAGATATCCAATACATTTAAAGTAATTTCACTCAAGTTTTTTTTAATATTTTTTACACTAAATTACCACATATAATAGACTTCTGTTTGAAGATCCGCCTACGGCTCCCATTCCCTCTCAAGACTACAAGGCAGTTATAGAAAAACTTAGGGTCTGGGGAGCCCAGTCGGTTAAGCACTCGCTTAGCATGCGGAAGGTCCCAGGTTCGGGTCCGGGCATCTCCAAAATAGATGCCGACCTATAAACGGCCCGTGCAGCCACGATATCGACGAATAATACCCCGTGTAAGGGAGTACACTTTAAATATCCTTCAAAGTCCTAACGCTGCGTACGATGTCGCCCTTAACGGTTGCGTTGGGGGCCTATTCAGGTGTTGGCTCGTCACCTGATTGTGGTTCTAAAATACGACGCCCGTCGCCAATAGCCCTTGTGTAGCTCTAGTGCAACGATAATTCAAACCAACCAAACTATAGAAAAACTTAGTATTTTAAGAGGAGGGAAATACATTAACTTTAAGAAAAATAACTCGATATTCATAACAAAACATCTTAAGGGGTCATAGGAGTCTTAAAAATGTGCAAAGAAGGTACTACAAAACATAGTTTGATCTTTCATGTCATTTTTGAACTACTCAATGTATAAGTATAATTTTTTTATATGTAATTCTACAAGATTTATTTATTATAAAGCAAGTTTTAAAATTTATGAAACTTTAGCCAAAACTAAAATAAATGATATTAAACATAAAGCTATTTGAACACATTGGGATTAGGCTTGCGCGGCAAATTCTGAGGTCAAAATTGAAAAAATGACCAAGAAAATGACTTTATATTGTACAAATATGTACAAACAAAGACTTATACCTAAATTCTCAGCTCAATTTTAATTAGAAATTATTTTAAGAGTTTTTTTCTAAAAAAATAATAAAAATGTAAAAATTTTGATTTTAAGTTTTTTAAAAAATAATTTCTAATTAAAATTGAGATGAGAATTTAGGTATAAGTCTTTGTTTGTACATATTTGTACAATATAAAGTCATTTTCTTGGTCATTTTTTCAATTTTGACCTCACAATTTGCCGCGCAAGCCTAATCACAATGTGTTCAAATAGCTTCATGTTTAATATCATTTATTTTAGTTTTGGCTAAAGTTTCATAAATTTTAAAACTTGTTTTATAATAAATAAATCCTGTAGAATTACATATAAAAAATTATACTCATTTATTGAGTAGTTAAAAAATGACATGAAAGATTAAACTATGCTTTGTAGTATCTTCTTTGCACATTTTTAAGACTCCTGTGACCCCTTAAGTCTTAATAAAATGATAATAAAACGTAGGTTTTTTATTCAGTGCATAAAAAATACGGGTGGACAAATAAATATTTAAATCAAATCCTATAAAATGAATTCCCTGAATTGAAGAACTTCAAACTCAAAACTAAATCTTGGTGATCTCTATTTAATTGCTTTTGCCCAGACTTTGTGTGTTTTAATTAAATGAATCGGCATGGCTTTACAGTAAGGAAAAACTTCACATCCCTCATACCCTGTTACATCCTAGTAGAAATAAATTCTACATGGATTTTCAAAACAATATCTTCTTTAAATTTTAAATATATACGTTTTAGCATTACTTATTTTCTAGCAACATCGTGCTTCTCACTTCCAAATGCGTATTGAAATATAAGACGATGGAAGTACTGCGATGAGAAAATGAATTTTTTGTGTTTTTACACGTTTTGGTTTTAAAAAAGTGATTTTTTATAACATTGGTCCGTCTGTCTGTCTGTATATTTTTGTTTGAAAGAAATCTACAGCTTAAACAAAAAGAGCTGTATTCAAGTTTATAATAAGCATCACCTGATGCTTATAGTATTCAGATTTTGTTAGGTAATTGAATGTAAAAAGTTTGTTATTTTAACAATGGGCATTTTGTCTGTCTAAAACCATACTACAGCTTGAACTAAAAGAGCTACACTCTTAAAACAAACGAGCGAATTTAACTCAGTCTGGGTTAATTTTCGCACTTCCAGTCTCGAAAATGCACTTCTCCGAAAGGAGTGAAGGGGCTGGGGAGCCCAGTCGGTTAAGCACTCGCTTAGCATGCGAAAGGTCCCAGGTTCGGGTCCGGGCATCGCCAAAATAGCTGCCGACCTATAAACGGCCCGTGCAGCCAAAAATGTCCGACGAATAATACCCCGTGTAAGGGAGTGCACGTTAAATATCCTTCAAAGTCCTAACGCTGCGTACGATGTAGACCTTAACGATTGCGTTGGGTGCCTATTCAGGTGTTGGCTCGTCACCTGACTATGGTTATAAAATACGACGCCCGTCGAAAATAGCCCTCGTGTAGCTCTAGTGCGACGATATTTCAAACCAAACCAAACCGAAAGGAGTGAACTTTGCGTGTTAAACCTCCGACAGGTTCACTCCAAACGAGTGATTTTAACTCAGTCTGAGTTAATATTCACTCCTTTCCAGTGTCGAAAATGCACTTCTACTACTGGAGTGGATTTCACTCTTTTGTTTTAAGAGTGTAGGGAATTACTCAATGCTAATTGATGACGAGTTCCTAGTAACCTGTCGGACGTCACAATATTTTCGAGAAAATCGCGTATTCAAGTGACAGCTATAATATAACTGTTTTGGTTTTAAAGGTATTGCCGAAACACGACGAGAATCAGACTTCACATTTGATACATGAATCCCCAGTGCCTGTCGGACAAAGTAATAAGGTTTTCGGGAAAATCGCGCATGCGCAAATTGTGCCAAAGTATATTTTAGTATTTAAAATTATTGAAATTACATTATGAGGTATATAATTAAGTTTGAATGTATTGATAATGATTTGGATAATGATTTGATAATATTGAATGAATTATTGAGTGTAGTAATTTGAAATCAAATGGTGTTACAAACGCCTAGTTTTCATTTAAACTTATAAGTCTTAAATCCCCACACAAAACAAGAAATCGTTAAAAAATGCTTAGTTATATAAAAATTGTATTTAAAATGTATAGCTTTTATTTATATATTTAACACTTTATTTATAGGGTAAAAGGTTCATTGCAGGGATTGAAGTGACGCGTTACTTGTAACTCTTACCTTTTCAGGTAACGCCGAGTAACATTGTTAGTTTTTCAGAAAGTAACTATAATTTATTTACTTTAAGCGGTAACGAAGTAACGAAAAATTTTGTTACTTCATATGCCGTTGCCGTACTTCATATATTTTCAGCACGTTTAACATTCGGTTTTAATTTAATCATTTAACTTTAGACAATGCTGAATTTTAGTTCCTTACTTTTTCCGGGTGTTAGTTTTTTAAGTCTTGGGTTTTCTTTGAAATACGGAAAGGATGGCTAAACTTCAATATCTGTTATAACTTGAAATTTCTAAAAGTAGCGGAAATTTTTTGCTTTGAGCATTAAGTAACTGTAACTAGTTACTTTTCATATCGAGCAACTGTAATTGTAACAGAGTTACTTTTTTTAATGAAATAACTGTAACAGATACTTTTTTTAATGATATAACTGTAACAGAGTTACATTTTAAACGTAACTTTCCAATCCCAGATTCATTGTCCAAAAATAAACAGACACAGGGACCAGCTGTTTTATAACAAGCACGTGAATCTTGCGTTTGAATTTCGTATGAAAGGAATGTACTCGACACTTGCCTTTGCAAACAGAAGGAGCCCTGCTTTCCATTACTGGAATAAGAGTGGAATTGCAGACTACAAGACTTGAATTTGCATTAAAATTAACTGAAAGCAATCTCGGCGAGTTTCTAATCAGTGGTGGAAGCAGTTTTCTACTGAATTTTTTTTAAGCGAGCTTGTTTTTTGGTTAAATAAATATATAAGATTTTATGCTTAATAGAGAAAAGTTTTATATTAAAAAAATATATTTGTTTTACTAATTAAATTGCTGTGTTTACTATTAAAGAGAATAGCTTTATTTTTTAATCATCTTTGTTTGTATCTAATAATTTGGGCATTTTAGTTTAAATGTATAAGGAATTGTTTTTTTTTACTTAACGTATTTTCAAAAGGTAAGATTTATTTTTAACCAGTCCTGATGGTGAATTAAAGTAATTTTCTTATTAGGAATTATTAATTTTTGTTTTTATTTTATATTGTTATTTGTTACATAAATTGTAATTATGACATTTTGAGATAAATAGTAGTTTGAATTTATATTTTTGTTTAAAAATAAATACAAAGTTTAAAAGTACTCTGCTAACAGAGCAAAAAGTTGCAATTATGCGCGGAGGAAAATTGAGCAGCCTCTAAGAGTTTACTTTAGTAGTAAATAGTTAAGAAAAAAAATTCGTTTCTATAGTTGAACTCGGTTTCCTTGCACAGAAGCCACGACCATGGGAGGAGCTATAAAACGTGCGGAGCAATCAGATGAAGAGAAAATTTCGGTCGTTTTATTTTATCTTCATCTGATTGCTCGGCGCGTTTTATAGCTCCGCCCATGGTCATGGCTTCTGTGCAAGGAAACTATTAGTTCAACTATAGTTTAATTTTGTTGACTTATTCAAGTTTTAAATTCATCAACCAAAATTTGTAATACAGCTAAGTAGTCAATAAATTCCGTAAAATAAGTATAACTGTTTCGGTTAATCATTTAATCAATTAATAAGTTGTATATCTGTTAATCATTTTATCTAAAACAACTATTTTTAACAGGCTGATAAAGTGCTGTAGCAGGATTAAAATATCCCTCTCGCCATTTATCATTATTTTAACAGATATTTTTAAGATGTGTTTATTAATACAACAACATAATTACTAAAATTAATTAAGACAATTAAAGTTATTCTTAAAAAATTCCGCTTTTGAATTTTAATTTCTAATGTCTATATTAGATAAGTAAAGTATAAATGCCAGATTTAATTTTTTTTCAGAAATCAATGTTTATGCTTCACGTCTTTAGTGGCAACAGTTCCACAAGAATGAAAGTATGGGTCGATTGGTTAATCAATGCTGTGGGGGGAGCTTACAGTGTTATACCACCAATCACCGAAACTACGAATGAAAAGAACCTTTTTTATTTCACTCGAAACAATCCAAATCAACGCTTTTAACTTTAAAACGTAACGTGATAATTAACAAACAATGAAGGATAGGTACATTTTTACATCTGTAACAATATAGACCTTCACTATAACTCAAAAAATAAAAGGTTAGGATTAGATTGACGAGTTAAAGTTCAAAAAAAGAACAGTTTGTTGAACTTTAACAATTAATTACGAAGTTAAATGACCTTTCTAAAGTTAAAGTTTCAACGTTTACATACATTACTTAGGAAAACTTTTATAAATCTATTGAATATAAAATGTTATCTAGCGAACTTATATTAGTAATAAAACGTTTTTTTTATCAACAACACTAAATTTATTTAAAAGCAAAATCGTAAAATTCGTCGTGTAAATATGCGAAAACTTATGTAAAACATACATCAGCAATTAAATATTCTTTTCGTTATTTCGTCCAGCCTTTACTTTAGTATGAAACCTCAAGTAATAAAAAGAGTAGTATATGTATATAATACTTAATAACTTACTATTTACGTTTCGTTAATAGACTAAAATGAAGTAACAAGATATTTTTTGCATTACAGAAATGTTGATAATATCTCTTTTCAGCGAGAAAAAGCTATAAAAACTTTAGTTTCTCCCTTACAATGCTTATCTTTATTTTATTCAATGAAATATTATAAAGTTTGCCTTGTTTTGTGCTTATCTAAAAGAAAAAGAAAACCATTCTCTGATTCTGAGATAACAAATATTTTGTATGAGCAGCAAAAATAGTACTTAAATGCTGTTTGTTTGGCGATTTTCAAAGACCTTGACTTACTAGTTTGTAAAATGTTCGTAATATATTTTTAAGTTTTTATTTAGTCTTATGCAACAAAAAATCTGTTGAAACCTTTTATCGCACATTTGTATGGAATATAGTTAGTTATTTAAAAATTTATTTATCACATAGTTGACTTCATGATATAGTTGTAAGACTTGGTAAGTAAAATTCTTAAAAATCATTTATTAGCAAACAGACTTTTTCACAACAACTGGACCTCCTAAAGTAAAGAGAGTAAAAAGAAGATAATACTTTAACGTTGCAATATTACTGAGTATGAATGTATCTGTAATTGTATTCAATGTTATGTAACACTTAACGAAATTGTATCATAAATTTTTTTAAAAATAAAATTTTGTAAAATATGTATTAACTTATTTATTGATTTATTCCTTGTAATATCCCTTAATTTATTTGTATATCCAATTATTTGCACAAAAAAAAAACTTATATGCTATCTGATAATTTCTTAAACTGGGCGGAATAGTTTCAGTCAACAGTGCTGCCTAGAAATCTCCGTTGTATGACAAACATTTTGTTTTCTTTGCATTTTATAATTAAAATGCATGTCCATTGAATTAGAACACATAAGAAGTGTAGAAATATTAAAAATATGAAATTTAAAAAAAAGTTCTAAGATAAGGAACCTTAGATTATTCGTGCTCTAAAACAACGCTCAACTACGTACGCAACCAGCAATTAGTCCGTTCACGAAAACATTGCACACAGTGCTATTTTCTCCTTCTGTAAAAAAAAAATGACGATGGTCTATGCTTGTAGGGAATGAAAGGATTACTTTCCTTAGTTTATGTTCTTCATAGAAAAATTCTCCAAAAAAATAAAGATAAACAGAATTAAATGAAAACTTATGTAAATGTTCCTTTATGAAGTAGCCAAACAACAATTACATATCATATATTTCAAGTTCATTTCAACAAAAAAATCTTATCTTTCATTAGAATTAAAGAATTTCAAGTGCTTTTATTAATAAATGCGATTTAAATCCCGAACTCAAACTTGTAACAAAGTAACATAAACAAAATTTACAATAAAACGCAACACTTGACATCCAATATATCTTTATAACAAGTCCAGCAGTAAAGCGAATCAGCCTTTAACTTCCGCTCTATGGAAATTCCAAGACCGGTAATTGCAAATCCGGATTGTCATTTAAAAGCTTGAAATTTATGTTCCTTGGCGAAAGAAACACGCGTGTTTCTGAAGCTATGTTCGTGCATATTTAATTAAAACAAAGCATTTCTGTGTGATTAATAACTGGTTCTGGGGGGAGGGTGCTATGACAAATTAATTTAAGAGCTTCCTTTTGGATATCTGTAATATATTATCGTACCGCAGGGACGCATAAACCATTTTCAATCTGCATAATAGAATAGCGACGATCAGATATTTTTCTGTTTAAATATCGGGGAGGTTTTTGCGTCTTATATTTTTAAATACATTAGCAAGACAAATGTTTTATGAATTGATAAGTAGTTTTTAAGTTTTGATTTAATTGAGTTCAACGTTTAACAAATTTCGTAATGATTTTTTTCTTATAAAAAAAATTCGTATTTCATTTTCTTTATGATAAGAAAAGTTTGAAAGAAGCAAATTTTGTAATTGAATAAAAAGTTTTGATTTTACATATGAAGGTAATTTACATATCAAGATAAATTGTTATACTTTAAATATATAGTTGGTGATCCGAAAGAAACGATGCTGGCTTAATACATACAGTATTAAGCGTTGATCGTTTCTTTACATTAACTTTGCATGATGGGAAATAATACATCATTTGTATACTATTTTGTACATCACTCAAGGAAAAACATATAGCAAGTAATAAAACATAATAAAGCAATATGCACCAGCTGGGATTAAAAAAAATTGCAGTTTTGTAAGTCCAATTTTTTTACTGCTTACTTTAGAAACTGCATACTATCTGAAATAGTGTCTCGCTTCTAAATTCACGTTCTCAAAAGTATAATGAAGATATAGAGATAGGTTTATTCATTTCCGACTTCTATTTGAATTTTGAGTCGCCATAAAGAGGACCCTATATCTTAGTTAATTCTTATTTATGCTTTAGAGAATATGTGTTTTACAACTAAACTCTTCAAAACAAAATTACTACAATGCACAACCTACAAAATAATTAACTGCAATTTACAAATGCATTGCTACAAAAAATATTACAATCTAACTACAATGCTTAGTTGTACTCTGGTTTGCTATCTGCAGTGACTAAAACTCGTAAAATCTACTTATCTAAAATCCGCACAGTTTCCAAAGCAGTGGCATACGAAGTTTCAAAGGAAATATTGTTTACCGAAATACCGTCGTAACTGTTAACATGGAGAAAATTATCGAAGAAAATAACCTAGATTATTGGTGCAAATAGTTTTTTTAAAAAAAGATTTGCGTGTTTCTTGTAAACGTAAGAGGCCCACGATCCTCCAAAACGTGTAAATTTGTACAAATTAACTGTTTGAGCCAATAATCTACGTTGTTTTCTTCATGAATCTTCTCATGTATAATTCACTATATCGAAGATATTTTCTAAATATTTTGCTAAAGGTTGATAATAATTTTTTTACCAAGAAATATGGGTTTAAAAAATCTCAATGATTCCCTATAATTTAATTTTTTTATTCATTTTTTTCTCATGTGATAATGGACCTTAAAAATATATCTGTAATAAAAGACAATAATAGCTCTAAAAAGAGCGTTGAACCGTAATCGAGGAAGTCATTTGTGTGAATTTCATCGCACCGCGGGGACCTCGTAATTCCATCGACATTTATGCGACAGAACAAAAACTACTGTTTTGGCACATGAAATGCTTTAATCACATAAAAGGCTATTATTTTCATTTTTGAAACAAGTAAAATCTTTTCGTTATTGTTTAGAGACTCAATTTTTTGTGTTTTGGAATTTTATTGTATTTCTTGTATTAAATACGTTGTCTGTTCACTTGCTTAAAAATTTTAAAGAATCTCAAAAAAAATCTTTTTTTTTTTAGTTTTTTTTTTAATAGCTAGGCTACTTTTTAACCTTCTAAGGATACAAAAGTATGAACCTGTCATCTGACTATTAGATTTTCCCAAATCACATGTAATTTTTTAAATATTATAAATTTTATTAACAAAATTTGAAGTATGGAAGAATGATTTATCATAATCATCACCTGTATATTTAAAGCATTTTAATAAATTGAATATTCAATTGGTAATTAAAGTTTTATTTTCATGTACTGAAACAAGTTTAAAATTCTGCAAATTTGCTTATCTCTCAGATTGTTAACAGAAAAATACTATCAATAAAACAAAATAAGTTATCTTCGTATTTTGATGTACAAAATTTGATTCTACACCATACTTTAATAAGGAGATGCAATGCATCTAGTCTTTTGTTAAAATCTATCCTAACAATTGCGCTTGATTATTAAAACAGCAATAGGAAATAAACAATATCAAATTTATATTAAATTCGGTTTTAAATTTTTTTATCTTTCTTAACTATAAATTTAAAAGTTAGATGCTTTTGACTAAATTTTAATATATTAAGCGTACATCAATGCTCATTGTAAAAGCGTAATGCACAATATTCAATAATAAAATTATCATAGTGAAAATACAAAAGTACAATTTTTAAAAAAAATTACTTAAACTATTGACAGAGTTCATGCACCACCCCAAAAGTATATTTTTTAAAAATACAGAATTATTAAAATTCAATGTGCTGTGCAGCCGTTATTAACTTGTATTTGTTAAGCACAAAAGTTACAGTACCTAAATAAATTAAATAATACTCCAAATTGCATTACATTGCAAATAGAACATATATTACAAATTTTATAAATGTTTACAATAATTATTACTATAAGATTTGCGGTGTTATTTAGTAAGGCGTGTCCATGGTTGTGACGTTTGTGTCCGGTTGTGACAAAATTATGTATGAAAGCAGAGGCAAAAGCTTCATAGTCCAGTCAAAATAGACATTCAATTAACAAAAATTCGCACCCAGCTAAATTTTGGTATAGATCTTTGGTACACTATTATAAGTAAAATATCAAAAGTCCCCATCGATCCCATGTCTGCGTTTTCCGCCATCTTGAAAAAACGTTCGAAATTTCTCCCATTTTCCAGTTTTTGACCTATAACTTTTTTCCTAAGCATTTTTGAATATAACTTTTTGACACAAAGTTGTAGAAAACAAAATTTTCTTTAAAATAGGTATGAAAAGTTTTTATGCACGACAATTAGTTAAGGAGCTACGAAGCAGCAAAAAGGGTGTAAAATCGAGTGTTTCGAAAAAATATTACGTTCTAACGACTTTCTATCGCCGTAACTAACATAAAACTTCATTTTTTCAATAAACAATGATTTTACAAGTCGTAGAAAATTTAATTTCCTATAAACTACACTTATCAAAAATGATTTTCTTATATATTTCAAGAAGAAAGGTTAAATTTACAGAAACCCAAAAAAGGTTCTATTTTCACCCGACGATACACTGTTTTAGTTTTTTGAAGGTAGCTCTTTCCCATTGTATTTTTTTAAAATTTTTGGGAATACAAAACTTGTAGAACATAATTTTTTCTATAAAATGGTTCTGTTTTGTGTTTCATACGATAAAATGTAACGGAGATACGGTGCTCGAAAAAGGGCGTAAAATCTTGAATTGCGCCAAAAGAGTTTTTTACCACTTTAAATCCCAATAATTAAAACAAAAAACTTTATTTTAGTGGAACATAATTATTGTGGAACTTGGAGACATCATCATTTATTATATTAGTACGGTCAAAAGTTATTTTAGATTCAATACCAAAGAATTTTGGTATATTTTTCGAAAAACATGAGTAGAAGCCGTTATATGTTTTGCCAAAGACACATAGAAAAGAAGGGAAATAATTTTAGCCCCAAAGATCTTGCAATATCGATGCTTTTTATAAAAAAAATATATTTTAGACATCGTTGCATAGTTGTTATTGATTATGGATATCTACTCCACAAAATGGTGTGGAGTCGAAACTTTTCGTTTTTTGAAATTTATACTGATTATCGGAAGAACATTCTCAAGCACTATGTCTCTGCGGTAATTGTTGTATTTGATGGCTACCACGCCCGGTCAAAATAGACATTTTAATTAAAAAGAAATCACTTACAGAAAAATTTTGGTTTTGGTCATTGTGGTACACTATTATAGCGTAAAAAAAGTTCTCACCTATCCCATTGTCTGCTAAAAAATCTATTCTAGGTCAATGTTCACAAATACAGTCTTATCTCGATAACTCGACTTAATATAAGTCGAATAATCCATTAAGGTGGCCAATCACCTTTGACAGCAAGTTTCTGAAAATTCTATTCCAACCATATCGTTGGGCGATATTATTATTAGTTATTAACATAAAAATAGTTTTGAGAAAGTATATCATAAAAAACAATTTCTTTTTTTGTATTTGTGGAAAATTTTAGTAAAATATGCTTCAAAAATCCCGCTTACGCTAAACATGATATCTTTACGAATTTTTAATTTTTTTCTTTTAAATTTAAATATGCTCAACAAACATTAATATAGGTCATGAAATAAAATCATAAAGATATCAGCGCCCAAATTTTTTATAGGTAAAAGTTTGAAGCATTTCATCGAAAACACATAGAAACACCCGGAACTGAACCCGGAAGACTGGGGTTGGAAATAGTAAATGATATTTTGGATCCCAATTCAAACTTTAATCCCACCTGCTCCAGAAAAACTGTACTTAATATACATACTATATTTTGTAATTGCAAAAAGGGTTGTAGTGCAAACTGTGGTTGTAAAAAAAGTCGGATTATATTGTTCTTTAGTACGTACCAATTGCAATTGCCAATCTTGTTTAAATGTTGATTCAAATGCAACATATGAGGATTCTTATATAGGAGATAACCGATGCATATTTACGTGAATTAATCCTAGGTCTTCAACAAGGGGAAGAAGATTAAGAAGAAAGCGAAGAAGACATTATTGATGAAGGATTTGAAGATTATCTGTCAGATTAAAATTTTCTCGAAATTAAAAAAAAATTATTATTATTAGTTTATTCATAACTAATTGTACCATTTTTATTGAAAAGTTATCTAATAAAACTAATAGAAAATACTACTGAATGCACGAACTCCATTTGATACGACTGTTTATTTTTTGAAACCTAGTAATACTCATGAATGATCAAAAGTAGATTCATCGAAGAATTTATCTTCTTATCCAAAATGTCAAAATCATATATTTTTATTACATATGTGTATGTGCAATAACTGGCTGCGATACTACGTCAGCATTCAGCAATGTTCAGAAGGGGTAAAACATCAGTATTTAAATTGGTTGAAAAACGTAATGAATGTAACGTAATGCAGGGTATAATACAAAATTAATCATTTTCTATGATACACTTTCCCATATTTTTTTTATAGTTCAATTGGTAGATGTTCCTTAAACTAAAAGTATTTTGTATTCAAACCATTTGTTGAAATGAAATTGAAATCTTTTATCAAAATCACATGTATTTTTCATTTGAATAAATAAACATCTTCGTTTTTTTTTTTAAATGTAACTAAATTCTTTGGTATTGAATCTAAAATAACTTTTAAGACCGTACTAATATAATAAATGATGATGTCTTCAAGTTCCACAATAATTATGTTCCACTAAAATAAAGTTTTTTTTAAAATTATTGGGATTTAAAGTGGTAAAAAACTCTTTTGGCGCAATTCAAGATTTTACGCCTTTTTTCGAGCTCCGTATCTCCGTTACATTTTATCGTATGAAGCACAAAACAGAACCATTTTATAGAAAAAATTATTTTCTACAAGTTTTATATTCACAAAAATGGCAAAAAATACAATGGGAAAGAGCTACCTTCAAAAAACTAAAACAGTGTATCGTCGGGTGAAAATAGAACCTTTTTTGGTGTTCTGTAAATTTAACCTTTCTACTTGAAATATATAAGAAACTCATTTTTGATACGTGTAGTTTATAGGAAATTTAATTTTCTACGACTTGTAAAATCATTGTTTATTGAAAAAATGAAGTTTTATGTGAGTTACGGCGATAGAAAGTCGTTAGAACGTAATATTTTTTCGAAACACTCGATTTTACACCCTTTTTGCTGCTTCGTAGCTCCTTAACTAATTGTCGTACATAAAAACTTTTCGTACCTATTTTGAAGAAAATTTTGTTTTCTACAAATTTGTGTCAAAAAGTTACTTCAAAAATGCTTAGGAAAAAAGTTATAGGTCAAAAACTGGAAAGTGGGCGAAATTTCGAACGTTTTTTCAAGATGGCGGAAAACGCAGCCATGGGATCGATGGGGACTTTTGATATTTTACTTATGATAGTGTACCAAACATCTATACCAAAATTTAGCTGGGTGCGAATTTTTGCAAACCTACCCCTTTTTTTGGTCTATTTTGACCGGACTATCATGGTTAAACGCAATTAATAAGATTGGCAATAAAATTTGCCTCGCAAAAATGAGACTTTTGCTTAGTTACACGAAATAATAATTTTAAAAAAAATTTAAAAATTAACTTTCTATTCGGAAATGAAGGAGTTAATGGAATGAAAAAACTTGCCTTTACTATTTAAGCTTACAAACTGAGCTTGCGTATTTATTTATTTCTAATATTGTAAGGTAAGATAAAATAGTTATACACCCATGGAAAATTTCGGACACAGACCTGGTTGTATTATCTGGTGAAATAAAGAGTTATCATGTTTATTGGCAAATAACTTTTTATCTTCTACAGAACAAGCACAAAATCATTAACACAGCACTCAATATAAATTGCAAAATACTGTCAATATAAAAACAGACCGCGGTTAATATTTATTGGGTTTTATATATACTATTTATATTTTATGTGGCAATAATTTGCGAGGCATTTTAATTTCATCGAAATTTTTTTTTCAGTTATATTCATAAGAATTCGACTTTGTGTTTCATATATTCTATTACTTGAAGTTTTAATTTTTAAAAGTAACAAATGTGTTTGCTGTCAGAAAGAAAATGTATTCAACTTCAGATGGCAGATAAAATAGTCCTCATCCTGAATCAATTCAAGTGGAGGCATAATTTAATACTTGCAAAATATAACTTGAACATGGTTTAGTACGTTTTGTGAAAAATGGTTCAAGCAAGTTTTGAACAAAGCACTGAAATTACTTCCATAATTTTTCTATCATATTTTTAATATCGTATACTTCCGATTAATGACAATAGTTTTAAGTTAATCTTTTGTGCACAGTTGTGGTTTTGGCGATTTTAGTTCTTTAGAAGCAATGTTAATTTAAAGCGTACTCTATTTCAAGAAGCGATTACTTAAGACACACTTTATATATAATAATTCGTGTTTTCGAAGTTTTTTCATTTATTTCAAATTAAAAACAAACTAAACCATTCAAAACAAATTAATAAAGAAAACTTTTACCATTTACATTCCACCAAAACTACCCCTGAAAAAATATTCAAAATCAACTTACATTTCCACTCACTAAATCTTGTAAAACAGCACTGTCAACTCCACAAGTAGCCTGGAAAAAAAAGTTCCTCAAAATCGAATCTCTTGCGCTATGAGACACAGAACTCCCCGACTGCCCCGAGCAAAAATAACAATATCGTCTGCTAAAAATCTCTTCTTCTCTTCCTAACTCCCCCTAGGAGCACATGACAGCGAAGGGAGTGGAGTAGAGATGTCTCTGCTGCTTCTGCTCTCTCTTAGTTCCGGCGGCGGAATGATCGTCAGCATCTGGGGATGGGGGAGGGGGGCGCCATTCGCTACAGAAATAAATCGTTAAATGTAAAAAGGCGCCAAGTCCATGGGAGGATTTCCAACTGGGGTTCCTTTTGTCAGAATTTTAGTAAACGGAGAAGTTTGTAAGGAAATCCCTCTATTGGCTTTACAGGGTTTTTTTTAACATTTTATGATTCAAATTACAAATTGTGGAAGATATTGTTTTGGGGCTCTTTTTATTTTTGGTTTGGTCCTACTTTTATTTGTTTTTGTGCTTTCGTTATATATAAAATCTTATAGATTTTTTTTAGCCAAGCATGCTTGCCAATCCGAAGTATAAGTATGAAAAACTACTTAGGATTACCAAGAGATATTTGATTGGCATTGAATTCTTTTTCTCGTAGTTAACAACTCGTGTAGCTCTGACGATATTTAAAACTAACCAAACCTTGCTGTTAACATTGGAAATTCAACAGTCATGGTAATGGTATCATTTCCGGCTGCCTATTTCTAGCCTCCTTTAGGAGCTTTAACACAGCCAATAACGCCTCGTAATTTAGAACCCTGGTCAAGTGACGAGGTTGACACCTGAGCGGGCACCCAGCGGAACTTCGAGCGAAATCAACAGTCATTATATTTTAATTCGTCACTTGAACGCGGTTAAACATAGCGAGAACAGTTACCAATAGTTCTCTAGCAGCTGTAGTGCAATTCTAATTCAACCAATTTTGTATAAATTCAATCAGACGTTTCAATGATAAATAAAAAAACAACCCAATGCCTACAGAGAGTGCCTTTGTTTTAATGAGCGTGATATTTATTTTTTAATTTAACTTATTTTTACAAATTTTTATTTTATTTATCAAACGAATTCCCCAAATAATTTCTAGGCGACGACAAATATGTCCCTTCTGATTTTTTTTTTATTTTGTGTGTATTCAAATGAGCAAATATTGTAATATTTAAAGTAAACTTAATTTTTATTCAGTGCATATCAAAAAGATATCCATAAATAAATATATACTGTTAATAAATTATAAATATACTCTGTTAATAAATTAAATTATTAATTCTGACTATACAAATAAATTGAAACATTTTTTTATTTGGAAACAAGTAGAATGAGTTATTTTAAATGGGAATTTTTTTTTCAGTACTAACTCCTGCTTTTGAGCAAATATAAAAATTTACTACATGACGAACTAGTGGAAGTTATTCTCTTTATGAATATTGTATTATTTTAATAATTTAACTTCAATAATTTAGCAGTCTCAAATACAGATAGGGTAAGGTGGGGTAAGTGGGCCCCCTTTTTGGCATAATTCGACTTCAGACCCTCATACCACTGGATGTAATTGGCCTAACAACTTATTTTTTTTGGGGTCCATTCTCTTATATGTTATTACTGTACCCATGGCAACCTTAACACAAATTGGCAAATAATAAATTTAAAAAATGTTTTTCTTTTTGGTCATCCGAGTGGCCCACTTGCCCCGCAAGGTGGGGTAAGTGGGCCACCCCCCTAATCTATTTTTACACATAACTGGTAGAGATATGGTGGGGCAAGTGGAATAATCTACATGATTTTTTTAATGTTTGAAAAAAAAAGTAATGATGTATCTTTAATAGTTCCCGCATAGCAACTTTTTCTGGCATGCAAGCTTACTACAAGAAAAAATACAATAATTTTCATCTTGTCATTTTTGCAAGTTGTGTAAAAAAAATGTTAGGGCTACAGATTTTAAACTGGCCTATGTCAATGAATAGGACTATGAATAGTAAATATGACAAACCCTATGAATCAGTGAATATGACTTTTTTTTAAGTATATTAAAGAGTTGGGGCAAGTGGGCCACCCCTGGCCCACTTGCCCCGCCATTGTGGTGGCCCACTTACCCCAAACGCGGGGCAACTGGGCCACCCCAATTTTCTTTTAACCGTATCAACATCACAAGTACATGACACTACAAAAAGATACTATGTTTTATACACTTTCAAAATATATAACATTTTGTTTTGTATCATGAACCGTTTGGAAATAAATAAAAAAAAATAGTATGATGGCGTGAATTACGAAAAGATGCACTTAAAAAAATTTTCACAAAAAGGATTGTACCTTGTTACATACTTCAATTAAAATGATGACATAATGTTTCCTGCATCTATTGGGGTAAATACGTTAAAATATTGTAACAGATTTTTTTTACGTCCATAATTCGGGTAATGCCAGGGGGGGATGCCCACTTGCCCCAATGGCCCACTTACCCCACCTTACCCTAAAATAAAAAATAGAAACTTTTATTCAAAGCAGAATTTTTTTTAAGAACTACACCGTCATATTTAACAAAAATTTTAATCATATATGCTTACGAAGTCTAGATAAGTTATATAAATTTAATTTAAGATTTTTTTATACACTAAATTATCAAATGGGTTTTTTATTTGTTTTACAATTCAAGTATTTATATTTCATAAAGGATATGGAAGAATGAGTATCTCAACAAATTTCAAATTCCCTAAATATGCTTTTTCACACTACATTAACGTTTATACTGCTGAAGAATCATATATGCTATCATTATCAATCTCTTTTAGAATAAAAAACTTTTCATTATTCATAACGTTTCAATGCATTTCCAATTAATCTTGAATTTTTTTCCGCTGTAAGAGAGAGAGTAAGCTAATGAAATCAAAGTAACACACATGTGTAGCATTGAGCAAGGGATTAAATTTATATTTAAAATTGTACAGGAAATCGTAAAGTTCTTCTACTCTTTTTATTTTCTGGATTCGTAATCTTATATTATTTTAATTATTTCATCGAAAATTTTGCAATCCATGAACTAATCTAGCAGTTATGCAGAATTGTATTCGAAATTCAAGCTAGTTTTAAATTTTACTAGCTGCATGTTTTTTTGTGGTTGGTTCCTTCTGCTACTGAGGTTTGTAATTAAATTGGGAGAAATGCTTCCCTAGTTACTTTAGGAATCCACTGATTAAGTTCTGAAGGAATTCAACAAACCGAAAATAGAAAATGTCAATTACTAAAATAATTCAAGTTAAAATTATCAAATAAGTGTGCAGACGACATTCTTGTTAAAGTCTCATTTTTAAATAAAAGTTTTAAGAAGTGAAATGTTTTAACTGATAATATTAGCGACTAGTAACGAAACGTTACAGAAATTGTGTGCAAATATTTGCTTAAAACTGTATTTTAAAAAGTTTAAGCATTTTTTTTTCGAATTAATGGTGTGGAATTTAGTGAAACATTTAGGTCTGGTAATTTCCTTGGCCCATACGAATTGGGCCAAATGCCAACGAATTCTAGAAACATTAAAGTCATCTTTTAAAGTATATTTATAGATGGCAATAAAAATTTCCTGATTTAAATTTTTATGGGACATTTTGAAAATTTTAAATCTAAGCTTCCATCTACATTATTTGCACATAAAAAAATTCCTGATGTAACTTGAGATATCTCAAGTAGCACATAACTCTAAGCAACTGCATTTTTTAGAATATGAACCGCAAAAAATAATAATGGATATACTTCATGTATAGAGTTTCAATATAAATGTTGAATGAAAATAATTTCTTTTTCGAGCCTCGTTTGAATCAATTGCAAGTGCGAACAGAGCACCAATCAGTCCAAAGATCGAAAGTACAGCGGGAAAGAAAGCTGGAGGGAAATACGTCACCTGAAACAAGCCAATTGTTAGGATCTAGCCTCATTGTAATGTAATGTAATCGATTCCGGCTGCCTATTTCTAGCCTCCATTATCAGCTTTAACGCAGCCAATTACGATTCGTAATTTAGAACCATGGTCAAGTCTGACCTCATTTAAGGATTGAATAGTACTCTGCTATGAAATTTAAATATATATTGCCAATTTCGAGATAGGGTTAGAAAAGAGTTACCGTTTCTATCTTAATATCCACCCAAACACACTAATTGTCCTAATTATAGCTTTTACTGTTTGTATCACTCTTCATAAATGTATAATTTATCATCATACACCATTACAATTCCGAAATGTGTCTGTCTAAATTATGACGCCCGTCGCCAAAATCCCTCGTGTAGCTCTAGTGTGACTATAATCAAACTAACCTATATATTCATATTTAATTTCTAATAGGTAACACTGAATTATTGTTACGAAAAACAAGAAGTTCTAATAAACTAAAATGGCCTACTTTAATACTCACTGAAATTCTTATCGAAAAATGAGAATAACTGTAACAGTAAAGATTCACTTGCACACAAGATTTACGCACCTTAGAAAAGAAGGAAATACGATCAGACGGACATCTTCAGCATAACTTAAATTTATTGCTTTTAATTATTCTTCTGAATTAAAACAAAAACTAAAGTAAGGTAATAAATATAACATAAAATGTATTATTGAACGCATACTTTTTTTTTATTTGTGGCCTTTTTCTTGTTATATTTCAACTCATTTGATTGAGTATTAAGAAACGCGAAACTTCTGTCAAGGAAATTCGAGTTTCTAATTTAAAAGGCTTCATTTAAATGAATATATATTTCTAATCCAATGTTTTTTTACTGCAGCCAAAACTTATTTCTTTTCTCAATTCACTAATACAAATTAAAATAAATCTCTAGGTAGAATAAAAACCCATGTAAGCAAATATAATTGACTTTTTGTTTTCTTACTTTTAGATAAGATTCGTTTCATAAAAATAAAAAAATAAAAATTTAAATCCGTTAATAGAAGCGTGAGAAAAAAAATGTTTTCATAGGGGGGCATAAAAAAATCTTTAAATATTTCTTAGTTTAATTTTTTCAGTCTATGATTGAATATTTTTTGCGTAAAGGATTAAATTCTAGAGCTTTTTTTTTATTTAAGGCTGTATTAGAAATTGAGTATCAAATCATTGGAATTCAATTTGTCTTTTTTTTCCTTTAAGAAAGGTAATTTATGCTTCGGCGATTTTTGTATTTTTTTTTTTTTTTTGGTAAATGTCATCACTTTGATAGGTATAAATTATGCGTTGATAATTATTATTTATTATTTCATAGGAACTAATTGAGCTAATTAAAATATTTGGTTATATGATAAAATCTATTCTGCTGTAAAATAGTTAGCGCCCGCATTTAATCGCAAAAGTATTTTTTAACATTAACATATTTTAATAACTTCATGTTTTTAAACAGTATTAATTTACGTTAAGCGGGTATTAATTTAAATTAAGCCGGTATTAATTTAAACTAAACAGGTATTGATTTAGTTTACCTATTTAATCTAAATCAATACAGGTATTGATTTAGTTTACCTATTTAATCTAAATCAATACCAGTTTAAACTAAATTAATAACTGTTTAATCTAAATCAATGCCTGTTTATTGATTTAGATTAAACAGTGATTTAGATTAAACAAGTATTGATTCAGGTTAAATAGGTATTAATTTAGGCTAAACTTTTATTAAAAGATGATCCAACAAAAATGTATCACTCTTTTATATCCCAAATAACTAACTCTACGTATTTCTAAATTTAAGTGTGTAAGAAGCCCGCTAACTTTTCCCCTAAATGTTGACTTTTCCTAGCATAAACTCTATGCGTAGTGAAACAGTTTCTACAGAAGTTGGAACCATGTGAATGGGAAGTGCAAAATAGGAATCTGCGCATGAAACATTTTGGATTTAGGGATTCAAAAGTATTGTTACTATCAAAGCAATTTTTCAAAAAGTCTCAATATTATTGTTTAAATTATTGTAAAAAAATTATAAATAATTACATAAAATTAAAAATTTATTAAAAATAAGCAAATAACTTAACACATTGGCTGACTTATCTTCTAGTTAACTTCATTACGTCAAGGACACCAACCTACCATCATGCTCGCTTATGGTAGCACATAATACAGTATATCTTTCCGATATCTTCAGGATATAGTTTTGACATTGTGATATCAAGTTTAGATCTAAAGGTGATTATATAACGGTAACAGAAGTACTAAGGACTCCATTTCTATCTTTTACTATTTTCACCTGAGGGTAAGAAAAAACTAGAGATGCTTAACACTGCTCGAGTTTAAAATTCCTCTTTATAATATATATTAAACACGCAGGAATTAGATTAAAGATCGTACAAGGTTTCAATTTATCAGCAATACCTTTAAACCTGAAAAGTTCTGTAGCAGCTACCTTTGCCCATTTTTCAAAAATCTGAATATATCGTTTGACAAGTACTGAAAACTCGTGCATTAAATTCTAAGATTGTTTATTTTTTTAAATACCATAAAATTCAAAAATAAGTATTACGGAACCCTTTTCATATAAGCGTTTTCTCGAAAACCGTATTACGTCCTACAAGTACTAGTGCACCATATTTTAAGTTCGTAACCCTTGTAGTTCTAGTGATTTCAGACAAACGGACTGACGTCCAAATCAAAAATCTCTTTTTCAGAATCAGCACCTCCCTCCCCCTAAAAAAAACGTGACTACACAAAATGTCATGTTCGTATTTTCAACCCTATCGGACTACTTTCATTACGTCACATTTAGTATTGGGTAAGAGAAAAAAAAGTGACCTTGAAGCTATATAAAGTACGCCCTTCATAATATAAAGCGTTACTATTTAACAAAGAATAACTCCCTAACATTGAGAGATTTCTAAAAGAAATATTTTGTTTTGCTTTTTCTGGCTAGACATTTTAAAAAGAAATGTTATTGTAAATTAACTCAAGAAATTTTATAATTTGTTTAATAGTAGCATAAATGCATTTGTAAAATATAGTTAAATTCTACGAATGATATGGATTTCAAGAATTTCAACCACTTTTTCGCAACAATATGAATTTATAGAAATCGGACCAACGAATACTTTGATAATTACTTTGGAATTGTCTAATCTTTGAAACTCTACATTTATCATTTCCCAAATCCATTTTCTAGCAGAAATATTGTTGCAAAAACAGTTCATTATTTTCAAACTTTTACTTAAAAAATTAAACGAATCACATGAAAAAAGTTTATCCAAGATGGTAAAAAATACTTCTTTTTATTCAACATATTCATTTTTAATCTATTATTTCCAAAGAAGGTATGTAATAAATGGAATTAAACTTAAATAAAAATAGCTTTTTCGGTCAATAATTATTTTTTCTCCCTAAGCATATTAAAAATAAAAAATCAAGGTTGATAACATTCTTTCTTTTTTAAATATTTCTTTGTTGTTATTAAGAATGTTGAAGATTTTCAAGAAAATATCAAAACTTCTTTTTTTACCTTTCCAAAATAAAGACTTTCCCTAATTAGGTCTTTTATTTGAAAGTTTTTGTCCGCGCTTTTATAAAAAAAAATCATCAAAGACACCGGGGAGCTTTGAATAGAGTTTTATATGAAATGCTAATTAGTTCTTTTAATTGAATTTGACGGAAATGACGTTTTCTAAAACTGGCCAAAATACTTAAAACAAGTATGATTTGTTTACGACAACAAAATTTTTGAAGATATTTTCTTAAAGACCTTTTTTGTTGTGAAAGGTTTCTATACAGCTTAATTTTTTTTCATTATTTATCGTATAGGTTACATTTCCTAGAAATAAATCCTGTTTTCGATATGACCTTACTTAAAGCTTTTAAAAATACCAGCCACTATTCAAAAATACTACCACTATTTCAATTATAAGATGCTTTTAAACACTGCTGAAATCAATTTCTGAAGCATCACTTATTTTTTAGATATTTATGTGAATGTGTTTTAGTGTCTCATAATTAATCTTTAGGCTTAATTATTACGTCATTTGTGAAACTTTTGTTAGCGTTTCTTTACTTTTTGCAAATCTTTCGATTTTTTGGGATAAATTCCTTTGCAGCATTTTTTTTATGAGCGAATAAAACTCTAAAAAAAACCTTTTTAAATTAAAATCGGTTGAATGTTCTTCATAAATTTCCTAGAAATATGACAGAATATCTAAAAGTTATTCGTAATAAAGAGTAAGAAAAAGTTCACTTACAAATCTCATTTTCGTGATGTTAGGAATAAAGGAATTGTAAGAAGTTTTTTCTATTAAAAATTTATTAAATTATATATGCTGTTTGAATCTTATAAAAAAATATTATTCATTAGAACATAAAAATATGGGCTAAAAAATATTTGTACATTTAAACATTTGAAAATTGAAAAATACATATTTTTATATTGATATCAATGAAAAAAACACTTTCAAATCTTGAAAAACTCTAATACTGGAAGTTATTCAATTATTTTTTTTTCTAAGTAGATCTCTCGTATTTGGGTCATTTTCATGGAAAAATGAAGTCCAATTTGATTTAAAAGTATTTTGAAAAAAGTTTACAAAATTATTTTTTATTAAAATGTGTACTTTTTTGGACTATACTGCTTGAATTATTTCCTTAAAAAAACATTTCAAAATTTTGAAGGTTAATTTTTGCATACCAAACTATAGATAAGCTAGTTTATTTTGGTTTTATAATTTAACCCTCTAATGCGTACTGTTACCGTTTGGTAACAAGTTACATAATCCACTTTTTCTATTAAATTATACCTCCCTCTCGACAAATTTGTGTTTTTTTTCATCTGTTACATTCCATTTTTAAGTTTTAGTTAATAATAACCCTCATAGATGACAGTAGTAAAAGTGTATTCAAAATTAAAGAGAGATTTTATTAACTGTTGCGAAATTACGTTTTTGGCAGTATTCAAAATATAATAATATAATACTAATACAAATAAATTGTTTTGAAAAATTAATTGTAGTTAAAGACGGTTATTTTGAAATATATTTAGTAGTTTAGTTAGTCATTATTATCAAAATTGTAATTTTGTAGTTGGTTTTTATAATGTGGAAAAAAATTAAAAAATGAAATTGTTTAAATTCTAATGCAATTAAATTTTTTATAGTATTTTTTCCATAATGTATGAGCATTAAAGATTCATATATATTTTTTCGGGATGAAAAAAAATTCATGCATTAGAGGGTTACACATGTGTTACTTAGCATAAGTATTAATTTTTGAAATATTCTTTATGAATAATGTTGTCATAATGCATCTCTTTGGTAGTAAATCGTCCTTCTCCTAACCTCTTGGCAGCATCATTCTCCTAGACCAAGCACCTACAAGAAAAATGTAATGACTATAAAACCCGTACGTTTACACAAATATTAAGACATACAATATTATTTTAATATATACAATATAATTTTCACATTTTTTATATATTATTACAATACAATATTTAAAGATATATTGCAATACAATATTTAGAGATATATTGCAATACAATATTTAAAGATATATTGCAATACAATATTTAAAGATACATTGCAATACAATATTTTGTACAAAAAGTTTTGGATTGCAAAAGATCACAAACAATGAATCCGATAGCATTTTTAATGATGTAACTCAATTGGGTTTAAAATGCAATATTTTAACATGCACATTTTATTTTTCACCATTTAAAAGCACTTTGTCATAATTTAAAAAATTTGAGTTTCACAAGGCGGCAAAATTGGAAATTATTTTCATAAATATCTGAAATAAAAAGAAAATTGCCATATCTTGTTTAGCAAAAGGATTTTGAACAACTCATTTATTATCGACAAACAATAAGAATGGCTAGATTGCCTCTTGACCTGACAACACAAAGCACTATTTTTTATATTCATAAGATACTTTGATTTGTAACAAGAGTGGTTACTTCGCTATCGATGATGCTAGCCTGATTCACGGCCTTGCTTCATTGCTATACTTATCATCGCTAAGCACATAGGCATATATCCTTGAGTTACTGCTGTGAAATCCTTGCCTTAGGTCTGACATCTATTGGGTAAAAAATATGTTGTAATAAAATAATATTTTCTAATATATTTCTAATTGAAAAATTTAGAAAAATCGAATGATGTGCTTCTTGATATCATAAATGGCTATAGACGATCAGAATTATTTTTTTAATGATGATGAAATATTGTCATTGGGACTGAAAGGATTAACATAATACCTGAATATTTTTATCCCTTTAGAAACCTTTTTATAACCACAACTTCGATTATAATCATTCTGTGTATCAAAAGTTACCAAAACAGATTATTTTAATTTTATTTAGTGTTATGATTATTTTTAAACATAATTGTATATTTTAAAGAACCGTGTATAAGGCTTAAGTAAATTATCGTTCATATTTCTTGTACTCTTAAACTAAATGAATTTTCAATCGAGATGTATACTTTTCACGAAGAGGAAAAATCAAGCTCGAAGAGGCTAATCAAGCATAAAATACCCAGAAAATTTTATATATTTTTTATTCAGCAGATTCAATAAGCTAAGTTCATCTTGTAAACCATAAGTTGCGGGGTACTTAACTAGTTGTTGCAGCTACTTAGCTAGTAGTTGCGTAAAACCAGTAACCGCTTAACTATTTTCTCCCGCCGTGCAGAAACCAATAATAGCTCATTTATTTCTCCATAAACCTTTTTTTTAATAGAAGAAAAGTCCCTTCTAAGTTTGCTGTTAATTAATGGCGTACGGGCGGTGGTTTAGAAGAGATTAAAAATACAATTTTTACCCATTTGTTCGAAGGGGAATGCTGAAGCTCAACTGCATTAAAAGTCGATCAGGAATTCAAAAGAATTGGGATGTTAAGGAAATAACAAAATTATTTTCGTTACCTCTTTAAAATATATTTTACACCAATTCATGAAGTTTCTCATCAGAAATTCGTTCATTCTTTATTTTGGAATCGAAGGATAACTAGAATTTTTTTTTCATTTACAATCATTTGAATGAAAAACAAAAAAATATGTACAAATCAATTTGAATTTGCCTATCCGCTTTGAACTATGTATTTAATAATAATTTAATCTGGCGCATAGCCTAACAGGTTTTCACTCAGTTACAAGATTTGAGGTAACACACGTAAAAAAATGTTTAGAAAATATCTTCAGCTTCGCGCATGATACATGAAGGGATTCATGAAGTAAACAACGTAAATTTTGTGCACAATGAGTTTATTTGTTAGTTTTTTGTTTGTTTGTGTTGTCGACAGTTAGTTTGTAATGTAACAGGTATGCTATAATTATTGAAGACGCTTTTTTTTTTCAATAATGAGCTCTTGGGAAAGAGTATAAATAATGGGACAAAAACATCCCTACGTGTGTTTATCTGAAACAATCTGGAAGTATTTATGAACTATTACCCCCACCCCTCTCTTCTGATGAAGGCGAGCGTTTTGAGTCTCGCCGAAACATTTGTACCAACAAATAAACTATTTGGGCATATAATATACGTTGGTTACTTTTATGAAAATTCTTACACATAAAAAATTGAAAAAAAAAAATTACTTAATTTCTGTATAAAGAAACATGCAAACAACAAAACTTACACGACATGTTTTTAAATAACATAATTCAGGAAAACTAGTTTCTAAAACTACCATATACAGTGCATCTCTAAAACTCGAAAAAGAAGAGAAAAAGGAGATCCAAATAGGCGTGTTGTAGAGCGAACAACTTGGTGATAATCGATAGCCACCCGAATTTTCTCCCAAGTTGTTGCCATTCTCATCAGAGAAATATCCAGTGGGTGTGGCCGATGGGTCATTATCTCGGCTATAAATATTGAAGAAGCTTCTTTTCACTAATGAGCTCTTGAGGAGGAGTGTAAATAATGGGATAAAAACATCTCTTTGGGTGTTTATCTGAAGCAATCTGGAAGTATTTATGAATTATTAACCTCCCAATCTACTTCTCGTTATTCATATGGAGGGTTCAGATAACAAGTGAACCAAGTCAATTTTTTGTCATTTTCGAGTTGGCAAGACAATTGCATGCACTAACTGTGTGCATTTTCAGTGCCGTTAATAAAAAGTTCTAGTTCAGATAATATCCACTTGACAACTAATTAAAAAAAAACGGTTAAGATAATTTTGTTTTTAAACTTTAACTTTAAACCCATAGAGTTAGGAAGGAGGAGTAGAGGGGTCTATCAGTTAAAATAGTTTGAAGCAGGGCTGTTCGGTTTTTCGAGCTACTGCTCATAGCAAACCGGCACTGAGGTATCCCAAGATGCACCATGCACCGTTTAGCAGTTTTTTGAGCTACTGCGCATAACATAGTAGCCGAAACTATGGAAACTGACCCTGAGGTATCCCAAGATGCACCGCTCTAGCCTGCTTCTTTTGTGCGTTACTGCGCACCTACATGGACCGCTCTATTCTCTTTCCTAACTCTATGTTTAAATCGCTGTAGCACAAAGAAGCTTTTCATGGACTTGGTTCACTTGTATTCCGAGACCTCCATGTAAAACTCGTTTTAGTTTACTTGGAATCTGTAGTAATTGGAATCAATTTAGTTTGCCTGTGGAAATTGAATGATTTGTTTGGTCTTTTTATTGGCTCCTTGAAAATAGCTCACGCATTTCTTTCACGGAACTATTTCTGTCAGAAATCCTGCTGGTATATTATTGTCATTTTTGACGTAAATACATCTCCATGTTTATCCGTTTCAGATAATGAAATGTCTGGCAATGAGAATGTTTCATATCTTGAGTGGCCACAGTTCCAGAAGTATTGTTTTCATTCTTGGTCCTTTTTGAATTGCATTTGTCTTGGAATTCGAGAAAATGGGTTTTCAAATGTTGTTTCGCAAAGTATTAACTTTTTAAAATGCCAACTCCTTGATTGATTGTTGGTTGTTCAAAACATTTGCCAAAGATAATTTGCATAAAAAGAAAAGTTTCTTACCACGAATTTCCACATTTGAATTCTGAATTAATGAATGAGTGGCTATCTCGAACCAAACTAATAAACATAAAAGCTATGTAAAAACCAATAGTTTTATAAATTGCTGTAATATAAACAAGTTTGAAAGATATAATTAAAATTTTTGTAATTCAAAGATAAAGAAGCATTATGTAAAAGAAAAAAAAAACTTAAACAACACGGGTTTTTTTTAAACATAATTTGAGGAAAACTAGAGTTAGATAGAACTGTAAAATAGAACACAGTTGATAAAAAAAAATCGCGTATTTAGAATGAAATTGAAGCAACCAATGAAATTACAGAAGAGCAAGGGAACTGAAAAGCTACGCTATCTGAAACAAGCCAATGAGGGAACACAAATACATGAAGATTAAAAAGCTTGAATTCAAGGGAAAAAAAGCCTTGTATCAAACCACAAGGCTATTCGCGTGCTAAGTTATAAGTTATCTCACTAAACAACTGGCAGGCCGGTTCTCAAATTTCAAGATTTTGTACATGCTGTTTAAAGGTTTAAACGAGTTGAAAATGACGAATACACTTGCGTGCAATGAATGAGCGCATTTTTTCGTTGTTTTAAAACTTTAAGAATTCACTTAAGTGTACCTTGCTACAGTGTACTGGCCATTTCAGAACTTCCCATGACTACGCTAATTAGATAAAAGGCCTCTAGGAATTTTCCATTGCTATGACACTTACTATAACGTTATAAAAATCGTTTCGATCTTAAAATAATTCTTTCTAAATTCGACGTTTAAGCATAAATAACTATTTAACGTAATAGTAATAATAACGTTTCCAAAACGTTATAAAAACGTTATTTCCAGGTCACTCAAATGATGTCTCAGAAGAAATGCATCTGACGAAATTATGTAGTTGTGTTTTTGAAATTTTCTTTGACGTTAAAGTTAATAAGATTCTTCGTTATAGCAGCCAAGCGGTCTCGACTCCTGAATACGACTAAATAGTAAATTATGACAATCAGAAATGTTGTAGTTGTGTGTTTAATAATTGACTGAGAGTTAAATAAATATCCTCGTCGTAAAATCATGTGGTTTCCAATACGAGACAAATTCATTTTATTTATTTCAACTATTCTTAACTATTAAATAAAACAGCAGCGAGAGGACGTCAGCTAAGAAAGATTTTATTAGAAGAGAAAAAAATACACAACTCGCATCTATTTATAAACTTGGTTACGTCATTAAACTAAAAAACCATTGAGATTAAACATGGAGTGGCTGATGCAATACTGGGTGCGATTGCAATATTAAGATGATGCTATAGGCCATAGGGAATGAGAATTACATTATACAGAGGCTGACGCAACTTGAATATGATATTGCAACATCAGAAAAATATCCAAATTTAAAAAAAAAATACGGTGCATTATATTTTATTTGCTTTTATACACAGCGGTTGTAATAGGGTCATTGACTTGTTTTACACAATTAGAATATTGGCCCTTTATCAATAAAGATGCGGAATAATGAAACAAGAAAAGCAAAATAATGTAATTGTTGTATTCTAAATTAAATAAAAAGCGTTTTTCTATTTTTTATTTGGGCCGAAAAAAATAGCGAGGACTCTTTAAGGCACACAAAAAACGTGGCTATTCTGTATTTTTTTTTCTAGCAATTTGTATTTTTCAATTAATCTGCCGCCTCCTAACGAGGCATCCCTAATGCAATCCAACGCTTCTCGTGTGTTAAATTCTACGCAATTTAATCTCAAACACTGTTGGAGTTAGATTCAGAAGACGACTTAAATCTTACCATGGATAAAAAGGAAAACAAGAGGCTGTTATTTTTTGACCTGCTATTTAACGCTTACAAAATGAATACGCGACAGATGCTGCCATTTATCGCTCGCCACCTCCACAATTTAAACATGTCCCTGAAGGAGAGGGAAATAGTCTCCAGGGACCTGTACCCGTAGGAAACAACGCAATGACCGCCCACAAGACTTTTGGACCCAACATATTTAACGAGCACGTACTCCTCATATACTCGACAAACACAAACATCCATGCCTTATTGGGATTCGAACCCGGACAAAGAAGTTCCAAAGGCAGCATCCTAACCATTGCGCTGCCGGTCGACCATCTCCGATAACTGAGAGTTAAATTGTACGTTTCCAGATAGCTTTTTCTAGCCATCGTAGAGCTTAAACACAACCAATTACGCCTCGTAATTTAGAATCCTGGTCAAGTGACGAGGTCGACATCTGAGCGGGCACCCAACGGAACTTCGAGCGGCATCGTAAGCTGACGCCGTCGGGACTTTGGACTCCACAGATTTAACGAGCACGTCTGTCCCAGTGTACTCGGGCCCATCCGTCATGAGTTGGATTTTTCTACTCTTTCCCAGTACAGATATCCGATTTATAGGATGACTAGCAGTAGGTGGGATTCGATATTCGAACCCCCGCACTCCTGAGAAGGCTGAATCCTGATGCGGGTGCCTTAACCACTCGGCCACGGACGGGCCTGTTCGATGAAGGCCTTTTTCAGGGGAGAAATTAAAAATTTAAAAAACATACACATAGCAAGAACAAATAAGAACGTCTATTTAATCAAAACTCATCTGAATACGCACTACAACTTACAATGAGATATGTGTGGCTCTGTGCCAGCTCTTTGGGTTGTTTCGCTCTTCGCTCATTAACCTCAAAATCCTGCCATTCAGAAAAGGAAAATACTTCTACTGACTTCCATCGCATCGATTTGATGCAGGAAATAATTCTTTTTAAAAGACGTATCTCGAATTGACTGGGGTTTTTTTTCTTAATATACTATAGCGTGTGAGACAGTCTCATGTAAGATAATGGTACCAATAACTCAGTTTCGAATTGCAGACTATTTGACTCCGAAAATTAGTTTCGTATCATTTGAGATTATTTTATAGCTTCAACAATCTATATGAAGTTAAAAACGTAAAAGAGATGAATATAAATATTTAGACCCTAAGCAAAATCTCACTTATAGCTTTACCTAAACATGTTTCGGACAAATGTATGTGTAAAAAGCATGTTTTACAAATAAATGTTGTAAAAAATTACGGACTAGTACTGGCAGTGGGACACATCAATTTTATGTAATTTTAGGTTTTAACCCTTTAACCTCGAAACCGGCCCAGGACGGCTCTACCAGCAAACATCGGGAAGGCCGTTTTCGGCCGTTTCGTTTCACAAATAGGGGTGTTGGGTATGTTAAAAATCGAGCGTGCTGTGGAAAAAAAAGTATCCTCTAGTGATCATTTCGGTCGTTAGTCATAATATATAATCGGGCCTTTTTGACTTTGTATAAAAATAACATTCTGAGTTAATTGCATGACACAAAATTTGCATAAGGGGCCGTATTCATATTAAAAATGTTACTAACTTTAAAATTTCCAATAGCAACACCCCTTTTTGAGTCCATATTTCTAATCTATGACGTATTTTAATACGAAATGTTAAATTTTGTTAGTTTTTAAGCATTATTAGGGGAGTTAGAGACGTGCAAACTTTAGGTGCCATAATGTTAAATGAGTTGCACATAAAAAACTATCCCAATCTATAAATAATAAAGATAATGAAACGAATTTTTTACTGAAAAGAAATTATAGCAACCCAAACAAAATGCATTCAATATTGGGGTATTTAAAACTATTTTTATATTTTAAAATAATTATTATTTTAATTTTTAAAAAAATTATGAATGGAAACCCATTAATATTTTTACAGTAATATATTTAAGACAGGAAGTTTAAGCGAAATCCCAATTTTTAATTTCTTTTATTCATAATTTGCTGAGTAAATCACAAAATACTTTTTAATTGCGCTTCAGGGGACTGTGTATAAGATTATATATGAACTTGTTAACAAATACGACTTTGGAAAGGAAGATAAACATCATTAAACCAACAACTTTGAGATGGTCCCTCATAGGACATCAAGTGATTCGATGGAATAACTCGTTAAATATTCATCCAAATGTAACAAAAACTAAGATTTAGAGGTTTTCGAGGATGCTTAACATTTCTAAATAATCAAATATGGGTGTTACTATTGGAAATTTCAAAGTTGTTAACATTTTTAATATGAAGACCTCCCCTTATGAAAATTTTGTTTCATGCAATTAACTTAGAATGTTATTTATTCACAAAATCAAAAAGGTCCGATTCCATAGGATGACTAACGGCCGAAATAATCACTTGGGTATTTTTTGATACAGGACGGAAATTTCAAAGTTGTTAACATTTTTAATATGAAGACCTCCCCTTATGAAAATTTTGTTTCATGCAATTAACTTAGAATGTTATTTATTCACAAAATCAAAAAGGTCCGATTCCATAGGATGACTAACGGCCGAAATAATCACTTGGGTATTTTTTGATACAGGACGATTCCATTTCGCTTTTTTCCTGCCTAGAAAAACTCGTATTTCGGGGATTAGAAATTCTCCTACCTTGTGAGGTTAAAGGGTTAAGCCCTAAAAAATTCATTATTTGAACAACGGTGATTTAAATGGGACTTATAAGTACCGTCAGACATACCGGACATAACGAATTGGCTCAGGTATATAAAGTTAAATTTTTCTGGAGAATTTACCTTTGTCTCTTTTGATATGCTAAAACCATACAATTAAATCAAAAAGTTCCACCGTCCCCCCCCATTTCCTCCAAATGTGAACAATAATAAGTAAAACATAGATCTTATAAGAACGGATGGAGTAAGTAGATTAAGACTTATAAGCTTAGTTTTTACTCCGGTTGATCCATTAATTTCAAAAATACATCAATGCTAGAACACTCTCTCTTCGTAACTCACTTCATCAGCATTTTAATAACGATAAACCCATTAGCTTCTTCCTTTTCTATGTGGTATCTGTTTCCTACTATCATAGGAACCGATAAATGAAAAACGGCATTCAAGTGACAAGAAATATTTCCCCGCACGCTTCTCCACTCACTAAAATGTTAAAAGGGAGAAACGTATCGGGAAATTCCCTAATGGACTTGAACCCTGTTTCCATTGATATATCATATGCCGAAGTCATAAAGTTTAGAAGAAGATACAGATGCTGCCTGTCAAAAACCAATACATAAACCGATTGGCCAAGTGAAGCCATCGATTGCTTTGTAGTAAGCCCAAACAAAAGCTTTCGTAAACTATTTGTTACTATTTTGCAGTGTAGGTTCTATAGGCTTACTACATCGACTTGGGGATTTCTGAGTCCCTAATATAAACTATAATTACACCGCACTTTTCTTAAATGCTAAAAATATTACTGCAATCTTTTGGTGTATATTCAGATCTTGTATTACAGCCTACAAGTGCGCAAACAGTCATTTTTTGATTTCGAATTAATTTTTTTTGTCTTGCCTATGGACAATTAAATGGCATCGGATAGCTTTAAAACTGCTTTCCCGCTGGTTCCAATACATCTGTGGTGTAGAGGATCTCTAGAAGTTCTGCAGCCAGCGGCGCCATAGAGAGTACACTCCTTGTCAACTGAAGTTGGGTAAATAGATATATGCTATGGAGAAGATCCTTCCGCGGATGTAAAGGGCTCCATCATCCAGAAAACATGTTTAAACATTAATTTCATTTAAGGTCTAACAGATTTGAATATTATTTGAGAAAATTTCGCAATTTTATCACAATGAAAAGTGTATTTTGGTTAAATTGTCTTCAGATCATTTTGTATGTAAACATTACGTGCAAGAGTTTCCAACTAACGAACCAATAGCGCTTTTCCCCCTGCCTTTTTACTATTTGCTTTTACACAAGTTATATTGGCACGGAGTATAGTAAATGAGGAATAAAATGAGGAATAGGATGAGGAAAATTTGAGGAATAAAATGATGCGTTTCTATATGAACTAACATTGAGTGAGCAATTTGTTAAGGGGGGATCATAGTTAGCGACAGCAAAAATGACCAATTCTTAGTATTGATTTCGAAAGGCTCTAAATCATTTAAAAATTATGGTACAATAAAAAAAAATTGTACCAAATTATAAATTGCACTTTTATTATTATATTTACACCAAAGAATCCTATTTTTAAAAATTATTATTTTTGAAAAAAGACATCTTTTGAAACATAAAATTACGAATTTTCAAAAATACAAGTATTTTTTCGGTACACTTTTCTCCAAATCTATTAAATATTTCTTAATAATTTCTTTTGTGTGTTATAAAAATATTTTAGATCTAATCAAGTCACCTATTTTTTTTGCCTAAAATAATTTTTAAATTCTATTTTAAAAACATTATATTCTACATTCATAAAAATTCTGATTTTCAACGATGAAAAGTGTAAAATAATGAAATATTTTTTTTAATTTGTAAGACTAAATTAGGTGACTTAAATAGATCTAAAATGGTTTTATAACACACAAAAAAAAATATTAAAAAATATTCAATAGATTTGGAGAAAAGTGTACCTAAGTGTTGAAAATTATAGTTTTGAGAAAAACGCGAAAAACAAATGCAGTCGATCCCGTTAACACGAACTCGAAATAGCCACCGAAACATTTCTTGTTAATCGAATTTCACGTAAATCGTTAGGAATTTTTTTTTACATTGAGCCAGTGAATAGTTTTCAAATATTAACGCAAAAAAATCAGATTTTATAATGTAATACATAAATATTACAAGCATACAATTAGTAATTCAAAGGAGGCGTGGCACATTTGTTTATTTTTATAATTTTAATTTTTTGTAAGAAATAATTAACCGATCGATACAAAATTGGTCTTATTCGATAGATTGGGCTTCCATCTATCAGAAAATACTGGTTTCAAAAATTCGATTTTTTGGTTTTTGTTAACTATGATCCCCCCTTAAGGGCTTACTAGGGCTGCTTGGCGACTTTCTAACAGCTTCACTTGTTTTCTGGCCAATCATTCCCACCTTCCTCTTAACTCTATGACAGAAGTCCATTGATACTGCATTTTCCCTTTTGATGATCATCTTGCCGACACAGGAACAGAAATAAAAGACGTCGCCGAATGGGAAGTCCAGGTCCCTTCATTCCTTTTGTGTCTTTCTTTACAAAACAGGAAATGGAAGTTCCAGCATTGAAATAAAAATAGAAGAATCGCCATTGAAAAGGCTTTGGAGGGCATCCAAATAATAAGGGGGGTTTCCTCCTTGGGTAAAGAACTGTCCCACTACGGGAGTGGAATAGGAGCATTCGTATACGTTTCATTAGAAAGGAAGGATCAAATTTGACAAGATTCGACATACCATTCCTGAAAATGCAAATGAAAACAGATTAATCTACACTCTTAAAACCAAAGAGTGAAATCCACTCCAGTTGGAGAAGTGCATTTTCGACACTGGAAAGGAGTGAATATTAACTCAGACTGAGTTAAAATCACTCGCGTTTGGAGTGATCCTGTCAGAGTTTTAATACAGAAAGGATCCACTCCAAAAGGACAAGTGCATTTTCCAGACTGGAGGAGCGAAAATCAATCAGACTGAGTGAAAATCGCTCGTTCGTTTTAGGAGTGTATAGGGCTCGTTCGTCAGCAAACAAGGAAAAATTGCTTTGTATAGACCCTGGTTTTCTATGTGTGTTTAACTTTTATATTTAATTACTATATGATGCTATTAAATGCTATCATTTCACATCTATGTTTCTACTAATTCTAATTCTTTTTATGTTTCTACGAAATTATTTTTGCGATAGCTTTAATTTTCTAAAAATAAAACTTTTTAATTAATATTTTATCATTTACCAAATCAAAACACCTTTTAAACAGAATATGAGGATACAAGCCCCTATCAAAATTCCCATGTCTAGTGGGATTCGAGATTTAGTTATTTGTCCCCGTGGCCATGATACCTCGCCGAGTTCAGATCTCTGATAGTCTCAGGAAAAGCCAGCAGTTTGTGAGATATGAAGGAGAATTTCCTCGATGTAATTTCAACATTTGTTTCGATATTCCTGCATGTGTTTTTTTTACATTAAATTCGACATATGCTACTGTCCCTTTTTGTAAATTCTTTCAAGGATCATAAAGTGCTTCATAGATAAGAAATGAAAATGTCGATAGTAAATAGTAGTTTAATATATATTATTTACTTTTTTGATGTTTTAGCTGTGTAATCAGGCATTTTAAACCTTAATGACAATTTTGTGAACACCATTAATACCATTACTCCCGCACTCTCAGAAATAACACTTTCATTTTTGACGATTCTTGAATCCACAAGCCTCATTTCGCTAATTTTGAGGATTGTTTCGTCAAACTATCACGTGACTTTTGAGTAAACGCGAATCCTCACTTTTACGATCGTGATTTGACGATTCTGTATCTTGATTTTGAGGAAACTGAATCTCATTGTTGTACTCACATGCTCAAAAATGACGAAATATTTCTTTAGATTAGACGACATTCAAATCCTCATAAAAATGACGATTAGATTTCCTCACCTTGAGGAAACGAAAACTCGGAGCATTTGCCAGTAACGGAATCGTCAAAATTAAGGAAAATTTCGTCATTTTTGAGCATTCATTTTTTAGAGTGCGTACAAAAACGTTAACTTCAAATTCATTGATTTCGTTTACTTGTAACTAAATTTGCCCTATGTATAAATTTCTTAGGACAACGATTTTCATTTGTCTTACGTCTTCTTTACTTCGATAAACTCAAGCAGAAAGCTTATTTTCCCGTGGCAAATTTCCTTGACAACCGTCGTTAATGAGTTAATATAGCTTAACTCAATAATCCTTATCTGAATACATTAAGCATTATTCCAAGAAATGATAACTTTGATTAACATAATTGGCCGAATATCCTATCGCTTCATTACAAGTATATCCAATTCAAAAATCACCCATTGTCATAAGGAAATGTGTCAGAAATAAATTTCTGTACAAATGAGCATTCATTTTGAAGGTGTTTTAAGAGATAAAGGTCGGAAAACCCTCATTAATTTCGATTAGATATTATTATTCGGTACCTACCTATTTTCAAGAATAAGACACAGAAACACATCTTACCACTCTAACTATCAATAATTAAGGATATTGGATTAACGTTCTTTTAACAACTTTGTCTGCAGCAAGTAACCTCTAGAGAATCGTTATTTTTAAAGAAAACATGTGATCTAATATATAGTCTTTGCCCTCGAATGCTTTGATAATGCAACAAAGAACGCGGGAAAGAATTTCATGTATTTTAATTATATTTCTTCTTAGGGTGGTTCCTCCATATCTGACATTTAGTTATAACCTCTTAGCTACCGTAATCAAAACCCAAGCATATATATTTCATATAAATATATATTTCGAACTATTTTTGTATTTAGAAGTATGTTTGGGAAGTAATTTTGAAAAAACTATCATTTAACATTTGCTGAGGGTCACGTCAATTAAGTGTACTACAAACGAGCTACACATTTTTTATGTGCTATGAATAAACAAACAAGCCCTGTCAGTTTATTGTGATTGATAGGCCATTCTAACTTTTGTTTTAATCCAAAATGTATTATAAATTAACTACTGGAAAAACTTTTCGCAAGATCTTCAAAATATGCGTGACCCTTCCGGTACGTCCTTTTTTTTTATACAATTAATAAATTAACTTCCTCTTCCTTCGTATCGGTATTTTTAGGAAACTTAAACATTCGAATTTATAATATTAGAAATAAATAGTATTTAGAAAAATATTAAAAGGAAGTTTTGAAGTAAATTCTACTACGGTCCATTATCTGTGCAACATTGAAAGAAGAGGATAAAAAATCATTTTGTGTATTTTATTTTTCTAACTTGGAGAATAGAATGGATAGACGAAAATAACTGTACAAAACCATAGCACGACTAGAAGGAGTAATAACCAAATGCTGAACTGACATACAGATTAAGAGTTTCAAAATTATGTACAAACTGAAAATGCATCGAATTTTTTCTAAGCAGAGGCTGGGGAGATCAGTCGATAAGGCCTTGCAATCGAAAGGTTCCACATTCGAGTGTCAAAAATAACTTTTCGGCCTATAAACGGTCCGTACAGCAGAATATACCCTACTATTTAATACCCCGTGTAAAGGGAGTGCACTTTAACCATGCAAAAAAGTCCAGACACCACATGCCATGTCGGCCTTAAAATTTGCTTTGGGTGCTTACTCAGGTGTCGTGTCGTCACTTGACTGTGGTTTTATATTGCGACTTTAATCGTCAATAGCATTCGTGTAGCTCTTGTGTGCCGAAAATTCAACCTAACCTAACGTTAGGGGAATTCACCATGCTTTAACTGGGTCCTTACTAATCAAATTAACACAGATAAAATTATGCACAGATTTAGAGTTTCGGAATTGTCTTAACTAGAAATACATGCAACTTTCTTGGATAAATCAGCAAAAAAAAAATTATGATACATATACTACCACATTGAACTATGGTGAATTTTCTTTAGGCGGTGCTTCTATCTCGTAGTCCCATTGCGTACGATATCCAATGGGAATTTCCGTTGATTAACGATCATCTTATTCTCCGGCAAACCACCTTTTATTTGATGGATGCTACTGTTGAAAGAGTTTTTGTGTTCGCCAAAACGTGTGTGGAGATAGAGCTGATAAATACAGATGATATTCAACGAAAGAGTTGTAACTTGCAATAAAGGAGCAATTATTTATATTAAAAGTACATTATACTGTTTATTTACTCCGATAGAATTAATGCATCCGTACTTTACTCATAAATATCCGTACTTCTCACGATTGGACTAGGGAAAGGTTGATAGGGTTCAAATACTTTGTTTTGTATACTTGTAATAGCATTACATATTTTTAAGCATTTTGAAATGTTGTATTTTTAGAAATATTATATGAAAATAGGTACTTTTGGAACCTTTACATGGAATCAGCATGCAAACTGATCTACGGTGACGTAAGGTGGTGATGGAAGACCTTAAGGAGGAATGGGCGCGCTGGATCGTGGGTCTCTAAAGCAAAGTGCATCAGTGTTTATCCAATGGAGATAAAAAATATGTTCTCTGCCACATTTCTAAGGCTGAATTGAATATTTTCACAAACAGATTTTTTATGTGATAAATGTAGCTGACTTACATGTCCCAACATTCCCCCTTTTTAAAATAGGTTCGATTTTTTTTTAATTTTGAATAAATAATTTCAGAAAAAGTATTCAAAGCCATTTTTAAAAAAAAGTGGGATTATAGAGACCTGTAAGTTATCTACACTTATTATTTAAAAAAAAAACGTTTGTAAAAATATTCAATACAGCTGGAGAAATGTGGCTGAGAAAATATTTTTCCCCCTTAGATTAACATTGAGGCACTTGAGTTTGGAGACCCCCTGTCCGGAGCACCCATTCTCCCTTACTATGAACAAGAAATGATGCAACATTATTTTTTTTATCTTGAAACATTTCTGAGTTGCGCAAGAAAGAAAAAATCTTGCCAAATTACAAAATGCTCATTTTGCTTATTTTTATACAAAAGTTACCAAAATAAAGCAAATTTTTTCTCTTTCCTGAAAAACTTGGAAATGCTGAAAGATCAAAAATAATGTACCAACATTTCTTGTTAATAATTCTCCATTGCCTCCCTTCGGATGACAGATCAGTTCGTACAAACCCAGTAGGACAGCTGTTTGTTATCATTTAGGACATTTTGCTTAACTTAAAAGCATATTTAATATTTTTGAGTAAATTTTTGTAAACATAAACTAATAAAATACACAAACAAAATAAGAGAATGATTAAATAAATAAGAAAATATTTAAGTTACGCAAAAATATAATTTTTTTTTTATAGATAACGCTTTTATTTGGTAAGTAAGGTGTTGATGACTATTAACTAATGTATCTTTAATGGGTTAAGATACTTGAAAATACAAAACTATAGATTTATTGAACTTTTTGAAATATTAAATAAAAATTAAAAAGTGTACTTAAACATAAATTTCTGCTTTTTTTATTATTCATTGTTTTTTAACTTTTAAATCATCTTTTTTGATCTAGTTATTATTAATCAAATATTTTCAAAAAATCCATTACAAATATATTTGAGTTATTTTGTTAAAAAAAAAATTATAATATAAATTTAACAAACTAAAAGACTTAGATGCTAAACCAATATGGGAAATCGAAATTTAAAGAAATTGACATAACATCCTAGACATTTAAGAAGTTATATTTAAAGTAGGTCAATACAGTAAATATGTATTTATCATTCTGGAGTGATTGCTTGGATTTGTACACATGAGGTACCAAACTGAGTTTACAGTGAATAAATTTCACTTCATCCACTACATTTGATAACATATTCAATGCCGTCTTGCGAAGTTGTAAAATACTTTGAAGAACAGTTTCTCTCATTCTTGCCTTTTTGAATTAATGTTTGGGTTCAATTCATCTAAATTTTATTCTTTTTGAGCACTTCTTTGTTATTTTTCATTAGATTATTAAGTTCAAACATGATCAAAATACAAAGTAATAATATTATTTAAGTAAAAAAATTCTAGATTCCAAATCAAAGTATCTCTTTTTGAAATACCTGGCATTTTAACCGTTTGGGTAGAATGTTAGGCAAAACCTATACCTATACATTTTGCACCTTGATAATTATATTTTATCAATTAAGAAGTACCTAATAAGTAAATATTTGTGCGAATATTTTTACGTAAATGAACACGATAGTTAAGGGTACATGGAAATCATTTCATTTTAATTATTCAATATATTAAAATAAAATCTTTAAAAACGTGAATGCAATATTAAAAGCTTTACATGAATCTTTAATCTAAAATAAAATTAATACAATTTGTTAAAGATTTGCATTGCACAATCTCTCCGTTTGTCTAGACTTTATTGCATTTTTTTAAGAGTTTGGTAACTTTAATTTGTTTCCGTCAAAGAACTGGTGTTAAAGTTAAATGCTCTCTTTTTGCATCTAAGACTTTCGAACTCAAGTTTCGACTTATTGAGATCGGATATAAGTTTCATGTGAATATCGGGTTTCTATAACTTCTTGAAGATTTAAGTTGGGCTGTTCTAGGTGCAGTAAATATCAGTAATGGAGTTTCTATTAACCATTTAAATTCTAAATGGAATCTATTAAGATTCTGTATGTAGATTTTGAAGGGGAAATAGTTGTAATAAGAAAGCTTAGGCGCATGTCACGTTCTTTTAAGTTAGGTATAATATACTTTATGATCTAAAGATCCATCACATATTTTATAATTTGTTGTAAAGATAAATGAATAACAAACTACTCTCATTTTTTAAGTGTTCAGCTGTATTGTAGTTTTAAAGCCCACTTCGTGCTTAAAGTTTGTTTACTGTGTTTAAGTGATTGAATTGCATTAAATCAATGCTAAAAATTCCAAAACATCGTCATGTGTTTGCTTATATATGAATAATAATCAAACTTGTATAGGTTTATTAATATTATATTATGTAATGTTTAATAATAATAATATTACAATATTAACTTATCTATGAATAATATCTCTCTCTTTAATAGGGGACATAAAAACATAATTAAATAAATAAGAAAATATTTAAGTTACACGAAAAAGAATTTTACATTTAGGCATTTTACATTTTGCAACATTGGCTGTCAAACCTTTGCAGACTCTACATATTCTCCTGAACTGAGAGAAAAAAAAATTGTGGCAGATTACAATGAATCTGAGCTCTCTGTGGATGTTAAATTATGCTGAGGTTTAATTTTGCTAAGAGAACCCAAGCCAAATGAGCAGTCTAGGGATCTTTTTCATGCCACATAATCATATGACATGCGTGTCCAAGATTTTCCCATCCCGAAAATTCGATTACTCAGTCGGGGTTCAAACACGCGATCTTGGGCTTTTTACATGGCGGACACGTTAAACCTCTCAGCCACTGAACCGCGAGCTCTATGAATAATATTCAAAACAACTTATGCGAAATTCTAATTTTAAAAAAAATGAAACGTCCAAACAAAAGTTAATAACTACAGTGGTGGCCAAAAGTGTGGACACTTTTTGAAAGTTTCATATTTTTCAACTTTGTGTGATTACAGAATATATTAATTGTATATCAAATTAAACAATTGTATATCAAATTAAAAGTAATTTAATCGTTATGAGTACCACTGTGTGCAGATCGCTGAAGCCGTCTATGAGACCTTTGGTCTCATATAATCTATATCCCTGGATACAACATAATCATCATCAAAGTAATTTCACGTAGAATTAAAAATAAATACAGTATTACAATATCTGTATTACGAATAAGTTATGAAACTAATAGTATGATTTGTCTTAGTTTTGCAAGTCATTGAACCACCAACTTGTATTCGAATTTTAGCATCAGAGAATCCATTGATTGTGCTTGTTTGTTCACCTAAAATGAGCATAACTTTATTTGTAATACAGATACTTTAACTCTGTTTCTTTAATGAAATTCCACATTAAATAACCTTCAACTTAATATTTAAATGTTTGCATTTAAGCAAAATTTATCAGATGCAAGAACACAGGTAACAGTTGAAACACATGAAACTTTCAAGAAGTGTCCACACTTTTGGCCACCACTGTATATGATCATATAGAGGCTTTCTATGTCTAAATTATTACCACACCCAAATGTAAATGGTGCTTTAAACTAAATACTAAAACAGATAATATTCTTATTTTACCATGATTTCTTATACTCCAGGGCTCGGTAATATTTGCATTTAATATTACAGTTGTTTTTAAGAAGCAGAACAAAAGTCTTTCTCCGAATGCTTTATAATTAAATTTTCCTTGCAACAACAGCAACATAAACTGTGAACATCTTACTTCGACATGACGCTCTATTCAGAAAAAAAGCAGGGGGGTTAGAATCTTGATGGAAAAGAAAAATAGCATATGTTCTTATTACCTGCTCTTTAAAAACTGTAAATTTGGCCGCAAGTGTAAGTTAAAATTGAATCGTTTATTTCGGAAACCAACTGTGACAAGTCACTTGATTGGTTTTTGAAATGAACAATGCGATTTAACACACTTTTTGTAGAGAACTAAACAAACTAAAACGATATCCCTACTTCAATATTCGTTATGTTATGTGTTCTCCTAGTACGAGTTATCAAGTCACAACCAGAAGTGTGTTAAATTGAATTGCTTATTTCAAAAACCAGTCAAGTGACTTGTCACTTAGGTGGTTTCACAAATAAACGATTCAATTATGTTAAACGATTCAATTATGTTAAACGATTCAATTGTGTTAAACGATTCAATTATGTTTAGCTATTTTATATTGCTCCTTCCCAAATTTAATCTTCTATCATTGATATTTTCAAAGAATAATTTATGAACATTTTACTGAATTAAATGGCATTTTAGTACTTTAACTTTAATGGTGCATTAAAAAACTTTTCGCACGTTTTGAAGAAATAATATTTCCAACACGCTTTTTTTTTTTAATTTTACACCTCTTCCGCACTTAGTAAACTATAGAAGAAATTTCAAATCGTCTTTTTTACACACTTAAAATAACAATTTTACTCAAAGTCATTTAAACACAAGATCAGGTACGAGCAAATCTTCAAATATAACAAATATCCCACTAACAATAAAAGACTGCGACAAAATCTCTATCTTCTTAATTAGATCTTTAGGCGGCCAGATAAAATTCTTTCGAAATTTCGGCGCGCCTGTCGGCATTGTTACTAGTTCTTTGTTGTCACATTTGATGTAATAACTGTCGTAAAAGTTATTTGTTATGGGAATGGCTGGAAGACAAGTTAGCATAACCTTTCGGTAATTCGTTTGATTTGGAAGGATAACAGATGTTTCGCGTATGACAAATGTCATAGTAATTATTGGTATTTTTGGAACACTAATTCGAAATGGAATTTGAATGGGAGGATTTTACCGCTTTTTTCACTGACAATTGACTCTTGGATTTGAAATGTTTGGATCGATATTTGATGGAATTTTATGTATTTTTGTTTTGGCATCTATTAGCAAACGTAGAATCAAATATATACCTATGGAATTAGTATTTTACTGTTTCTGGACTGAAAATTTAAGTTTTTGCACTTTCCATGTGCAATTAAAATATGTAAACTATTAACATTAATTAATTAGCACGCTGTTAAAAATGGGTTCTCAATTTTAGAATAACGTTGTCATTTTTTGAGAACATCATTTTATTATAATGACTCCAAATACACTGTTCACAAATTTGAGTACATTATTCATGTTCTCATTTTTGAGAAAGAAAAATAATACATCAGACGACGGTCTACTCAATTTATAAAGGAGGAAAAGGTCTTCCATTAACATGAAAGTTGGACATCATTGTTCCGAATTTTATTGTTAAAAGATGAAGAAAACTTATCTCAAAACGTTTTTCGAAACCACACGTTCTTGGCTGACTATATTTTTGGAGTTTCGCGTAATTCCGTATAGGTTTCTTCATATTCGGCACTCGAAAGTGAATTCAAACTTTCCATCCACGCAAGTAATTTGTATGGCTTCTCTGACTTTGTAAGTTGGGTAGGTCGTGCTCTGACTCGGATTTAAACTCACGCGAAGTTTAGTACAATGCGAGTTATCCAACTTGTGCCATCCAATCTTCAGTAGCTAGTGGGTGTCTAAATTTGAATTTGTTTAATTTTAAGAACATGATCTGAAATTCTACTTTTCGAATAATTCGTTTTTAAAAGTATTTTTCTCACAACGAAATGAGAACATCTAAGCTCTAATTTTTAAAAGTTCCATTTATTAACGGTGTTCAAATTTGAGATTCCAATGTGTTTACTTTTAATAATATATATTTCACAAAAAAATGAGAACATTCTATTTTCAATTTTTTTTGTAAACTTGTACTTATTTTTGAAAGTTTCATTTTAAACCTTACACTACTCATTCTAAGAAATAGAAATAATAAAACCAAATTTTCTATACTAAATTTTTTGAAAATGTAAACAAGTTTTCAAAAAACAAAAAATTTCAATCTACATTTGGTATTTAACTTAACGTATCAAAATATATTCTTTATTTAAAAATGTGATACGATTTCCGAACATAACGCATTTCTCTCCATGAAACCTGACCATGCAATTTTGAATCTAGTAAGAATGCTATAAAATAAATCTTCAGACAACTGAGTTTAAAGTTAGATTTTTAAAAACTGGTTTCGCAGTTAGATTTTTCATCGTTATCTTCAACGTAAAGTCACTGAATTCCAAAAGTCTGAACAAGTATAATGAAAGTCCTGATATGAATCACTCCGTTTAATTGGATTCTTAGAGTGATGTTAAAAGATGATTTATGAAAGTAATATCAGTCTTAAACAGTTTTGTTATGAAACAGAGTACATGGTGTAAGAAGTTTTTAACGAATGACTTCAACAAGTTAATTGAATAATTGTAAAGATTAGAATTCAAATGTATTTAATTACTATTTATAATCAAAATAAATTACCTTTATATTTTTGAAGGATAATTTAACAGTTTAATTTCTCATACCGTCAGTGCGGGTAACATTGGTCAAAAATCTTTTTTTTTTTTTTTAAATCATTATGCATTCTAATGTTTGTACTTTTTAGGAATAGTTTTCAAAGCAGAGACGTACGCGAGACCATTTGGAGAATCTAGTTGGCCTACTCAGGTGTCGGCTCGTCACTGGACTGTGGTTCGAAATTTTGATTCCGGTCGCCAATGGACCCCGTGTGGCTCTAGAGCAACGATATTTCAACTCAACCCAACACATGGAACTTTCTAGCTTCCACCTTTGTTCGCTTGTATTCATCAATTTTGTGGTAAAACCATAGCTTTGATACACCACAAAAGTGCTGGATCTACTCTCCAAATAGTGTTAGCAGCTACAACGTTCCAGAATTCCGGTGCAATCCTGTAAAAAAAAAATTAAGTGTCCAAGCATAGAAAATATTTTTTTTTACACCCTTAAGGTAGGCGAATACCCAAAATTCTAAAATTTTTACTATTACTTTAATCTTACCAAATTTGGCATAGTGATTTCAAATATAATGAACAATGCTTTTGGGGCAATTTTTTTTTATTTAAATGTAATTGATTTATTTTAAATGGTGTTTTTCAACTAAAAAAAGGGGGTTGCGCCAACACTTCTAGCATAAAAAGTTTTACATTAATTAACCTGAAATTTTTAACAGATGCTATTTCAATATATATCTGTTCCATGAACCTCTAACATCTGGTGTAAATGTACAAGTTTTTTTTAAATATCCAAGTGTAAGTTAACCGAAAAAAATCCTTTTTCTGTGGTTAATTTATAACATTTTTCTTGATAACTTCTTTTCTTGTAATTTGTAAGTAACTCTAGAGGGTCATTGCATGTATCAGTTCAAAACGAAGTATTTAACACGTAATAAATGTTCATAGGATGAAAATTCAATGTGGTAGACTTGTTGCCGTAAACCTCTTTTTTTAGTAGAAAAACACCGTTTAAAATAAATAAATTATATTTAAATAAAAACAAAAATGCCTAAATAATATTATTCATTATATTTGAAATCACTATGCCGAATTTGGAAAAGATTAAAGTAATAGTGAAGATTTTAGAATTTTGGGGAATTTCGGGTATCCGCCTACCTTAAAGCAAAGTACTACAGAAGAAGTTTAAAGCTTTCTGTGGAATAAACCTTGGCCTTTTGCAGACATTTTTGTTGTTCACTTGCTGAACAGGTGGCATTCAAAAGTGAAAAATAAACATCGCTAAAAGGTTAAGAAATTCTTAGGCACCAAGAAGTATTATAAACCAACGTATTTTACAGTTTTTACAATAGTATAAAGGTTGATTTATCCCAAGGAAAAACCGTTGAAAAGCAGCTGCAAAGTCTTTGATAGGGAAAAAATATGTAGCTGCAGGGTTAGGAGAAAAGTATTATAGAAATAAGTTTCTTCTAACATGCGGATAGAATTTTCTATGGAGCGAGAAAACTATATTACTTGCTCGTCTTACCAATTATTGATTATTTTCGAACATTTCATATTAGTTAGGTAGAGTTACTTTGAAAGTACATAAGCCGGCACAATTTTTCAACATAGTAAGATTGCATTTAAGTTTTTTTTACTTAGAATTTAAGAAGTGAGAAGTAAACAATTTACTATCGTCTGAAAAAAGTTTTCTCCAATATCTATGAGCTTTAACTTTTAAGCTCTTATACAAAAAAAATATATAATTAATCATTGAAATGAAACAGTCATTAAAGCTTTCCTTTGCATTAAAAACTAAATTTTCTTTATTTTTCTAGTCAAAGAAAACTTTTTGGCTTGTCCAATTTAATCCAGCCATTTTTCACCATGGCAAAAGCAGTGGAAAGAACAATACACTCAACAAGCTTATCCTTTAAGAACCGGGCAAAAAAGGGGCTTTGCACTTAAGCCTTCCTAAAACCTTTCTCTTGAGAACAACCAGTAACAACCCTCCGATAACATAACAAGTGCACAAAATATCTGAGCCAACATGGGGAGATTACTCGGCACAAGAAGTTCTAAGACATCTAACTGACATAAAAAGTCATATTTCACCTCTCTCGAAGTATGAACGTCCTAAAAGAATGGACAAACCATAAATCAACAAAAATGAAGTGCCCTGGGAACGATTGGCGCCATTTTTATTATTTATTCTTTTACTCATTTTATTTTATATAGAGAGAGGAACTATTTTTCTACTCTAAGGATATAGAGAAATGGTTATTGATCTTATCGCACGGAAGTAAAAAGGCGGTTACGCTTGGGATTTTGGATTTATGTCAATTGTAATAGAATACTAAGTTTTGATTGTTTTAGTTCCATGTGGCTTTTTGAAGGAAAAAATTTTGAAACTGGGGGAATCGTAAATTGTTATCTTTATTTTTTTTACTATATACTTATTTATTCTTCAAAATTTGGATTTTTTTAGGTGATGGATTTGAAGGAAACTTTGACCCGACTTTTTTCTAGTGGAATTTTTTACATAAAAAATAAGATGCATTAAAAATTTACTTTTATGAGACAATAAAATTATTGAATTTATACACACCGAATAGAGAGCATTTCTTTTTGAACCACACAAAAAAATATTCATTCAATTTTTTAAAAATAATTTTGATAGATTAATTCCTTTTGATAGTACATATAAAAGTATAAAGCATTTTAAAACCTAAGTTAACATTTAAATTAAAAAAAGAAATGGAACACTGTTAAAAATGTGAATGTATGTTAAAGATATACATACATATTATATTAATTGGCTAAAAATACACAAATAATTACTTCACAGATATTCAGGTAATAATAATTAACTATATGAACTTTAATAGAAACTCCAATAAAGCTTTAAATTTTTCACTGTAAAAAAATGCGCGAATTTTACAGAATAAAACATACATAAAAACACTGTTAGTTTAACTGGTTTTTAGTGAAAAAAATCTGTAAAAAAAACGGTTTTAAGAAAAGAAGAAAAGTTTTTTTTAACCCCGTTTTTTCAGATTTTTTTCTTTACGGTTAGTTTGTAAAAAAATCAGCTTTTGCTTTCAAATTACAAATTGCTTGTACAAATATTAAAGATTATCTCTGTAAATTTTACTGTATTTTTCTTGGAACACCAACTGCCAATTTTTTCTGTGAAGACTACAGGCTTTTTTTACAGTGTGACTTGACAAGTTACATTTTCTGTGTCTCTTTTCCAATCCATGCATCATTCCGAAAACATGAAGCATTTGGGCAAAGACCCATAAATGCAAATAGTCGTTCGCCATTTTCATACAAAGTGATGCATGTTATTATTCAAAGAACTTTCTTTGTTTTTACGAAATGCCCTAAAATGTTGTGAATATTTTGAGAATCAGCATATATTGTTGTATAATATTTTATGTGCATATATTTGAAATGAAGCTCTTTTACAATGTCATTGGCCAAATTTTACTCTAATACTTGGATATTACTTTTCAAAATAAACACTTTAAAATGATGTCAGGCAACAAGCTAATATTTAATTATAGATTTCAAATAATCAAACGTTATATAATTTGAATAAAAAAAATATTCTAAATAAAATGTTATTATTAATTAGCTTGGTTGAAATTCAAAAACATACAATAATTCCCAAAAGAACTACATGATTTTTTTAAATAAAACTTAACTGCCTCTGATTCATCTTAGGAAATACATAACCATTACTTTATACCTACATTACAAGCAAACAATAGTAGAGAAGTGCATTTCGACACTGGAAGGGAGTGAAAACTAACTTCTAAATCGCTCGTAATCGCCCTTAAATCGTTAAAAATTGCCTTAAAATCGCTCGTTTGTTGTTAAGCTTGTTGGAGGTTTAACAAAACAAAAGAGTGAAATCTACTCCTATAGGGGAAGTGCATTTTCGACACCGAAAGGAGTGAAAATTTACTCAGACTGAGTTAAAATCGCTCGTTTGTTTTAAGAGTGATATATAGCGCGAAGATAATTTAACCCAAACTATTTTGCAAACAAATTCGTATTCTACATTTTGTATGCTTATTTTTCTGTATTTCACATAAAAATTTAGCATTTTCTGCGATATTTGAAGTGGATTCTTGGTTCGGTAAGCGCATTATAAAAACGAATCTCAAGCACAAAACCAGACAAAAGCAAATGCCAAAATTGGAATCAACGGCTTTCTATTTGTCGAATCATCCAAAACGCTAAACCAATTTCCAAAGCAAGAGTTAGGTATTTGTGCCCTAACGATGTAATGTTTGACTTTTGGAGAAAGTTTCAAACCGCATCAGCAGAAATGCTTTGTTTGCCCAAATAACAGATTTTCAGTACAAGAGAAGTTAGCAAAAATAAGTTTTACTGGAAATTTTTCACTTGATTTTTAAATTACTTTTTCTTGCTTTGTAAATTATTTGAAATATATGTTTTGGTTTTCGACATTCAATAACAACATTTTAATTATTTTAAAATGCATTCATTTAATTAACATAATAAATAGATTTCATTTAATTAAATGATTGGGATATCTCCCCACGTTTGGCCGTTTAAAACTGTGTTTGCAAATATATAAATTGGATAAATTTCATTTATTGATAAAATAAACTCCTTACACTGAAAAGTTTAAAGTATGTTTTATCTAAAAACTTATTATCTACGTACTATTAAAATATATATATTTTTTAATAGCAATTTCTAAATCAAATGATATTTGAAATTAATACTATCTATTACGGTCACCAAATTTTTCAATTTGTATTAGAATAGTTTGAACCTTAGAACATGTGTTCATAAGAAGAGTAAAATAAGATAAAATGATTGGAGACCATTGACATAATAAAACCGTGCGCTATCATCACTTGTGGGCAATAGCGAACGATTTACTATATGACTTTACTATCTCAATATTAGAGACACCCACACCGAGACTTGTATGTTATGTGGTAATTTTAGCTTCCACAATTACGTTACATAAAAAAGTGGAAGCTTTTTAAAGGCTATGTTCGTCGGTCTGTCACCTACTTTCAGAGCCGAAACTACAACTGCTACAGACAAGTTTAATATTTTTAAAAAAAATCAAAAATCAGCGTATTGAAATTAGAAGTCATTGAAATTTTCAAAAAATAATCGAATTTGAAGTCCTTCACTTGTTAAAAAAAAACTGCTCAATTTATATACATGGACAAAGCATAGAAAGGAAGAAAAAAATTGGTTTAGTTAGGTTATGATTTTAACTTATCTTTATCTTTTTAATGTTTTTGTATGTGGCTGTGAAATGTTTCGCTTCTAATTATTGAATGGGAATATTTTTATGTCACGCTCCCCATACTGGAATTTCATTGGTTGTTTTCTTTGGCAAAGTCTTGAAACAAGCCCTGTTCTATAACATCACGCGGCTCCGCACTGCGATTTCATTTCATTCAAATATTAGCAACTAGAATGACTCATCAATCATTATTCTATAAAAAAAGAGCAATTTTAGAACTGATTTTTTTTCTACGCCAATGGCCGCCATGTTTAGGTGATCGTTCGGCACAAAATTCACTCTGGTTTCACCTTTACGTTTCTGCTCTAGATAGCGGGTGATAGCGCACGGTTTTTCTATCTCTATGGTTTTGGCATATTTCTTTTTTAAATCCCTATTCAATTGTTGAAAGTCTAATATAACAATTAACCAACTTTTAAGAAAGCGAAAATACCTTTTGCATAAATTTCATATTCTCTCCAAATAATTCCAAATATCTTCGGCTAAGAAATATTTTCTATCAAAACAAATTTTCGCCTTTGTCATGAAACTCCATACTTTTCGATGAACTGCACTAATTAAAAAAATTAGTTCCCTTTCTAATAAAAGTCGTATCCACGCATGTTGTGATGGAATTTACTTCTAAAAATAAAAATTCGCTAATGCATAGGAAATTGATTATGCCAACACTGAATGTAGAAATTTTATTTACCCTCGTTATAAAGTTTCATTATAAAAAAAATTAATCTGGGGTTTTAATTACTTGAGAAAATAAAGTTTTGTTAATTAGTTTTTATATGAAATTATTTTCACTTCATTATTTTCCACTTAATTAAATATTGTAATGAAAAATAAATTATCTTCAAAGATAGACAGTTTTCGAAATTAAGAACTTAAGAAATAACTGAAATGGTTTAGTTTAATTTTACAAATTTTCAAATAGAAATGGGTATGTTACACTTCGTGTGTGGCAACAGTTTCACTTGTATTGTTTTCATTTTAAGCCCTTCTAGAAGTACATTTATCTTTAAACAATTCAAGACTTTCTTACTTTACTAAAACGAACTCTCTTAAAACAAGAGTGAATTCCACTCTTATAGTAGAAGTGCATTTTCGACGCTGGATAGGAGTGAAAATTAACTCTTAAATCACTCGTAATCGCCCTAAATTGCTCCTAATCGCCTTAAAATCGCTCGTTTGTTGTTAAGATTGTTATTGGAGGTTTAACAAAACAAAAGGGTGAAATCCACTCCTATAGGGGAAGTGCATTTTCGACACCGAAAGGAGTAAAAAATTAACTCACACTGAGTTAAAATCGCTCGTTTGTTTTGAGAGTGAATACTTTAGCATTTGGTAGAACTAAAGATTTCCTCTATTCGTGAATCACGATAAATTTGCTGTCCCACATTTCTCTTAATTTCTCTGTATAAAACAAAATATCGTCAAAGCTGAAGTTTTCTGACAAAATTGATATTTTAGTAATGCTTTACATACTTAAAATTTGTATCGAATCAAAACAATACAGTTTAATAAAAAGAATGTGAATTAAAACAAGTTGTACACAAAAAACTATTAAATAAAATACATTAGACAAAAATAATTTTCATTTCGAGAGTGTAATCGAAACTAATGAAATCGCAGGAAATGAAAAAAGGAGAGTTATATAACTGAAAAAACCTCATGTAGTTAAAAAGTCGATTAGTTTATTAGATAATATACTCTTTATTGAAGACGTTAAGTGCAAAACAAGTTAAATCACTTTTTGGACAAAATTGAGTTGGTTAGCTTTTCATACAGGCAGTGACGCGTTTATAGATGTTGGGGGCCATAGGCGGCTTCAGAATTTGCCCCCCCCCCCCCCCCTATCAAACAAAGATTAGAATTTTTAAAAAACCTTATACTTGTACAAATAATAAAGCTTGTACATTGGGATTCTCGCCTGGAGCATGAAATGCTAGTGACGCAGACAGGGGCTGAAAAAAAGAACCATGATCTTTGCTAAATATTACAAGAGACGAGAATTTCACTTATACTTTTAATGCCCTTATATTTATATACTTATTTTCCATTTACAACTTTTTCTTTCTGCGTTTTCTTTTTGCAAATTCGTTTATCACCTCGTCGAAATCAATTTTTTTCTGTTTCATCTGATTCGATGTTCAGAATCATTCTGTCCAAGCATATTTCTCTGCACATGTTTCTTTATTCTTTTTAGTGAAGAGAAAGAACGTTCTCCAGTTGCATTGCCAATAGGAATTGTTAGATAAATATGCAACAGCGTTTCCACACTTGGAAAAGTCGATTTGCAAAAATGGATATCTATTGTCTAAAATCTCCCGTCAAAAACAGATTTCGTAATTTTAAAAACAAAAAAAGTGTTATCACTCTTTTTTTTCTTTTTTGAGTTTACAAACAAATCGAGGGCCAACAAACCGTAGACATACAGCCGCCTATAACGCCTATTGTAAACGCGGCTCTGCATACAAATTATATACGTATTGATGATTATGAGTGATTGTAATCGTATGTATATATACATACGATTTAACTTTTTTTTGTGCAAAATCAAAATGTTGGTGGATCCCTTCCTGCAATACCTGTATGAAAAGCTATAACCAACTAAATTTTTTTTTCCAAAAGTGATTTAACTCTTTTGCGCTTATGCTCTTCTATTGTTTTTGATTTTAAAGGTAAACAAGTAACTATATGACACAACCAAAGAGCGACACGTTCTGCTTCCTCTGCATGGTAAAGTTACGTTGGGTGCCGACTCAGCTCAAAGCAGTGGCGTAGCGAGGGGCTGTTACAGGGGGTCAGAACCCCCCCCCCCTCCATGGGGACTTACAAAGTTTTTTTTTGCAGAGCTCCAATACCAATTATCTCAAAAAATCCCCCCTCCGGGGCGGGGGGATGGAGAATCAAACAATTCTTCATTAAAAAGTTAACCTTTTTTGAATTGCTGTAATATTTTTTGCATAGAACCTCTTTAATGCCATCTCGATACTCGATAATCGCACCCCTAGTCTTTTTAATTACTCTGTGTATAATTAACGTTGCTTCAATTTCTATTCTACACTCAGGAAAAATTGCGTTAGGGGATGTAATTGTATTAGGGCCCGTAGTCGGAATTAGGATTAGGGCTCGTAGTCGGAAAGACGTTCCATTACAACAAGAAATTTGCATAAAAGTTTGATTAATTTTGTAAAATTTGTTAGTATATATTATTGCAATCAGGTGGACAAATCAAATGGTAGAACACTTGCAGTTTTAATGTCGCAAAATGTTGTGTTAAATTAGTGTTAGAAAATCACACTGCTTCCCAATTTTGTCTTTTTCTTTTGTATTTCGGATGTAATAAGAATAAAAATTAAATACTGCATAACTATTTTTCCGTAATATATAGTATTTTCGATTTGTCACAGTTTTTTTTCAATAATTGTTATACCTTTGATATTTCATTAGAAAAAATATCCAGCTCACTTTTCCGTAGACTACGTAAAATTGCGTTCTCTGGACAGACGGCGGACAAACAGTTTTTTTTTTTTTTAGAGCATGAACGACCATCTGAGAATGGAGATTTTGTTTCCACATTTCCGGTGGGGTCATTTCCTAAGGGTCCCCCATTCGGATAGGGGATCCTTTTTGTCTCATCTATTTCTGGATTTCCCGCGCTATTGACAACTTTCCATTCACAGTTGTAACAGAAGGGGCACTATCCGCATTCCGCATTCCATAGTTATCATGTGTTTAAGTTCAGCATTAATGAAGAAATTGGACTTCTTATGATAAAATTCATTTTATTTGTAATAAAGAATTTAATTTTTAATTAATACGTTAAAATTAATAATTTAAATGCATTTTACTTAGTTATACAAATTAATGAATGTTATTAATCATAACTAACTTTATTTTAAACAGATAATTATATTTAGTTATAATTATTAATATTCATTAATTAGCATTTTCAATTAAAAACTTAATTCATAATTATTATAATGAAGTTTCCTTTAAACTAAGTCGGCAACTTCAAAACTTTGTGGCGGAAACCTAAACGTATCGAATTTCTAATTTTGTCAAAGAAATGCTACTTTTATAAACGCAAGTTCAATAATAACTCTCGGCTTGTAAATCTTTGATTCTACCGTTTTATTCTTTCTCAAATCATAAATCTAAATACAAGTTACAAATATGCTCTACAGGTGGCAGCACCAAACAATCATTTGTAACAACTCGATGTTTGTAGGACTAAGTTCCGATTCTAAAGGGTTTTGGTAGTGACATCTACTGTTTTGAATATAAAACGTTAGTTTCACGAATAAGTGATTATGATGGTAGAATAAATAAAGATGATTTAATATTTCTCCATAAGTCCATACCTAAAAAGAAAATCAGAAAACAGAAAATATTTATAAAAAATATATATGTAAGATAAAAATAAATATTCATCATAAACTGAAAATTATTTTTAGCATATTTATTCTATTATTTTTCAGTATTTTATGTCTGTGTTCTCAAACCATACTTCTCACAGACAAGTGAAATACGACAAAAATCATACACGGCTACATCCCAAATTCAATTTAAAAATGTAAAAAAGTATATTTATAAAAGTAAAAAAACTAAAAATTTAATCTCCATTAAATTATTAGAAAACTTAATTTTATTCCATATTTCAACTGTTGAAACTTGGTCAAAGGCCCAATAAACTTTATTTAAAGTAAAAATAAAACTTGAAGGATTATTTATTGATGAGATGTAAATCAGTTTGAAACAAAAAAATATTCATAGTTTATATCACATAAAAAATCTTGTCATGGTTCATTATAAGTGTACTAAAAAAAGAGCGGCACAGAAAGTTCAAATTTGGATTGATGTTTAGGTTCAAAGGCACAAATGCATCAAAGGCCAAACTGAGCTAAAAGTTCAATTTTTATTATTATTATTATTTTTTTTTTAAATATTTCTACATTTTTTATCACGTGTGGAAGCTGTTCTATGTTACAGTTACTCTTAAAATCTTATTTTTTAATGGTATTAAGGTGTTGTTAGATTTTGAAGAGGCTGAAATTAAATACTTCACTTCTATTGTAGAACCGGGACTATTACATATATAATTATTTGAAATTTAAAAAAATTAGCAAACACGATAATGAATATTTATCGATTTTTAAGAAATAAACTAAAATTAACCGCCGCGCCGTGTGTGTGTGTGTAAACGTTTAATATCGCGAACTAAATGCTGAGTTTGACGCATTTTCCCATATTGAGCACAAATGTTGTGTCGAAGCGACAGATTCTGTTACACAAACCTACTTTTATTTAAAAAGTCTCCCTTAGCGCGAAACCTGCAAAAATTTCCGCTTATTGCGAATAATCGCATTCAAAACCGACCTTCGCCCACTTTAATACATTACTAGGAAAGTCAAGAGTAGCAGTAGCGCCCATTTTCTGGCTCGCTGAGCAGGAAATTGATTCTAGTTCTGAAATTAGCCTCTTAATCAAACAAGAGAAAGTCCTTATTATTGCGAACAGAACAATAAAAGAAATTTTATGGTGTATTTGTGAGGTCGGAAGTGAAAATGAGCTTTGTTTATGATATTGAAAAAATAAGAGATGGTTGGAGGTTTAAGGTAAACAATCCCGGGTCAATAAGTGAAATTTTCTGAGTTCTTTTTATATTCACTTGACTGTGGTAGATTATGATGCCTTTGTCGTCGATATTCTTAGTGTTGCTCGAGTGCGACGATAATTCTACCCCACCTAATCTGAGTTATTCTTTATATTAGACTTAAAAATGTATTTAGACACGCTAATTTTGTGTGGAAACAGTTCTAAGTGTCAGTTTCTGCTACAAACTTAATTGTTTAAATATATGTTTGATTACACATGGTATTAGTAAAAGTGATACTATAAGTCACTCACGTTAATTTTTAAAGTCATAGATTTTTAAAAAGAATTTTACTGAACACTAATGCTAAATAACAAATAGAGCAGAGAAGCCCAGTCGGTTTAGGCGTTCACCTTGCATGGCGAAAGGTCCCGGGCTCGGGTCCGGGCATAGCCATGAATGATAAGTGCCTATCTAATAAGCAGCCCGTACCAAAAAAAAATATAGGGTAGTGCACGTTAAATATAGGCTCCTAAGTTCCGTACGATGCTGCTCTTAAAAAGATTGGGTGCCTTCTCAGGTATCGGCTCGTCACTTGAGTGTGGTTCTAAATTACGAAGCCCGTCACCAAGAGCCCTTAAGTAGCTCTAGTGCGACGATAATTCAAACTAAACTAAACCCATCATATTTTGAAGAACAATTTTGCGAATTCTAATTCTATTAAATTAATTCTATTAAAGGCCCAGTGGCCGAGTGGTAGTGCTTCGCATTGCCACGCCACAGGTCCGGGGATCGAATCCTGGAATGGGCGAGGTTGACCCGGCCTTTCATCCCTTAAGGGGTCTAAGGAGTCTTAAAAATGTGCAAAGAAGGAACTACAAAGCATAGTTTGATCTTTCATGTAATTTTTTAACTACTCAATATACAAGTATAATTTTTTTATATGTAGTTCTACAAGATTTATTTAATATGAAACAAATTTTAAAATTTATGAAACTTTAACCAAAACTAAAATAAGTGATATTAAACATAAAGCTATTTGAACACATTGTGATTAGGCTTGCGCGGCAAATTGTGAGGTCAAAATTGAAGACATGACCAAGAAAATGACTTTATATTGTACAAATATGTACAAACAAGGACTTATACCTAAATTCTCAGCTCAATTTTAATTAGAATTTATTTTAAGAACTTTTTTCTAAAAAAATTTATAAAAATTTTTGAATTTTGATTTTAAAAATTTTTAAAAATTATTTCTAATTAAAATTGAGCTGAGAATTTAGGTATAAGTTCTAGTTTGTACATATTTGTACAATATAAAGTCATTTTCTTGGTCATGTCTTCAATTTTGACCTCACAATTTGCCGCGCAAGCCTAATCACAATGTGTTCAAATAGCTTTATGTTTAATATCATTCATTTTAGTTTTGGCTAAAGTTTCATAAATTTTAAAATTTGTTTCATATTAAATAAATCTTGTAGAATTACATATAAAAAAATTATACTTGTATATTGAGTAGTTAAAAAATTACATGAAAGATCAAACTATGCTTTGTAGTTCCTCCTTTGCACATTTTTAAGACTCCTTAGACCCCTTAAGGGGTCTAAGGAGTCTAACAAATGTGCAAAGAAGGCACTACAAAACATAGTTTGATCTTTCATGTCATTTTTGAACTACTCAATGTATAAGTATAATTTTTTTATATGTAATTCTACAAGATTTATTTATTATAAAACAAGTTTTAAAATTTATGAAACTTTAGCCAAAACTAAAATAAATGATATTAAACATGAAGCTATTTGAACACATTGTGATTAGGCTTGCGCGGCAAATTGTGAGGTCAAAATTGAAAAAATGACTAAGAAAATGACTTTATATTGTACAAATATGTACAAACAAAGACTTATACCTAAATTCTCAGCTCAATTTTAATTAGAAATTATTTTTAAAAAAATTTAAAATCAAAAATTTTAAATTTTTATTAATTTTTTTAGAAAAAAGTTCTTAAAATATTTTCTAATTAAAATTGAGCTGAGAATTTAGGTATAAGTCTTTGTTTGTACATATTTGTACAATATAAAGTCATTTTCTTAGGCATTTTTAGCCTACTTTTCTTTTTTTTTAATTCGAAGAATTAAAAAAAAATGAAAAAGTAGGTATTGACATGCGGTTGATGTCCGTCCGTCCGTCCGTCCGTCCGTCTGTCTGTCTGTCCGTACCCCCCTTCCAAAATCAGTTCTATCAATCCGATCTTAAAAATTCTTTTTTTATTAGAAAGGTATAACCTCAGACACCCAACTTTCATACTTTTTGTCCGTCTGTCTGTACGATAGGACGGACATAAATCTACTATTTGACGACGAATTTCCCATTGAATTAGCATTGAAATTCAATTTCGAGTCATTTACATCGCTGAATTTAACTACAAATGCTACGGACAAGTGAGATACGTCAAAAAAATTCAGCGCATCGAAATTAGAATACATTGAAAATTTCAGAAAAGAATTCGAATTCGAAGTACTTCAATTATTTAAAAAACTTCAAAATTTATAGCTCATTTAAAAAGCATAGGAAGCCATTTTTATTAGAAATGAATCCCCATTGCCATGGCAACAATCGCTTGAGAGACTTTAATTCTTTTAGACAATGAATTAAAATAAATTTATTTTTGCGACATCGATCAGTTTGAAATGACGTCAAATATATTTCACTTCAAGATTCTGTACGTAGGTAAGCAATATTTTCATTCTATTTAAAAGAGAAAAATATTACATAATTATTCTTTGAAATATATAAATTTTTGCAAACGATTTAAGTAATAATTATTTAATTCTCGAAATAAAATAAATAAAACTAGCCGAATTTAGCTGGTAAATGTTTAATATAGAATTAATGCTGTGTTTGGCGCCTTTTTACCTGTTAAACACAACTGTTGTTTGGAAGCATTTTAAGTGACAGATTCTGTTACAAACCTACTTGTTTATTTACATTTATTATTTTAAGTGCATTTTGGAATATTTTCATGGTTTTTTTCCTACGAATAATTAAATATTTATTTATAACTGCAAATAAATCATGCGGACGATAAGTAATATTTATTTTATTGGCGATAGAAAATAAATTAATATAATTGGCTTTACGAAGTTGAAATTATAGCTGGATGCTGTGGTTAGTGAAATTTGTTCTTTTGTATATAAATTTAATGTAGGAACGATTGTTGATGTCACTTACTGTAACGATCCTAGTTTTTTCAAGATAAGAATTTTAGCAAGCATTTAAGTAACAGGAAAGTAGGCTATTTTAGTTCTTTTAGAACTTCTTGTTTCAATTTTGACCTCACAATTTGCCGCGCAAGCCTAATCACAATGTGTTCAAATAGCTTCATGTTTAATATCATTTATTTTAGCTTTGGCTAAAGTTTCATAAATTTTAAAACTTGTTTTATAATAAATTAATCTTGTAGAATTACATATAAAAAAATTATACTTATACATTGAGTAGTTAAAAAATGACACGAAAGATCAAACTATGCTTTGTAGTATCTTCTTTGCACATTTTTAAGACTCCTTAGACCCCTTAAGTGGGTCGATAAAGTGGGTACCAAGCATGCTTGGGAACTAAACACAGGGGGGTTCCGCGTGAGGCTGACCACCTTACCGGGACATATGCCTAGCACCCCAGAGCCCTAGGTCACGAAAGCTGAAATGGGCACGGCAGGCCTTGGCCCAGTAATGGGCTGTTGCGCAGGGGAGTTTAGTTAATTCCATTAAATAATAAACAAATGTGAGACCCTCTTTCAGAAAGCGGGCAAGCCTATCGATGGATTATCCGTCACATTATTGTTGTACAACAATATGTTTCCTCAAATGTACGATGTTTTTTCCTTGGGGAAGAAATTTTCTCTCCTTCGGCGCTGTTTCATCTTGTCATATCCGTCCTTTCCGCTCAATGGTGTCATGAGCATTTGAAATAAGGTCAGAGAAGAAAACGCTATTAAATTCATTTTGAGATTTTTTTTTATTCTTTTACTATGTCAAAAGTTAAATGTTATCGGTTCGTGAAGTTGAAATCGCTCTTTTTGTTTCCAGGACGCTTTTTGACACCAATCGGCTCTCCATTTGGTGAGAGGTTTTGGCTTTAAATGTTCGATTTAATATTAATCGTCATTTGAGAGAATCTGGTATATGACAGATTTTGGCCATCTACTTAAAAACACTTGTGTTTATCTTTATTCGGTTATATTTTTTTATTCGAATTTAAACTTAAGACTCGTATGAAAGAATAAATTTAAAAACATTTTATTAGATAGCCGAATATTTTACAAAACAGCAATATGAAATATAAAAGAATAAATGTCCTTGTCACACTTTCCTGTATATCAAAAACTTCAAACTTGCCCTCCAAAGATCGTTAATTATTAAACTTTTAATTCAATCTAAGAAAATGTCTAATAATTATAATTTATAATTTAAAGCGTATTACGTGAAAGTTATGCTACGTCAACTAAACACTTTTGACTGGTAACTTACTTTGTAAGTTCCACAGCTTGCGCAATTAAACAATTTTAATTTGTTCATCTTCATCTTCCTATACATGTGCCTTTGATATAAATATGGAAAGGTTAGGTTTGAATTATCGTCGCACTAGAGGTACACGAGGGCTATTGGCGACAGGCGTCGTATTTTAGAACCACAGTCAGGTGACGAGCCACACCTGAATAGGCACCCAACGCAACCGTTAAGGGCGACATCGTACGCAGCGTTAGGACTTTGAAGGATATTTAAGAGGATTTATCAGCCAACTTTATTTTGATTCTGACTCGCCTGGTGGCGTTACAAATTTTCGCCAAATGATACGTCTGGCGATTTAAAAAAGGGGATACGTTTCTCTTTCTGGGGAGTGGAGCACGGCAAGCTTTCTCAATCACAAGATAAAGATTATTCGATTGTAATCAGGTTTCGACTAACGAAAACTGGTTCCGGTACTCTTTTGCGAGCCCGGACGATGTTCTGGAGGGAAAAAAAATTGTGTTGTTTGGTTATGTCTCTTTCATTTAATTTTTTTTATTTGTTTAATAGTTTGGTTTGGTTTGAATTATCGTCGCACTAGAGCTACACGAGGGCTATTGGCGACGGGCGTCGTATTTTAGAACCACAGTCAGGTCATTTGTTTAATAACTTATATTTATTTTGTAAATATTACGATCTTTCAGGAAACGATTTCTTTTCTGGTTTGCTCGTACTAATACATTATATTTCTATTTTTAATTACCGAGATTTGATACCGCTATGAACTGCTCTAAAGTCATCCCTGTAAACTTCGGAATACTAGTTTAGCTCAGAGACATAACATAGAGTGGACTGCGCATTGGCAAACCTAAAGTGTCCTAAACATCTAACTTACACAGTCACATGACTGTGTCGCGTTTGGCTCGCATCTATGGCGAGTTTACCATTTGGCGAGTTTTTCCACAACGACCTGAACACAGAGGCCGACAATCTAATGTTATGATAAAGAAGCTTGGAAAGGGGCAAGGATGAATCGCTAGTATTTTAAGATCCTCTTAAGATTATTTCTTTGATTTTGTGCGTCTATTTAAGATTACTTGAACAATTGAATGTGGACTCTTTATTAAAAATTAATTTAAAAGAACATTAGTAGGTTTATGTAGAGTGTTGCTGTAATATAAGTTGGTATTGACATGGTGAATATTTTCTGCCGTCTCTATAACTTTCGTTCTAACGGTCCGATTTTTTTAAAAAAATCAAGTAGATTTTTTTTGAAATATTGCTTCTTCCTTTATTTCACCTGGAATAAATCAACTTTCTAAAACACATCAACATATTCCAAATTCAGCAAATGCTCTACTTTTTAAATATAAAAAACTCAAAAACTACGATTGCAAAAACAGGTTTCGTTTTGACCAAATTGTAAAAAAAATATTCTACTTATAAAGCTGTCAATGTTCAGACCATTAATTTAATTGACTTGGCCCAAAATATTTATTATACATAATTAGAGTTCTAACAACGTTGATTTAATCATGAATATGATTCTTCAGTATGAAAGAGCTTTTAGAATAAATTCCCTCGATAGAAATTATATTTTATGACGAACACACAATTACTAAAAGTATGCAGAACTAAACAAATTTTACCGGTGAAGTGTGACTAATCCTTTTTTATACCCCTCTTTACAATTAGGAATTCACAAGCATTTGGCATCTTGCACAAAACGTTACTGAATTAAGAGTACAACATTCACGATTGTTAACATGCTCAGAGATTAAAAGAATGTAATTAACTATTTATTATTTAAGCCAAAAGAGAAAAATGCCAACAATGCTCAAAAAATCGTCTGCAAAAACATTAAAAAAAATTCAAGCTGCCGTGATTGGTAGAAACCCACGTGACAATGGATATTGATGGCAGTCTCCACTTCGGTTTGCTAGCTGATATTCAGGTCTTGCGACAATTTGGAATAGTTCGTAACGAAACGGTAGCGTTAAGTTGCCATATGTAGCAACCTTTCCCCTCTTGGCGATTTATGATGTTTGGGACATAATGCTAATCTGCAAGGGATGGCGGTTTTTTAGAAAAAAACGGTTTTCCATTTTCCAACGGTTTTTCCCTAAAAAACCGGTTTTCAGTACCGTAGAGCCTCATACAAAAAAACCGGTTTTCAATCAAAACCGGGACCACCGGTTTTTTGAAAACCGGTTTTGGTTTTCCATCCCTAAGCTGCTTTACTATGAATGCGCAGTCCACTCTATGTTATGTCTCTGGTTTAGCTTCGGCACATAAACAGTATTGTTCTTAAGGGATCATAGAAGTCTTAAAAATCTGCAAAGAAGGTGATCTTCAATGTAATTTTTTAACTACTCAACATATAAGTAGATTTTTTATATGTAATTTTATAAATTTATTTATTATATAACAAATTTTAAAATTTATGAAACTTCAGCCAAAACTAAAATAAATGATAACAAACATAAAACTATTTGAACACATTGGGATTAGGTTTGCGTGCCAAATTTTGAGGTCAAAATTGAAGAAATGAGCAAGAAAATGACTTTATATTGTACAAATATGTACAAACAAAGACTGGTACCTAAATTCTGAGCTCAATTTTAATTAGAATTTATGTTAAGAGCTTTTTTCTATAAAAAATTAATAAAAATTTAAGAAAAAAGCTCTGAAGATAATTACTTATTAAAATTTAGTTTAGAAATTAGGTATAAGTGTTTGTTTGTACATATTTGTACAATATAAAATCATTTTCTTTGTCATTTCTTCAATTTTTACCTCAAAATTTCGCGCGCAAGCCTAATCCCAATGTGTTCCAATAGTTTAATGTTTGTTATCATTTATTTTAGTTTTGGCTGAAGTTTCATAAATTTTAAAATTTGTTATATAATAAGTGAATCTTATAGAATTGCATATAAAAAAATTATACTTTTATATTGAGTAATTAAAAATTGCATGAAAGATCAAACTATGCTTTGTAGTACCTTCTTTGCACATTTTTAAGACTATGACCCCTTAAATCTAGTTCCGTACTTTTAATTGTTGGCGTAGCAATCTTTATGTTTGTTAAAACTAATGGCATACTAATGCAAAAGTAGAAACCCCAATGTATAATGAATCTGTCGTATTAGCAGTTTTAAAGGCAATAATAAGGTCAGCAAGATACACTCTTAAAAAAAGAATGCTCAAAAAAGACGAAATTTTCCTTAATTTTGACGATTCTATTACTGGCAAATGCTCCAAGTTTTCGTTTTCTCAAAGTGAGGAAATTTCAATCGTCATTTTTTATGAGGACTTGAATGCCGTCTAATCTAAAGAAATATTTCGTCATTTTTGAGCATGTGAGTACAGCAATGAGATTCAGTTTCCTCAAAATCAAGATACAGAATCGTAAAATCCCGATCGTAAAAGTGAGGATTCGTGTTTACTCAAAAGTCACGTGATAGTTTGACGAATAAATCCTCAACATTGACGAAATGAAGCTTGAGGATTCATGAATCGTCAAAAATGAAAGTGTTATTTCTGAGAGTGTACAAACAAACGCGGGTTTATGGTCTTCAAAAACATGTGCAGGAACCTTTTGTTTTGCTAGTGGCAGTTTGTCAATTTGTTCATTCGGTTGCTCTTGTAAATTAGACACTGGTCTCTTTATTACAAGCCTTACTCCCACCACTAATCTGTACATTCGTTCTGAAAGAAGCTTTCTACATTGCACACCTTTGGAGCCGGGAAATCTTGACGTGTTTTTTGCAACTTTTCAAGGCCTCTAAAATAGCGTCGGACTGAGTGATTGGCACATTAAGAGGGTCTGTCAGTCTTACACACGTAATGTTTTATTTTTCAAATCACAGTTTCTTGAAAAGTATTTTTTAAACGTATGATCTGTTTGCACCAGATACGCAAATAGGGATGAAAGACAATTTAAAAAAGATTTGAAGGAACAATATCAATCAGTTTTTTAATTATTAATTTTTTTTAAAAGCTTCATTTTGAGAATCGTGGCGACATCTGTAGGACAACTTGGCTTAATTGATTAAAAAGATTTATTATTAATTTAAATAATTCACTCATGCATTATCTTTGTATGTTAATACAGAATTTAAATGATGCTTTTACATTTCAAGTACTTTTTATGACAAAAACGTTCATAACAAACGAGAATCTATGATTTTAAAATTTGATGACACACAAAAATAAATGTCGCCAAATCGTAGAAGGAAAAAAAACGCCAATATCGAAATCGTTCAAACTGCAAACCTAAACCACATGGAAAAGTGGGCGGAGCTCATTATAAATCCAGTCAAAGAATTTCGCGCGACTTTTAAACTTGACTACTTTAGTTGTAGTATAGGTTGGATACTTTTAGATTAGATTTGGTTTAAATTATCGTCGCACTAGAGCTACCCGAGGGCTATTGGCGCTTGGATATATTTAGCTATTTTGATATGTACAGCTGTAGAAAAAGTTCCCACTAGTGATTATTTCGAACGTTAGTCATCCTATAGAACCTTTCTGACTTTGTGTTTATATAACATCATGAGTTAATTGCAGGACAAAAAAATTGCATAAGGAGCCGTCTTCATATTAAAAATGCTATTAACTTTAAAATTTAAAATGGCAGCGCCCAATTTTATAATTTAGAAATACCAAGAATCCTCATAAACCCTAAATCTTAGTTTTTGTTACATTTGGCTGAATATTTGACGAGTTATTCAATCGAATCACTTGGTGACCTTTTGTTTACCATTTCTAAAATGACGGCCGTAGTCTGTGGGTTTATTGAAGGGAGAAATATAAACGTTTATTTAAAAATGTTTAGGGAGGGGTCCTGGGATGTATAGTCAATGAGGATGAAACCCTGACGTTATTTTTAGAATATTTTATAATCTTTTTTTTAATTCGAAACATTTTTTTTAATAGAAAAGAAGGTATTGACATGGTAGTCTTCCCAAAGTGTCCCGTCTGTCTGTCCTTACTTCGGTGACGAAATCTCTTCTATCCATCAGATCTTAAGAATCATTTTTGTCATCGAAAGATAGGACAGCAGGGACCTAACTTCATACTTTATGTTCTTCTGTTTGTACGTCCATACGGACATCTGTCATCTTGTCATGTCGACGAACGACCCATTAAAGTAGCATTGGAATTTAATTTTTAGTCATTTAAATTACTGTTGCCACATCAGCAATATCACGAAAAACCTTATTTGAATTGTTAAAGATTATTAATTTTTTCTTTGTAAATTGATTTGGAATGGCTTTAAAAAAAATATACTACAATGTGATTTTTTTTAATGTTTATTATATTTGTTTACTAAGAAAGTGGTTCACAGTGTTACTTTTTTTGCTTAAAGAGCTAATTGGTATTAATTTACAATTAAATTCCTTTAATTATCAGTGCAATTTGGAGTTATTTCATGTTTATCATTGCCAAATGTTCTGGATATATCAGGTTTTTTCAAATATTAGAGTTATTGATAGTTATTTAATTACAAGAATCTCGTGTAATTTAAGGTGAGATTTTCAAAGCATTGCCAAAGATCACGGAAAGGATGCTACAGGATGTGACTCGTTCAATTTTACATAATTATTCTTCAAACTGCAAATAAATTTAGCAAACTATAAAGATTATTTATTTAATTTGCGGAAGAAAAAATGTAATTATAGTGGCCAATTTTAAGAGTTGAAGATTCAAATTGTAACTGAATGCTGGGTTAGTCTATATTTGTTCTGAAGTTATAAATCTTGTGCGGAAGTGGTTATAGGTGGCAGTTAATGTTATTATAATACCCTTGCATTTCGAAGAGAATTTCATTCTAGTACTTAAGTAACTGCACATGTAGGCTTTTTAATTCTTTAAGAACTTCTCGAGCAACATTCAAGAACATGTGTCGTTTGGTGGCAGAGTACTGAAAGTTTAATGTGCCAATCACGCAGTCCGACGCTATTTTAGAGGCCTTGAAAAGTTGCAAAAACACGTCAAGATTTCCCGGCTCCAAAGGTGTGCAATGTAGAAAGCTTCTTTCAGAACGAATGTACAAATTAGTGGCGGGAGTAAGGCTTGTAATAAAGAGACCAGTGTCTAATTTAGAAAAGCAACCGAATGAACAAATTGACAAACTGCCACTAGCAATACAAAAGGTTCCTGCACATGTTTTTGAAGACCATAAACCCGCGTTTGTTTGTTCTTGCTGACCTTATTATTGCCTTTAAAACTGCTAATACGACAGATTCATTATACATTGGGGTTTCTACTTTTGCATTAGTATGCCATTAGTTTTAACAAACATAAAGATTGCTACGCCAACAATTGAAAGTACGGAACTAGATTTAAGGGGTCATAGTCTTAAAAATGTGCAAAGAAGGTACTACAAAGCATAGTTTGATCTTTCATGCAATTTTTAACTACTCAATATAAAAATGTAATTTTTTTTTGCAATTCTATAAGATTTACTTATTATATAACAAATTTTAAAATTTATGAAACTTCAGCCAAAACTAAAATAAATGCTAACAAACATAAGACTATTGGAACACATTGGGATTAGGCTTGCGCGCGAAATTTTGAGGTCAAAATTGAAGAAATGACAAAGAAAATGATTTTATATTGTACAAATATGTACAAACAAAGACTTATACCTAATTTCTAAACTCAATTTTAATAAGTAATTATTTTCAGAGCTTTTTTCTTAAATTTTTATTAATTTTTTTTAGAAAAAAGCTCTTAACATAAATTCTAATTAAAATTGAGCTCAGAATTTAGGTACAAGTCTTTGTTTGTACATATTTGTACAATATAAAGTCATTTTCTTGCTCATTTCTTCAATTTTGACCTCAAAATTTGGCACGCAAGCCTAATCCTAATGTTTTCAAATAGTTTTATGTTTGTTATCATTTATTTTGGTTTTGCCTAAAGTTTCATACATTTTAAAATTTGTTATATGATAAATAAATTTTAAAATTTGCTATATAATAAATAAATTTTATAAAATTACATACAAAAAATATACTTATATGTTGAGTAGTTAAAAAATTACATTAAAGATCACCTTCTTTGCACATTTTCAAGACTTCTATGACCCCTTAAGAAAAATACTGTTTATGTGCCGAAGCTAAACTAGTATTCCGAAGTTTACAGGGATGACTTTAGAGCAGTTCATAGCGGTATCAAATCTCGGTAATTATAAATAGAAATATAATGTATTAGTACGAGCAAACCAGAAAAGAAATCGTTTCCTGAAAGATCGTAATATTTACAAAATAAATATAATTTATTAAACAAATAAAAAAAAATTAAATGAAAGAGAAATAACCAAACAACACAATTTTTTTCCCTCCAGAACATCGTCCGGGCTCGCGAAAGAGTACCGGAACCAGTTTTCGTTAGTCGAAACCTGATTACAATCGAATAATCTTTATCTTGTGATTGAGAAATCTTGCCGTGCTCCACTCCCCAGAAAGAGAAACGTATCCCCTTTTTTAAATCGCCAGACGTATTATTTGGCGAAAATTTGTAACGCCACCTGGCGAGTCAGAATCAAAATAAAGTTGGCTGATAAATCCTCTTAAACTTTCAGTACTCTGCCACCAAACGACACATGTTCTTGAATGTTGCTCGAGAAGTTCTTAAAGAATTAAAAAGCCTACATGTGCAGTTACTTAAGTACTAGAATGAAATTCTCGTCGAAACGCAAGGGTATTATAATAACATTAACTGCCACCTATAACCACTTCCGCACAAGATTTATAACTTCAGAACAAATATCGACTAACCCAGCATTCAGTTACAATTTGAATCTTCAACTCTTAAAATTGGCCACTATAATTACATTTTTTCTTCCGCAAATTAAATAAATAATCTTTATAGTTTGCTAAATTTATTTGCAGTTTGAAGAATAATTATGTAAAATTGAACGAGTCACATCCTGTAGCATCCTTTCCGTGATCTTTGGCAATGCTTTGAAAATCTCACCTTAAATTACACGAGATTCTTGTAATTAAATAACTATCAATAACTATAATATTTGAAAAAACCTGATATATCCAGAACATTTGGCAATGATAAACATGAAATAACTCCAAATTGCACTGATAATTAAAGGAATTTAATTGTAAATTAATACCAATTAGCTCTTTAAGCAAAAAAAAGTAACACTGTGAACCACTTTCTTAGTAAACAAATATAATAAACATTAAAAAAAATCACATTGTGGTATATTTTTTATAACGCCATTCCAAATCGATTTACAAAGAAAAAATTAATAATCTTTAACATTTCAAATAAGGTTTTTCGTGATATTGTTGATGTGGCAACAGTAATTTAAATGACTAAAAATGAAATTCCAATGCTACTTTTATGGGTCGCGTTCGTCGACATGACAAGATGACAGATATCCGTATGGACGTACAAACAGAAGAACAAAAAGTATGAAGTTAGGTCCCTGCTGTCCTATCTTTCGATGACAAAAATGATTCTTAAGATCTGATGGATAGAACAGATTTCGTCACCGAAGTAAGGACAGACAGACGGGACACTTTGGGAAGACTACCATGTCAATACCTTCTTTTCTATTAAAAAAAATGTTTCGAATTTAAAAAAAGATTATAAAATAGTCTAAAAATAACGTCAGGGCTTCATCCTCATTGACTATACATCCCAGGACCCCATCCTTAATTATAAAATTGGGTGCTGCCATTGAAAATGTTAAAGTTAATAGCATTTTTAATATGAAGACGGCTCCTTATGCAATTTTTTTGTCCTGCAATTAACTCATGATGTTATATAAACACAAAGTCAAAAAGGTTCTATAGGATGACTAACGTTCGAAATAAACACTAGTGGGAGCTTTTTCCACAGCTGTACATATCAAAATAGCTAAAAGTATCCAAGCGAAAATAGCCCTCGTGTAACTCTAGTGCGACGATAATTTAAACCAAATCTAATCTAAAAGTATCCAACCTATACTACAACTAAAGTAGTCAAGTTTAAAAATTGCGCGAAATTCTTTGGCTGGATTTATAATGAGCTCCGCCCACTTTTCCATGTGGTTTAGGTTTACAGTTTGAATGATTTAGATATTGGCGTTTTTTTCCTTCTACGATTTGGCGACATTTATTTTTGTGTGTCATCAAATTTTAAAATCATAGATTCTCGTTTGTTATGAACGTTTTTGTCATAAAAAGTACTTGAAATTTAAAAGCATCATTTAAATTCTGTATTTACATACAAAGATAATGCATGAGTGAATTATTTAAATTAATAATAAATCTTTTTAATCAATTAAGCCAAGTTGTCCTACAGATGTCGCCACGATTATCGAAATGAAGCTTTTAAAAAAAATAATAATTAAAAAACTGATTGATATTGCTCCTTCAAATCTTTTTTAAATTGTCTTTCATCCCTATTTGCGTATCTGGTGCAAACAGATCATACGTTTAAAAAATACTTTTCAAGAAACTATGATTTGAAAAATAAAGCATTACGTGTATAGGACTGACAGTCCCTCTTAACGTGCACTCCCTTACACGGGGTATTATTCGTCAAACATTTTTAGCTACACGAGCCGTTTATAAGTCGGCAGTTATTTTGGCGCTGTCCGGACCCGTACCTGGGACCTTTCGCATGCTAGGCGAGTACCTAACCGACTGGGCTCCACGGCATATATGGTTAGAGTTCACACCTCCAATGTCACTTAACCCCCTTTTTTCAAAAAAAACGCTCTAAAAATAAAATAATGATCGTTCTTATCGAAAAAGTCCCAGAAACTGAGACCTACCAAGGTAATCGCCATTTCGCCCTTGGTGATATTTCAGACTCCTTATACCGATTAGCTTAGCCAGTGTCATTTCAACGGGGAAATTATAAACGTAATCGATTTATTTTTATTTCAATTTGAGATTGTGTTAGCTGGCTACACGATTCCGTCAGGCGATGTTTCGATATATGCGTTGAAATGGGATTCTTCTACAATGTTATCGGTGTTTCGTTAACTGTGTTTGTTCATTGTGAGCGGGAGTCGTATTTCTGCAATTAAATTCTCTACATAGCGCGATGGTGAAAGTCAATAAATTCGAAATAATTCCTAAATCACTTCAAGGTTGCATGAAGTCCTATAAGTATTTATATGGAAACGGATCTTTATAATTTTTCGTGACTCCTCTTCTTCTATAAGTAACCTGAAAAGAAAAAATGAAATATCTCCTAAAATACATAACGTGTTAGTTATCCTTATATACATAATATAACCGTTAAAATAATATATACTGGTTTCCTGGTTAAAAGAAGAGCTGTTTTCTGCTGTTATAATGTCAAGCATTAATTTAAAAATAAACATGCACTAATGAGAAGGATTTTCCTGTTGAGCATCATTGTAGTACTAATATTTAAATAAATGTTCAAACAATGAAAATAAAGTTTAAGAGCATCTATTGCGTATGTGTGTCTTGTGTCTATCTCACTTGACGAAGGTTTATAAGCAGGTCTCTGACCAAGCACACAAGCCTGAAAATATATGTCTACCAGCCAACCAAAGTTTAAGATAATGTTTTCTTGAAAAAAATTAAACACTTTTCAGGTTCGGAGGATGGAGAGCAAAGGGTGACAACTCAGGTGCGTGCTCGTCACTTGACTGTGGTTTTAAATTACGAAGCCCGTAGCCAATCAATACTACCTAGATTAGAAGACCAAAGAACTAAGCAACACAATGTCACACCAGTAGACCAATTTAAATTTGTTGACCAATAACGTCCTATCTTAAGATGACGTCGCATCTTGATTCATCTTATCTTAAAAATTTATTAAAATACAAGATCTAGTCACGAATGATCATTGGTCAAAACCACAGTATCGGTCCACTAATATGACGTCAAGCATTTAGTTCGCAGGCCTTCTAATCTAAGTGGTATTGAGCCAATAGCCCTGGTGTAAGCTCTACAGCGACCGATGATTTTACCTAACCCTCTCTTCAGATTCGGACTTTCATATTCTAACCACATTTTTTAAAAATCATGTTTTAAAGGTAGACAAAACCTTGCTCATCAACCCCATCAAGAGGCAATCATCCTACCTGTATGTCCTTGAATATGCCAACACTTTCATCAGGCCTTCGACTTCACAAATGCTCAAGGGCCCACAGTTTCGCCCGCCAAATGGCTGTAGGTCGCCAAGAACAAAAAGAACGTTTTCTTTCATGAGAACTTTCTGAAAAGGAGATGTGGGTTTATTTTTCAGACCGCGTCGAATGGTCGGATTTTGCTGTCATAAGAAAAGGTTAACGATTTTGGCTGCGTTGTTACGGAGGTTTCCTTCGCGTGGGATTGACACACTACCCGCGAGACCGCACTGAGGATTAGCTGATTCAATCTGAACGTTCGAAATTACTTTTTATTGGGATTTTTTGGGGGAATGTTTGAGAATCAGATGCTATCTCCGGATGATGCATCCGCATCCTTAAGTTTAATTGTGAGAATATACTTGCGAAAAAAAACTTTTTTTTGTGTGTGATTAAAACTTACTTTAGAACTTCCGTATTTTGACTTTAAAATGCCAAAAATAATTGTAAACACCATCATCGTAAGCAATTCTTAAAAAAATCACAAAAATAAATTTTATCATTTGAATTGTAAAAATATTTGAAAGATATCCTAGATGTCAACACCATTTTTTCCTATATCCTAACACCAATTTAACCTTAATGTACAATAATTTTACATTTGATAAACAAAATTTTATTGAATAAAAATATGGACTAGAACTTGAGATGTGGCGCTGATACGAAAGGAAGTCTTTGAAATTTAAAATATGTTAATTATATGGGTAAGGAAATAAAAAAACTTACCTTTTAAAAAAAAATATTGATATCTCTTGACTTTTGAAACTATGGAACTACCTTTTTATTAAATAATAAAATGTGAATTTTGTATAAAATTATATAAAAAAAAGTAAATAAATAAAAAATATATAAATCCACATGTCGTTCATAAAACAAGCCCCCAACTTTTATTACACCTTCTTAAAATAGCAAAAGGATGTTCAGCTAATTAAAAATATTGGTAATAAAACAAACTAATTTTTTATCTTATTTTTAAAAAGAATGATGAAAAACTTGTAGTGAATACAGCGTAAATACATATTACACCCATACATTTTACTGTTGTGATATCATTTTAGACTTTAAGCAGCTTCGTCATTCGAACTACTCCCAAATGAATACTCAAAATTCCCCAACAACTATTCACTAATTAATTGAAACCACCTCTAAGTAGCAAGTAAAAAATCTGATGGTTCTGTGGCCTGCTGGGCACAAAACTAGAAAACTCGTAGTATTCCGATATTTTACTAGATGTTTTACTGGGTCTTCAAAGCAAAATGCATCAGTGTTAACCCTTTCGCTACGAAGGATTTTTGCTTCCTCGTAATATTTGATAAGAATAACATTATCGAATCCTTAGTTGTTTGGGAGTTTCGGGGCGTTTCAGTAAGGAAAGGGTTAATCCTATGGAGAAAAACACATTTTCTCTGTCACATTTCTCCGGCTGTATTAAATATTTTTTACAAGCGGATTTTTTATGTGATAAATGTAGCTGACTTACATGTCGCGACTTCCCATTTTTTGAAATTGGTTAGAATATTTTTTTTAATTTTCGATAAATAATTTTACAGAAAGTATTCGAAGCAATTTCAAAAAGCGAGGAAATAGAGACCTGTAAGTTATCTACATTTATTATTTGAAAAGAAGTTTGTAAAAATATTCTATACATCAGTAGAAATGTGACAGAGAAAATATTTTTTCTTCATTGGATTAACACTGAGGCACTTGAGTTTGGATACCCCCGGTCCAGCGAGCCCATTCCCCCTAAGAACGGCCCTGAGTTTTCACCAAAAAGTAACGAAATACTGTTGTTATTCCACTAATAACCAAATGTTCCACCACAAAGTCAATTACCAGCATCAAAACGGAAACACTGCTTTCCAACGTAATATGCCTACTAGAGGCAAAGAATAAGAAAGAGATGATACCACATCAACAACTATGAAAAATCTGGTTTCCCACATGAGGTCAGTTATCGCTAGTCCGATATCCTTCCAAGCAAATGCTTGTTAACTATTTGACGCCACATTGCTTAGAATTTAAGTAACAAATTTTTTTATTTTTGTGTTAAGAAAAATGTTTAATTGAATTTATTATTAATGTAATTGAATTATTGATATGAATACTTATTAATTACTATCTTGAATATAGACGTTAAATTAGATGGAGCTGTTAGGCGAGAAAAAAAATTGGAACAGTCTGCGAGTATCCAAGTCAATTTACAGCACCCTAACAAAGCAATGAGGGTACAAAATCTTCCAAGGGCTATCGAAGTGCATAAATGAAGCGATTGTATGAGCTTATTCATCAAACGGGATTCCATATTATTTTTCTCCAAGAAACAGCACATCCATCCTAAATTTAACGTCTGTGTCCTGTACCAGTATAAAACAGCACAGTTCAAAAATTGACATTTAAAAAACTTGTTTTGTGTAGTGTAGAAATCACAATGAGAATGTGCAGTGTAGTGCGGTTTGTTTACAGGGACTAATTTTTTTTTCAAAGTACATGAGATGCAGAGCATGGCAGTGAAATTTGATTGGGTGGCAATTTTAACATTTATTGGAATTTTAAAATTTAAGTTATTGTGTAAAATATATCTAAATGACAGAGTTTGTTCTAACCTAAATGAACTTCATGTTTAAAAAATATGAATGCACCAATGAATCATATATTTTTTCAAAAAAAAACAAGTACGAACCACAAAGAGAATAAGGCGGCAAGTGAACATTTTTGCCTATATTGAATCTGGCCCTGTTATTTATGGGTTTCACATTGGTTTGGCGTCTTTCAAACTCACTTCACTTATTTTTTACCTGTGCATCTCCTTCACAATGTAACCTCCACACAGGGAGCCTCCAACACCAGGTTAGCAGGTCTCCCTCCTCCCTCTTGGATAAAAGACAACCTTCCCCGAATACCTTCGAAAACCCAACTTTTCTTTCTTCTTTTTCTTCTTTTTTTCTTTCTTTTTCTTCTTTTTTTCTTTCTTTTTCTTCGTTTTCTCTCCCAACAAAAGGTAGCTTTCGGGTCAGCTGGCTGTCTTCTTCCCAGCATGTTCCGGTTACCGACTTTTTCTCCGACGTCGCTATCTCGAACACCTGAATTCTTACCTAATCATGCATCTCCAGTAAAACCGCCTTTCCAACACAATAATATACCTTGTGAGATTTTGTAACCTACCGCTTAATTTTCATTGTTGCTATGCGTGTTGAGGATGTCGTACTTGGGGAGTTTGCTTATGAGTTTTAAAAATTCAATTACTGTGAAAAGAACATGCGAAGATTTCTCACCATTTCAATGCAATATTGCTTGTTATTATGCACCTATATGAAGATACTACAAAGTGGTAAATTTTAAGATATACTACGAAATGTTAAATTTTAAACATATTTTATGGAGTTTTTTATCGACTATTTTATAATCGATAAAAAAATATATAAAAAATAGCCCATCTATATATCCTAAAACTACGTATAAAATCCTAAATGGAGACTTTGTATTTTCTAACACGTTTGGTTGGAGGGTGCTGATTTTTTTTAAAGTTGTTTTTGAACAACGGTAAATCTGTCTGAAGCCCCCCCCCCCCCCCTCCCCCCTTTCAATCTCCTAACTCTGAGTACGGTACGATGTCGTCCCCTTAACGGTTGCGTTGGGTGCCCATTCAGGTGTCGGCTCGTATCTTCATTGTGGCTCCAAAATACGACGCCCTTTACCTATAGCCCGCGTGCAGCTCTAGTGCGACGATAATTTTAACCTAACCGAACCTTAAAATGTGTATAGTTTATTTTTATTGAGTGGTAATTGAAAGTTGTAGTAGGCGGGTTTATATGAGCCATCGAATCCATGGAATGCCCGAGTCCCCATAAGGGGAAAAAGAGATGCAGGATTTCTAACTCAAATGATAGTCTGTGGCCGAATCCATGGTATGAAACATCAAACCTTCCTTCATTGGAGGGTTTGCGAAACCCCCGAATGAACCCTGCAATTCTGGTTCTGCCTGGGCGAAAATCCCTAAGAGGGAAAAAATGCTGAGTTTGCTCTTCATTATATGGATTCGATGGCTCATGTAAACGCGCCTAGTGTTACACACATATGACCCATCTAGTTTTTTATAAGCTATAGGTTTAACCCAACTCGACAACTTTCGTCTCATTAAGGTTTGTTTATTGTTGACAAAAAATGTATATTTGCGAATGTCGTCGAATCGGTCCAATAATTACCTAACATCGAAAAGCCGATATTCTCTGCTTCGATAATTCCTGGCAAACCAGATTTTACGGAGTAAGTTGCAGAATCGGACTCCTCGTCCCAGGAAATAGCGTTTCCTCCATTCGACAATATTCGATAAAGGGATCTTTTCCTTCACGAAAACAGGAACTAATTTCTTGGAACGTCAAGTTTAGTAGCGTAATAAATAATGAAAAAAAAAAACGAACCAAATATTTTCTGAGATGATACCTCATGCACGATTAATTTTGACCCAAAAATCTTTCGATATTTGTATTTCATAACTGATCAAAATGAAAAGAATAAATCATAAAATATTTTAATATCCGTCTTTAAATCCAAGAAATGCAAATTATTAAAGTCGCTTTTTCGTCAATAAAAAAATCTGGATCGGTATTGGGGTTTTACTTGCATTATCCTATTTTAAATTTAATCGCAATCAGTTGTAACTTTAAATCGAATTATTTCGGAAACACGCTACCTATTTTAAACTTTAAATATGTCCAAAAAATGCATTACGGTTAAAAATTTCGAGGTTCTTTTCCTAATCTTTTTACCCCGTGTAAGGGAGTGCATGTTAAATATCCTTCAAAGTCCTAACGCTGCTTACGATGTCGCCCTTAACGGTTGCGTTGGGTGCCTATTCAGGAGTTGGCTCGTCACCTGACTGTGGCTCTAAAATACGACGCCCGTCACCAATAGCCCTCGTGTAGCTCTAGTGCGACGATAATTCAAACCTTACCTACAACTAAACAATCAATTGAGACAAATGCATTTTTATACAAGTTCAGCGGGTCAATTGGTCACTCTCATAAGAAATGATTAGGTTCGAAGTCACTTTATTTCTTTGAACTACATATCGAGAAAGTCTTTTTAATGTTTTTTCTTTTAATGATTCATTCTCAAATTGTTCTTTTATAAGTTTTTTTATTATTTTAATTATAAATATTAAGTAATTTTTTGGATTATAGCATTCCTTAATCCTCTTATGCATACTGTTGCCATATGGCAAGAAGTAGCATACCGTCAAAGCGGGTAACTTTGGCCACGGAGGGTAACTTTGGCCACTCGTCGGAAAAAGATTCGTTTCTTAATTTCTCTTCATAAAATGATCTCATCTTAAATTGTTTGACATTTTTGGAAAGGTGGAAACATCTCCTTTCATTTCATGTAAAAAAAAAAATTCTTATTCTAATTCTGGCAATACCACAAATGCTGTTTTCATTCTTACAAGCATAAAATGACAAAAATCTATCTCTTCCAACTTTTGTCTGGAACACTTAAAAAAATATTGAAAATATTTAAATAAAACACTCTATTCGATTCTTTTATTTATGGGGAAGAATATTACACCATTTGTTTTATTCTAAATTGAATACTTTTTATGCTGTATTTAAATATTGGTAATTGGGAAGCTTTTGCCGATGAATGCGGGTAACTTTGGCCACAGATGTAAACATTTATTTATGGAACTTTGCACTTTAAAAAATATACGTAAAAGTGTATTCTGTTTAACTATTTTTGGAAAATTCTTTCTTTTATGATTACTCATTTTTAGATATTTTTTTTTAAAATAAAACGATTTTAAACATTAAAAAGATAAAGATAGAATGCAAGAAACGTATACCACTCAAAATCGTAAATGTCGAAAGGTAAACATTTTCAGATTCCTAATTATGAATACATTATTTTTTTCCCTTTTATAATAAAATCGTTTGCTTTTTATGAATATATTTGTTATTACATCTTGCTTAAAAAGAGTTCTTATTCCCTTACTAAAATAGAATTTTATTTTTCTTTTAAGCGACAAACAATACTAGTATTCATTGTGTAATATGCCATTCCACGATGCACTGCAATGTAAATGTTAAGTTATATGCCATTTTTAATAACTATATGTCTTATAACTTTGTTATTTTAAGTTAAAAGTTTTAATATTGCATATAATTCGTTAATACAGCCGTTAAGGATGTTAAAAAGTGTGCTTTTTATGTATTTCATGGGTGGCCAGTTACCCACATGGGTTTCAAGTTACCCATAAGCTCCTAACAGTGTCCTAATTTTTTTTAATTTATACCAATTTTTTATTAATTTATAAAATTTAATAACAATGCTTGAAAATTATTCATAAGAGTACAATACTTAGAATGCATAATGATTTTAAAGTGTTTAAATAGTTTTTGTAGTTAAATTTTTCTTCTTTTGTAAAAAAAAACTATGATTTTGGCCAAAGTTACCCGCACTGACGGTAATCCACTTTATTCTATTAAAGTAGGGCTCCCTTTCGACAAATCTGTGTTTTTTCATCTATTACATTCCATTTTGAAGTTTTAGTTACTTAACCTTCGGAGATGATGGTAGTAAAAGTGTATTCAAAATTAAAGAGTGAAGTTATTAATTGTTGTGAAATTACGTCTTTGGCTAGTATAATAATATTAGTACTATATACAAATAAATTTTTTTGAAAAAATAATTATAGTTCAAGATGGTTATTTTAAAGTATATTTAGTAGTTTTCTAATCATTCTTATCAAAATTAGAATTTTGTAGTTGGGTTTTGCCACATGGCAAAAAATTTGAAAATTGAAATTATTTAAATTCCAATGCAGTTAATTTTTTTCAGTATTTTTCCTATAATGTATATGAGTATTTAAGATACAAATATACTTTTTCGTGATGAAAAAAATCATGCATTACAGTCTCAAAGCACATGTTTCAATTACGGTCGTTCACAATACGGGGTCATCACATTAAGACCTATTGACCTTATATCAAGTTTTACATTTCAATGCATTGGTATGATAAATTGATGATTCTAAAATGATGAACTTTTCAATCAAGATTTCGTCAATCGTCAACTATGCGTTCTTTTTAAAGTATTATTTGATCATTTACTCAACAGTACAACATAAGCTAAACTTTGGTTAATCATAAAGTTTTCGATGTTTTAAAGTAAGTCTTGAAGTTGACCTGCTCAAATAATTACATAATTATGAAATTCGATCTGCATGTTTTCTAAAGAAAAGTATACAAATTCATTTTTAAACACGAGTACACACACGTTTATAGAAAAATGTCCAATAACTATTGATTTCTCATCAACAATATTAGTACAAAAATATTTTTATAAAATATATTATGAATTACAATATATCGCACTGTACTCGGAAAAGTGACCTATCGCACAAATACCACTTTTCGAGTTGTAAATGTATAAAAATTCAGTTGTAAAATATTCAAAATTTAAATAACTATCGATTAAAGCAACAATGAAATCAATTGATGGAATCATTATTTTTTTCTATCGAGCAATGCAATGGAAAAAATAAACTTCAGAGGATTTTTCTGAAAAACTAATAATTTTGCGATAGGTCTCTTTTCCGCGTACATTGCGATAGGAGATTCTAAAAATGTCAAAAGTTGAGATAGAAGATATTGCATTTTGTCTGTCGCTGTAAGTCACTAAAATTGTATCGGTATCTCTCCTTTGTATCCCTAACAAACGTTAGGTATACATAAAAGATACCCATACAATTTAAGTGACTTACAACGCTTAAATGGAATTAGTTTGGAAAAAAAAATTTAATCTAAATTTTTTAATTTAATTTCTTAAATTTTTTAAAACCTGTAATGAACACATTTTTATAATTTTGACTTTGTGTGTTCTTCTGAGATATTCAGGAGCCAAACATATTTAACCCATTCGCTACGAAGGATTTTTGTTTCCTCGTAATATTTGATAGGAATATCATTATCGAATCCTTAGTCGGACGGCCGTCGTTGGCCGTTTCAGTAGTGAAAGGGTTAATAAGTTATAGCGATTCTACCCTACACACGTGTTGGCCGAGTGGTTAAGGCATCCGCCTCAGGATTCAGCCTTCTCAAGAGTGCGGAGGTTCGAATCCCACCTACTGTCAGTCATCCTATAAATCGGATATCTGTACTGGGAAAGAGTAGAAAATCCAACTCGTGACGGAAGGGCCCGAGTACATTGGGACAGACGTGCTCGTTAAATCTGTGGAGTCCAAAATACCGACGGCGTCAGCGTACGATGTCGCTCGAAAATTGGTTGGATGCCCACTCTGGTGTCGACCTCGTCACTTGACCAGGGCTCTAAATTACGAGGCGTTATTGGCTATGTTAATTCTCCTGATGGAGGCTAGAAATAGGCAATCGGAAACGATTACACTACCACTACTCTACACACAAAAACAACGCTAGGTTCTACTAAGTGGTTATTTGTGGCCGAGCACGACAAACAAATGGCTTGTCGTAAGAAAGAAAAAAAGGTCGACTTTTTTAAAACAATCGTCTTAATCATAAAGTGGCTCGAAATAGCAGCGATGTGTGTTATCGGTCAAGCCAGCTGCACAAGTGAAACCACTAAGTTCTGAATCATGGTTTTAGATGAAGGAAGTGGCGAGATGAGACATTTGTATTTCGTCACCCAGGAATAAAATAAACTGTGTCCGCTTCATTAATTGAATCATTTGATTGCGTGTATCCAACGAACGGAAACTAAAGGTGTAATTAGGGGCTGTGAGGCACCCTGTGGTCAGAGTCTCGATCTCCGGATCGGGAAGGTCACGCGATCGAGTCCTGGTCGTTGAAAACCCACCGAGTATATGCGGAGTACGTGCTCGTTAAATCTGTTGGGTCCGAAAGTCCTGTGGGCGGTCATTGCGCAGTTTCCCACGGGTACAGGTTCCTGGAGACTATTTCCCTCCCCTTCAGAGACATGTCTAAATTGTGGAGGTAGCGCGCGATAGATGGCAACATCTGTCGCGTATGTGTGTGTCTGCGTGTGATGAGTGTGTGTTGTGTCTTCTTACTTGACGAAGGTTTATAAGAGAAGGTCTCTGACCAAGCACACAAACCTGAAAATGCAATAAAAGGGGGGGGGGGGGTGTTCTCTTTCTGTTTTTCCGAATTTTCCACCCTCTCAAGAAAAGGGTAAATGCTCCAATACGAAAAAAATTTAAATAACTTATAAAATTAGCATTTTATTAGTAATTAACACAAATTATTTAATACCTTAGAGAAATTATATTCACTTTCATCAGTTATTCCAATATAATTAGGCTTCTGGTAAGGAATATAAGGATATCACCTAATTCCCCAATTACTGTAGGGGCATTGAAGTATCACCAAATTGTATGTTTTAATCTCTCTCCAAAATTTCATGTCAATTAAAATATACTATTTTTGAACAATGTAAGTGGGCTGGACGCTGAAATTTTTTTAATTATGTTCAGTGCGGTAAAAATAAGTAAAATTAGAATTTCAAATATGCTTTTATTTCAAAAAAAAATTAACTATCAATTTTTTAATAGTATGTACTGTGTGATCAATATTTTGAGCAGTGAATTTTTATAAAGCTTATGCTCCGCTATATCCATACTGGAGTAAATTGCTCCATACTGGAGAAAATTGCTCCATACTGGAGAAAATTGCAATCGTAATTTGAAATTCCGATGCATATCTGGAAAATAATTTACTTGAGGGAGTAAACAAAAATTTTAAGCTTTCAATTTCAAAGTGTTTATTTCGCTGTTCTTGGAATTTTCAGATCAAAAACCATCTGCGCACAATAATTGCAGTTTGCCTTGAAAACAAGCTATCCAACAGAAAGGTCAAAGAAAGATAGTGAACTTGATTTTTATTATTTTATGTACTGACTTACACGGTAAAAACAAATTGTCAAAATATACTACATTTTCTCTTAAGTTTAGCTGGAATCGAGTGTTATTAAACTTTTTTTTACAGCAATACCTGAAAAAAAAATATTCCTTTTGTCCACTGTCAAAGGGAAATTATCAAGAAGGGATGCAAAAAAATGAAGAGAATAGCACCAACAATCTTTCAGTTTAATAACACAAAGTAAGTAAGTTTGAGGAACTGTTGATTTTACATGACAAAAAGTATACATTTCTTTGTAATTCATTGATTCGCGTTTGTCACTGAAGTCACTAAAAATTTAGGAGTCCTGTATGTTTTTCTATGCAATTGAGGAGAGAGGCAAAATTCCTCAACTTCCTTCACAAAGAACTATTATACGCATTCACCGCCAATGCTTTTAAAATGGGAAATAAACTCGACGTTATTTTTACCTACTTTTCTAATCGACGAAAACAAACAGTTCTTCAATATCAACTCAGCAATTTATTTTAAAGTGTATTGGGAAATGTTATAAGTTAGGTACTAATAAAAAAGCGTTACTATTTTTTTTTTAAAGTAGCACTATAGCACAATAAGCAAGAAAAAAAGTTGACTTCCTGAGCTAAAATTAATGCTTTTTAGAAAATGCGGCTTATTATTATTTTTTTAAATTTCTATAGGTTATTGCAATAAAATTTACAATCGTTAAATGACTGCCTTTAACTTCAAATCGTCCTTTTTCTTTCGAATAAAATAAAAAAAAACACAAATCTTCATCTAAAATGTCGTAAAAAAATCGTATTTTTTTTTGATCGACACATTAATACATGTTTTTTATCAAAGGTATCAACCAATCTTTAATGAGTACTTGTTGCACAAAATTTGCCTAAAAATCAAACAAATATTCACTTTAAAAATACTGTAACTAACAACAACTGCTCCAGAAAACGAAGCTGATCAAAGAGCTGAGTTCTGGAGATTCCAGACAGGAAAAAAACCTGCTTTCCAACAGGAGGGACCAACAAGCAACACCGGACGAGCCGGCAAGCAAACGATATTTTTTTTTCTTTGGGTGCCTGTCTCCCCTCAAAGTGGTCGCCATCTGCCTCATCGAAGCCACAAGAAAATAACATGAAATCAAAAAGAGGGAGGGAGGGTGGAACTTGTTGGGCCCGCATTCAATCCGGCTTTCGAGAGCCGCATCTGCCCAATGTGCAGGTTGGGAAGCGAGAGGAACACTGGATTGAGTTTCATTCATGAACATAGGGTGGTTATAAAATAACTCTCGCTATTCGGAGTGGTCTGTAGCTTGAATGAATAATCCAAATGAAAAAAAAAAAAACTTTGAGACACTTACCAATTAAGAAGGGTGAAAAGAATGGAATCATAAAAAACAAACTCGTCACTTGACCAGGGTTCTTAATTACGAGGCGTAATTGGATGTGTTGGCCGTAATTGGCAATGCCTCGTAATTTAGAGCCTTGGTCAAGAGACGAGTTTCTTTCTTATGATTCCATTCTTTTCGAAAAAAAAAAAGAAACTCGTCTCTTGACCAGGGTTCTAAATTACGAGGCGTAATTAGCTGTGTTGGCAGTATTGGCCATAATTGACGACGCCTCGTAATTTAGATTCTGGTCAAGAGACGAGTTTGTTTTTTATGATTATTCTATTTTATGATTTTTTTTTTTTTTTGATGATTTTTTTTAGGATTCTGTTTTTTTTTTTATGATTCCATTCTTTTCCCCCCTTCATGATTAGAAAGTGCCTCAATTTTTGATGCATTTGACAGACCACTCCGAATAGCGAGCGTTATTTTATAACCACCCTGTACTTAAATTTCATAGTTCTTGTTGAAGATCATAGTTATAAGCAAAATGTTTTAAGTGCATATCAAATTAAAATATATGTAGAATATTAGTAGTATATAAGAGTGACTGCCGCTTCCTTTCCGAGCGATAGATATGGATTATATGCATCAGTCTTTCTTACAATAACTTAAATTTCAAAATTTTGTTTTTAAGTTATTTTCCTTTCACAGTGTACTTTTTTTTCATTTAGAAATGATTTTAGGATCATCTCTTCAAAATTAAATTCCGATTTTTTAAAAAGAAATATGTTAAAATAAATAAATTCAATTTAAATTTATGCAGTGAAAAAAAAAACACTTTTGGCCCTCCAGGCGATCGGTATTAGAGAGGCAAGATTTTATTAACACTTTTTTTTTTTTGTTCTAATATCACACATTGGCAAATCTCTCCAGAACTACCGGACCTATTCTGATGACTACTCTTACCAAAACAATTGGATAAGAAGTCTAGATGACTAGGTGGGTCTTCCTTTCACCACCTTATAACTTAAACGAAAACGGGATTTCTCTTTTTATCCTTTAAAATGTTACCTATTTCCTTTTTCCTTGAATGCATAGCCATTGTCAAGGGGAAATAAATGATAATAAAATAACAAATGAAAATGAAAGGCCCCTGTCCCTGTGACTTAACGCTTTATCAATTGTTACTTACTAAATTATAAATGTCAGCAGTCTGTCTTTTTTTTTTCTTTTTAGAGAAGTTCGAAGTTTTTGCTGAAATACTCTTAAAATATATTGCCAGGACTTTACGAAATAAAAAGAAATAATTTCAAAAAATATTCCTTCAACAAATAAACACACGTTACAACCTAACTTTCATCTTTAATTTGGCATTGAATAATTGTTTTATATTTAAAACTTTCCCCATCTTTAAATGGTGCAGATATTTTCTTGTGCGTTTTCGCTTGGATTGTAATATAAAATTTAGCTTAAATTGAAGAAAGTTAAGATACAAGTACTGAAAAAAATAGGTACAATAACTTACTATCTTTAGAAATTCAATTAAACCTACTTAAGTTGTACAACATTTGAAGACAATACCGGTTATTAAAAATACAAGGTCTTCTTTAGAACAAAAAAGGTGGTGGGTTTTTTTTCAGATCTTTGCTTAATTTATGAATTTAATGATTATGTTAGATGAATTAAATAAAAATGTATAAAATTCAATTAAGATAAGAGAATTCTCTTTTTTTTCTCCTATGAAATATTAAATTGCAAATAGTTATTACATGTCTAAGTAATTTTCTTATCCAGCGCTAAATTTTATAAAATTTAATTTTGTATTTTCTTGTTAATCTAATTATTGACGACGTTTTAATAATTAATCACAAATTTTTATTTTCCTATTTGCATTTAGAAAAATATATGCTTAAGTATCTATGTTTAACTTCTAATTTAAGTATCTATGTTTAACTTCTAATTCAATAATTTTATGAATTGCCCATATTATATTAACTAAATTAAACTTTCTCTCGAACCAAAGCTTTTAACATTTTTTTAAAAATATATTTGCTTAAAAGCTTGGAATGGTTTTATTTAAAAAAAAAATTAAGCCCCACAAAATAAAAATTCTATTCATTTGCAGTAAGTAAAACACTTGGTTATTAACAAATTAAATCAACATTCATTTAATTTAACTTCCAAAATTTCTCTTTCATATTCCTTTCAATTTCTCTAAACACTAATTAATTTTTTAGTTTACTCCAAAAACCTGAAACGAGCTGTTCTTTGTCCTCAAAAACCCGCCTCCTGCTCGACAGGCGAAACAACTCAACTCCACTTCGAGGCTAAAGGACTTCGCTTCACAGATGTTCGCGGAGCGTTGACTGTTGATGTCGAACTGAAGTGGGGCGTACGGTGCTTTGTTTTCCATTGTTTTTGTTATGACTTCTGCCTAGAAGTAGTGTGCTAGTGCTTCTGCTTTTTTGTGATTGCTTGGGATTACTGCAAATATGACGAGGATTTACTGACAATGTTATGTGCTTACGGGCAGGGACTCCGCGTTTGAATTTCGGTCGGCTCTGGAATGTTGAAGGCACTGGTGGGGTCTCGGACTTCGCAACAAATGAGGGGGTTCTCGAGCGTTGCCCCCTCGTCCCAGCACACCATCATACCTGCCCAGGCGTCTTTTTACCATTCTACAGTGAATTCCCCCGATGCGAAACCCGACAGACCTATCGGATACGGCACTTTCGGAGTCGTTTGGTAAGATTCCTTTGTTCTCCAAAATCGTCTGCTTCAAAACAAAGGCAGACGATTGACACTTTTTTTTCTCCAGATAACAAATGAGTAATTAACTAGTAAATTACTTTGTTAATGACCAATGGGTTTATAAATTTGTCATGATTATTAAATATATTGATAAAATTCCAAATTCTATTTTTTTTTAAATGTTGCCAACTCCGGTTTGACCGGATCTGTTGCTTTGCAGCTTCTGGTAATCAACAATTGGTCTCTTGTTCGACCCTTTAATCAGTTGTACAGATTTCTTTGTTTTTGAAATAGGATCGATATGGTTTCAAAATAAATGTAAATAAACTTTCAAATTAATTTATTAAAAAAATTATATCTAGTATTAAGAGGAAATGAAATTTAAGATTTTGTTTACCGTTATTTTTAGAGAACTATTTTTTTCTGGCTAAACCCTTTTAATGAATTTGTCAACAGCAAAATTCTTCATGTGTTAATTAAATTTTTATAAAACAATAAGCACAGAACACGTCACATGCAAATTACTACTTTGTCCAAAGAATAATCAGTGTGAATACTACTTAAATAAAACAGTTAAAACATAAACGTGACCAAAGAAAAGGCATGAATGTAAGAATAAAACATTTTGAACAGTTAAACTAAATCAGGGTTGGTTAAGCAATGCTACTTGTAGACAATTAAAAAAGCAGCATATGTACACATTCAATTATTTTAATCCCAATTTCCTATTTATATTCAAAGAATATTTAGTAGTATCTTCTTTGGGGGGCTATTTTCTTACATTTGCAATTTTATGAGTAGTTGTCGTAACTGTCAAAAAATAGTTATTGGGTAGTAATTATCGTGGTTGTCAAAAAATAGTTATTGGGTAGTAATTGGGATGGAAGTACTACTGGCACGATATTCGGAAGGAACCAAGATCCTTTTTAAGCAGGCAGCAAGGAGGAGGTTCAGTAATGATGCGGGAAGCCTGCTTATTCAACGGAACAACTGATATTGCTTTTTGAAAAGGTTGACAATATTCTGATGATTATTTGGGAGCTCTTGAAGCCCACTTATTTCCATTTGGGGAGTTTTTAGGGGGAAATAAATGGGAATATCAACAAGACAACTTCTCAATTCATGTGTCTAGCTCCACTATGCTGTGGTTTAGTATGTTAAAGTAATGGAGAGGCCAGCTTTTAGTCCTGACCTGAACCCCATGAAGAACCTTTGGGGAATAATTTCGAGGGACGTTTATGCATATGGGCACCAATTTGCAACAGTTCAAGATCTAAAGATGCAAATTGAACAAAGCTGGCTTAATTTGAAGCCCAAAGTTCTCCAAAGTCTTGTTTTAAGTATGCCAGATCGAGTTTTTCAAGTGATAATGAAGAACGGTTTAAAAATTTTAGCAATAGTGCAAAATTTTATTAAAAAATTGACTTATCTATAAACTTTTGGGACACCCAAATTTCATTTTTCACGAAATCTGTGAAGTTGTTATTTTATTTGTGAACAGTACTAATATTGTTTTGATATTTGTGATAATTAAAAATAAAAAAAAATTCTTGCGAAACGTTTTCCTGTTATAAAATTTAAGAAACACAACAGTCCATAAACTTTTGGAACGCGCTATATGATGGTGTTGTAGTGACGTGTACATTTCTTGTATATAGTTATTTTTTGTTGATTTATTTTGTTTTGCAAAAACTGAACTGAAGAGAGTTGAATAATTCGGGCGTTCGCTTTGGCGACGCGTTTTGTCAGAACTGAAAAAATTGAACTGCTAGAAACAACTTTGTGAAAAGCTCCTGAATTTCTACGTGTAGTCTGGTACTTTGTGTTGTCTAAATAAAAGATTTCTCGTCAAAAAGAGAATTGCAATGCAAATTACTACAGACAAGACTGGTGGCAGCGGTGGGATTGAAGAAATTTTCACGCCATTTTTGACGAAGAAGAACGTCAAAACCATTGCTTCGATCAGGAAGATTCAAAGTTTGTAAGTACCTAACTTGATTCTAGTGCCTGATTTATTTTTAAAAAAAAAACGAAAATTTGTTTTATATATATTTAAAGTTAACAAAAGTTAAACTTTATTTGTTGTAGAATTATGTGAGTTATTCTAGCAGTTGCAATTACTATATGTAAATGACATTGAGAACAAGAACACATGTATATCAAATTGTATGATTTAGATCTTTATATATATAACTGATATTGAAGTTCGTTATCTTATTATTGTATTTTAATTAAGGTAATAGCTTAATTTGAAGGTGTACTGTCTTGCGGTTGTATTTACCGATTTAACACAGTCTTTCAATGAAAGCAATGTCAATTATCAGTTGAAGATTTAATTCTGTATATTGCTAAATGCAATTCTGGTTGCAGATAAAAAAATAATCTGTAGTAAAATTTTATTTAAAGTGTTGATAGAATACATTTGGGAAATAAATTTTCCGTTATTTCAATTTCCGAAATATTTAGACTTTGTAGAATTCTCAATTAATTACGTGAGCATTGTTCTCGTTGCGAACATAGTTTAATTTTCGTAACTTCATGTAAAAAAAAGTTAATGAGGATTTATTTGTTGGTTGTTCTTGTAAAAAAATATTTAATTAGTGGTACGATCATTGCATGATATAATTCAGTTGAAAAATGTTTTGAATGTATAGCTTCTTTGAAAATTGTTCTTGTAAGACATAAATATTGTCCGTGATAAGAATGCTAAATATTATTTGCAAAATAAAATTAGTACTTTCTTCGAAGTTATATTTTAGGTGAATTGATTTTTTAAAAAAATAATAAAAGTTGTTCACTGAATTCATTTGATAAATTACATTTGAAGTGGAAAATGGCTTTCTTAGTTAAGGGTAGAAAACAAGACTTGATAGTAGTCTGCGAGGAATTAGGGGAAGCTGTTCCGCCTTCGAGTCTGATTCCGGAGATAAAACAAATTATCTTAAAGAGCAAATTCTATGACGAAGAAGAAGTCAAGATTTTATTGGAACGTATTATCGATGACCGAATGAAGCGAGAGAAAGAAGAGAAAGAAGAAAAATTGCGACAACAAGAAAGAGAAGATAGATTAAGGAAAGAAGAGAATGATAGACAAGAAAGATTAGCTGAAATGCAACATGAACTAGAGTTAAAACGTCTGGAATTGACACAAAGGGATTCCTTGCCCCAAACAAATAGGGATTTGGTAAGAAGTAGTCCGAAGATTCAATTGACCCAGATAACTCCTAAGTTTGACGAAAAGCAGGATGAAATGGGCCTTTATCTCATAAATTTCGAAAGAAAGGCTGAAATGGCACAAGTTCCAAAAGACGATTGGACTGCTTACCTGTTAGGTGTTCTACCTGCTGAAATATCTAACCTTTTGGCCAGAGAACCACCTGAAAATGCAAATAACTATGAATTTGTAAAGAGCCTCATCTTAAAAAGATATAAGCTAAACAGTGAAAAACTTAAGCAGTGCTTTTATCGCCATCGGAAGACTCCCGAAAAATCGTGGAGAAATTACGCTCATGAGTTGTCATGTTATTTCACAGAGTGGATTGAAGATTTGGAAATATCTACTTTCCAACAGCTAAAAGATTTGATGATAACCGAACAAATAAAGTTCAGGGTTCCAGATGATGTTAGAGAACATTTTCTAGATAGATGGATAAAAATGAAGACTCCTTACGAACTGGCAGAAACCATAGATGAGTATGAGAGCATTAGAGAGAGTTTTAGGAAGAAAGAAACCCCGCAGAAGACAAATAAATCACAGGCGAATTATCAATTCAAGGAACCTGCAGAAGAAGTGAAGAAAACCCAGTGGGGAAGGAAAGATCCACAGCTGGCAACCAACAACGAAGAGGAGTTCGAAAGACGACCTCAACGTCGCTGCTTTGAGTGTGGATCCACTACGCATTTAAGGCCCCAGTGCGATAAATTGAAGAAAGTCGAATATGTGGCCTCTAATATTACTTCTATATATGAAGAAGGACTGGCACCATACATCAGTCGAGGGAAGGTAAATGGAGTGGAAATGCCAATACTCCGGGATACCGGCTCGACCGTCGACTTGATTTGCCAGAAGTATGTCAAACCCTCAATGTATACAAATGAGAATGTATGGATCAAAACTCCTTTAGACGAGGATATGAAATGCTTGCCTTTAGCCAAAGTAGAGCTACAATGCAACTTAGGCCATATAGTCACTAAAGCGGCTGTTCTTAGAAACTCCTTAGACAAAGGAATGTATCTGTTGGGCAACAAAACAGCTGCAATGCTTAAAGAAGTCGAGAAGAATGAGTTTGCCGAGATTCAACAATTGAATGCAGTTCAAAATAGAGCTCAAAAGAAAATGCCCGTAGATAAGTCTCAGCGTCCAGACGTGCAACAAAAGGTTCCGGAAGATGCTCCTGACCAGGAAAACGTTGGTGAGCTGATGGAGGTAGGAGAGGTTTTGCCTATGGCACATTCCCTACATTCTGAGCTTGGATTTGTGAGTTCATCTCCAAAAGAGCTTATTGAAGAGCCACAAAAGGGCGAAAAACTGAAACCATACCCTCAAGAAGCTAGAAGTAACTCAATCTCTAAGTCCAGATATATGCCGAAAAATCAGGAGCTATACTTCAGGAAAAAAGCCAAGAAGAAGCCTTCTAAGCCAAACAAGGCATCTGTGCATTGCGTAGGACCTGGAACTGACAGACACGAACTAAGTCGTAAAATTTCCTAAGGAAAGACGAAAGTTATGTGTGTGTGTTCCCCTTCAATTGTGTGTTCCTAGGCTTCCTCTGAACTCTAACTCTTTTGAACTATCACAAATTTGAGACAGACTGTTTCTTAAATAGTCAGCAATCTAAGTCAGGGAAGTAAATATGCTTACAGCCATCGTTATATTTCTTACATGATATTGTATATAACATAACATAACATGAAATTGTATATTATATTACATTTTTCCCTTGCTAACATATATGATTGTGTCAACTGTATTGTATATAATTTCCTTGTTAACATATATAATTTTGAAAACTATATTCTATTTCTTTAAATTGTTAACTTACATGATTTATAGTAGATTAAATTAATATTTAACTTAAATTTACTTAGTACAGGCACTAGAGTTCAGTTAAGTTGGTACATAGGACAATGGTAAATAATAAAACATATAGGACTATTGTGATACTCGTAGAACATAGGACTATGGTGTGTTTTTCCGAACTTTGAACGAGTTACAGTGCTGTGACTTTGACTTGAACGAGTGACTGTGCTACAACTTCACACGAGTGACTGTACTGTGACTTTGAACTGACACTCTGAACAATTGACTAAAAACTTTCCTCTTCGAGAAAAGTTTTTCTCCGGGAAGGGAGGAGTCTGTAGTGACGTGTACATTTCTTGTATATAGTTATTTTTTGTTGATTTATTTTGTTTTGCAAAAACTGAACTGAAGAGAGTTGAATAATTCGGGCGTTCGCTTTGGCGACGCGTTTTGTCAGAACTGAAAAAATTGAACTGCTAGAAACAACTTTGTGAAAAGCTCCTGAATTTCTACGTGTAGTCTGGTACTTTGTGTTGTCTAAATAAAAGATTTCTCGTCAAAAAGAGAATTGCAATGCAAATTACTACAGTGTCATCAGTTATTTCACCAAAAAAGAATCGCGACTTATATGAGGTTCAATAGTTAATTGAAATGTATAGCTTATTTTTAGGAATAAAATATTTGTTTACCTTTTGAAAATGTACTCTGATCTGTCCGCCAATATACAATTGTGTGTTGCGCTCAAAACCAAAAACTTTCCGAATAAAAGCATTTTGTGAAGTGAATTTCATGTGACTCCCTCAAATAAAACACACATGTGTGTACAAAAACTGAGTTTAATCAAATGTAAACATAGCACAAATCTGTTATGCAATCCTTCCTGATTTCCTTAAAAATTTTATTAACTTAGGAAGGTTATAAATTATGTTATAATACTGTTAACTGTTTAGGGAAGGGTTATCATAAATTAAGTGCTACTGTGTATGAATATTATTTGAGGTAAATGACTGTGTAACACCTTGTTTCGTTTTTTTTTAAATTAAAAATCTAAGAACATGTGTTCAAGTGAAATTAGCACTTAATGGGTAAATTATTTTACACAAGTTTTGGGCTGTGAAGTGTTAAAAGGAAATTACACCTTTGAATGTAAATGCTTTTATAATTATTATCTATTATAAATGACTGGAAACTTAAAGATAAACATTTAATGCTTTTTATTTCTAATTTTGTCTTTTACTTTGAAATTAATCTTTGAAATTAATGGTTGATGATTATGTCATACAATTTTACGTTTTCGAAATATATTTATTTGCTATTATTGTGACTAGTTTTTTTATGTCAAATCAAGTTTTAAGTGTGATTAAAAGCAAAGATCTTGTAAAAAAAAAATAATCATCTTAAATCTAAAAGCTATTGTAAATTGGGATTCCTAAATTTTTGGAACTCCAGTTATTGTGAAATTGAGAAACTCTTGATTATTCCATCGTGCACAACTATGAAGTATGGCTATCTTAAAAATATGTTATTAACGCAGACTTCCAGTTAAATTGCATAAAATAAGTTTTTCTTTTCAATAAATATTTTCTAAAAATTTTTCATTTGCTCCTATTATTTTAAGTATGCAGCCCATGTTGCTCCTAAATATTTTCATCCAATTTCTTACACTGTTAAACAATTTCCCCAGGTCGGTCACCGATCCTCGCGACGGAAAGAATGTTGCCCTCAAGAAGATGCCCAACGTCTTCCAGAACTTGGTCTCCAGCAAAAGGGTCTACCGAGAGATCAAGATGCTCTGCTTCTTCAAACATGACAATGTAAATTGTTTGCTTCTCACTCTTAAGTTTCGCGAATGAGACTGGATGACGATGGGTCTCTAAAACAGAGTGCCTCTGTGTTAATCCAATGGGGAATAAAATATTTTCTATAGCTGACTTACCAGGGCTCTAGAATCCCGCTTTTTGAAATGGGTTTTAATATTTTGTTGAAAGATTGCTTATTGAAAATCAAAATATATTCAAAACAATTTCAAAATGTGGGATTTTAGAACCCTGTAAGTCGGCTAAATTTATCATCATATCAAAAAAACTTTTGTAAAAATATTCAATGCAGCCGGAGAATTATGGATACTTCAAAAAACTTTATTTTTCACCTTAAATTAACTCGGAGAGGCACTTTGGTTTGGAGACTCGCAGTCATTCTGTCTTATTCCCCCATAAAAATTAATTTCTAGAACAATACTTTTAATTGATAAGGTACAGCCCCTGAGCTATCCGTCGAGCCAATTCTAAGGAAAACAGTACAGGGTGGACATGAATAGCCAGGCTCCAAAGAGGCATTTTAAAAAACTGAGCAGATTATAGTATTTTGCAATTTCAGTAAGCATTTCTTGCCTATTATTTATTGATTTGCTATTGACATTCTGAGGGATTAAACACATTGCGAAGAAAAGTTCCCATGTCAATGACATATATATTGCTTAGTTATTTCCGGTTTTTCTGGCAAGTACATAAAGTTTTTATTTATTTTTACCGGAAATTACTAAATAATAAAAGTAATAAAATTTCAATTTAAACAGGTTCAGTTGAGATTTTATGTATTTGCTTATGCCTCATGCCACCCCTGTTCATTTTAATTGTGTTAAACAATTTAATAAATTACCAAAATGGTGTCATTAACTTAGGCGATTGCAGTTTCCTGCCTGATGTTTTAATATACTCTCTTATATTGTTCTACAGTGTCGTACAGTACGGCCCGTACTCATTAAGAGCTATTCTGTGGCTTTATTCAAATGCATCTGGGACAGAGAGTATCATTTCTGAATTACACTTGAAAGTGACCAGGCTTTGTTTTTTAGACTTTAAATACATTGAGCCAAATTGTAGCGATAACTTGCAATGTTGAACTGGGCTGCATTTTTCACTTAACAAAACAGATTATTTCTTACCAATAATTCAGAACTGCTGGCAAATAAGCATCGGATATCGGCTCTTTTTCTACTATGATGCAGGTGTACAACTTAATATATTTTTTTAATTGAATGACTACCTATTCATTTTATAAATACACTAAATACAAACTTGTCTTACTCTTTAAAATGCTGTAATTTGCCACATTTTTAAAAACGTAACCAAGACACGTAACACTAACACATAACCACTGTTTGAAACACATAATTTCCTAGATAACTTTCTTAAAGGCCACAATTTTTTTTAAAAAAATATCCATTGCATAAATTATAGTTGAAAGTATTAATGTTTGTCCTTTAATTAATGTTACTGTTTCTTTTATAGGTCTTATCTGCTCTTGATTTGTTGCAGCCTCCTAGTCTTGAGTTATTTCAAGAAATGTATCCTTTCATTACATTTTATTGAAGATTTTTATGAATGCAATTATTTTTTGTTTTTTGTTGTACAAAATGCTTTTTTACTATGAATCAATGTCATTTTCTTGAATTTCCTTAATGATTAAAAGTTATGTGATCACAGAACTGATGCAAAGTGATTTGCATAAAATAATTGTCTCTCCTCAACCTCTTAGTGCAGATCATATCAAAGTTTTCTTATACCAGATTTTAAGAGGTGAGATATAAAAAAAATTACAGCCCCAAATCCAAGAATTAGCTTGCTTTCATTATTATATTCATCCCTCTTTTAAGATTTTATATTAAAATTTCTTTCAAATATTTATTTAAAATAGAAAAAGATTCTGATGATTTAAATGCATAAAAATTAAATTTAAAAACTAATTAAATTTGTAGACCCTTGGTTACAGGTAAACAGATGTCTGTACATACAGACAGACAAAAAGTGTAAAAGATAGGTCTCTGCCTTTTTTTACCAAAAAACTTATTTTAAAGTCGAACAGATTAACACAAATTTTAAGGAAAGGGTTACGGACGGTCGTCGCTGCTATATTGACACCTACTCCAACTTTCCAATTTTTTTAAAATTTCTTACAATTAAAAAAAAGGAAAGTTGGTTAATAACTATAGCAGTCATCTGCATAATTATTTTGAGTATTTTAATAGGCATCAACCAATGTTGATACTAATAATATAAATTTTTCTTACAGGATTAAAATATCTTCATTCGTCCAATATTTTACACCGTGATATTAAACCTGGAAATCTTTTAGTAAACAGTAATTGTGTGTTAAAGGTAATTAAAATATTATTAATCTTTTATTTGTTTATTCTTTTACATATTTTCAATTGTGGTGCTTAAAAAATTAATTCATAAACTGTGCTGCAGTTTAAATTTGTTATGATTTGGGTAAAAAAAACTGTAGTTACCAATACATATATTTTGTACAATCACTATTAAGCTTTAAAACATTTAATTTTAATTGCATTAGAATGTGTACAAAATGGATATTCGTTTTTCATCTATATTTTAAAATTGTGAGCTTTATTGACAAATGATATTTACCAATATATATCCTCGTTACTTAAAGTAAGCGAGTACCCAAAATTCTAAAATTTTTACTATACTTTAATCTTTTCTAAATTTGGCATAGTGATTTCACATATAATGAACAATGCTTTTTGAGCATTTTTAAAAAAAATATAATTGATTTATTTCAGGGTGGATTGATTTAAATCAGCTTGATTTAAATCATTATTTTGTCCTTAACTCGGTTTCTGCCCTCCTTGTACAAATCCAAAACTTCTAAAAATCTTTTTTCCTTCACTTCCTAATTAATTCCTACAACTCAACTCCACAATGCCTGAAAATGCACCTTCCCTACCTAATGTTTATAGGATAAAAATTCAATGTGGTAGACTTGTTAGCGTAAACCTCTTTTTTTAGTAGAAAAACACTGTTTAAAATAAATTATATTTAAATATAAAAACATGCCTAAATGGTATTATTCATTATATTTGAAATCACTATGCCAAATTTGGAAAAGATTAAAGTAATAGTAAAAATTTTAGAATTTTGGGTATTCGCCTACCTTAAGGAAATGAAGAGTAATATGGGGTTTTATTTAACTCATAAATGAGCTTCTAAAACCAAAAAATTAATGACCCATGAGGAATTAAGCTTTTTTCAAAGTAACGTCTCGTTTAAACTGAGCAAAACAATTAGTCTTTGTTTTTCACATCTTTCGCATTCTGTGAAAACTTCTCTTTTTTAGATATGCGACTTTGGATTAGCTCGAGTAGCAGAAATCAACAGCAAGAAACACATGACTTTGGAGGTGGTGACCCAATACTATCGCGCACCAGAACTTCTAATGGGAGCCAGGCATTACACATGGGCAGTGGACATGTGGTCCGTTGGGTGCATTTTTGCAGAGCTGCTGAGCAGGCGAATCCTATTTCAAGCCCAGTCTCCTATTCAGCAGGTATGTATGATTATTCATTCCTAGCCCCTTGTGATCTCTCTATATTAAAAAAAAGTAAGCTCTTTTAGAATGTCCAGAGCCATAATAGGATGAAATATTGATGTTAAAAGTCGGAAACTTTTCTGAAATGTGTCTCTCCCTTATACCTTGATGCCTTTTTTTAAATCAAATTTCAAATTAGTTTTTTAATTAAAAATTAAAGTAAGTTAGACGAATTCAATTCCAAACACGAAGCGTTTAGTTATTTATATTGATTTGTACGAACAAGCATCATAACACTGGTTTTAGATGGCCTATTACTATTCTCTAATGTAGTCTGTATGTGCAATTCAAAAATGAAACAATGAAAATCAAAGCAATCACGCTATTCATGCTACTTTGCCAGAGGGACATAGCATGAACAGAGTTGGGTGCTTCTGTTAGTGGTAAATCATAAGATCAAAGACCGCAACTGTCCCTTACACACACAACAAAAAATGGGAAACACTTGAAAAAACTCGATAATCCAAGAATGAATCACTAACTTCTTTGATTCTCGAGTGTTTCCCCTCTTTTTCGTTGCTGGGTGTTGGGATCAGTTGTGGTTTTAAAGATTTACCCAAACAGTTAAGCACCCTCTCTGTTCATGCTCTGCTCCTCTTACAAAGAAGCTTGAACAGAGTGATTGTGTTTTAATTTTTGTTTCATGTTTGCATGACTTATACATTTCATGTAATTGCAGCTTTAACGCAATCATTGAATTATATTTTGTTTCTTACTTGCTCCTTTTGCCTTTTCATTGGTGGTAGTCAATATGTATTACATCTAATTTTATGGGATACTTTTAGGTGGGTTAAGACTTTCTTGACTTTGTATTTCAGTGATGTGCTAATTGGATTTCTTTTGCATTCTAATAATTGATGTGTTAACCCACTAACGCTTGAACTATTTTTCACTGGGAATTTTTTAGCAAAAACCTGTAAAATAAGCCATCATAGACTGACAGTAAAAACTGTTATGGTTAGTTTAAACTATCCTAAACTAGCTGTGATGTATGGTTAAAGGTTGTTTTAATGGTTAAATTAAATGTAACATGATGGTAAGGGTACAGATGACATCTCTTGGTATGATCAGCTTTAATTGCCTTAAATTTATTGTAACTATAATAGCTGCAAATATGCTCTTCTGTACCAAAATCTAAATATTAACAAATATTTTTTTTTTAAATTTATAAAAGCTTATTGTGATGGAATAAAAAAATTGTATGTAATTTTTGAATACAATTTTTATTATGTACCTAGATTGTATTCATAGTTTTCTTCATGTGCTCTTATTAATCAAAATTATTTCAATCAATAAATATGAAGTTAAATTATGGGCGATCTTGGTAGGCCACAAGGTAGGCCCTGTTGCTGGATGTGATAATACACCCATGCTGGGTAGTACTTCGATAATATATAAACAGTTAACTTTTTCCCAAGCGAGCTGGTGTTCATTTCCCCATAACCAGTTACCAGACGTCTATATGAGCCTGAATTAACGACTTGAGAGTTAATGCGCTCACTACCATATCCAAATAAAGTCAGTGCTACAGTAAAACCGACCTTAAGTTTGCAGCAGAGAAATATACTACGCTTAGGAAACTGCGTAAACAACGCTGCTGGCGCCGAAATTTCGCCTGCTCTGATTGGTTGCTCCTTTGACCCTGATATTCGTGCGCCCTGTTACGTCAAAATCGAAGGGAAAAATAATTAAAATTACACTCTAACTGAAGCTAAACTAATAAAAATAATAAATTTATGTCTTGAAATAACAAATAAAATTGTTTATTGAATGTGAAACACCTTTTTTTTTTTAAATTCGATTCTCGCACTCGAAAATGAGAACTATTTACCCTTTTTCTCGTAGAACATTTGTATACTGCAAACTTAATGTCGGTTTTACTGTAGAATAATTGTGGAGAGGTGGGAGGTGACCCTCCCCCACTCTTTTTCTGAAAGTGAACTGGTGGGGTGTCCCTTTACTTCTAATACCACTTTAAGCCCATCCCCCCTACTTTTTTATATTTCCTAGCTGCTTTCATTGACATTTTTTTAAACTTGTATATTGCTTTAGTTCACTCTTCTCATTTACACAGGCTGTTGGCTACAGCTTAATTGTGCATATTTCTAAACTACCATTAATTACATGTTGTCATGTGCCTCCAGGCCGTAGCCTGGAAGGCAAGATGGTTGCAGTAGCATCTGTTGGCACAAGGCTTTGAGTACCCATGTGAGGGTGGATGTCCACTCATTACATAATGAAGTATTTTATGAAAACCTTTATTTAGACATAACTTTCCCTTGCGTTTCAGCTTGAACTGATCACCGATCTCCTCGGCACACCCAACGAATCAGACATGAAGTACGCTTGCGAAGGTGCCAAGAACCACATCCTCACCAGGCCCCACAAAGTCTCTTCCCTCTGCAAGCTGTACTTGCTGTGTCCCCAGGTGCCCTCCGAAGCTGTGAATCTGATCACGAGAATGCTCACATTTAATCCCGTAAGGAAGAGTCTTGAATGTGTTTTCTGTTTCTTAACAAGTTTTCAAAGATTGGCATATGGTTTTTATTAAATTCTTTAGTAATTTAAAAAAGACAATAGGTAATGGACCACATATTGTCTGTCTCAAAAGTTTCCTTGAAAAGGATTAGTTGGAAAATCAATTTAACCCTTTCAGTCACAATGACAATTGGGCATTATCATTTTAGAATTTTTTTCTGATCGTCTATAGCCATTTATGATTTCAAAAAGCACATCATTTGAGTCTTCAAACTTTTTTCCATTAGAAAATATTTTTTATTAATCCTAATAGACGTCAGCCTTATTATTTTTTAATTATGATCAGGAACATGATAATGCCAAATGGTATCGCTGGGACTGAAAGGGTTACTGCAAATTTGATAGCTTATTTTTGGATTTTTATTGCTGTAATTGTATTTCTGTCTTTATATGATAAATTTTAAAAAATGATTTTCTGTTGAATTTAAAAGTTTTGGTAACACTCTTTGTTCAAAACTATACCTAGCACCTAACAGCCAATGTGCACACTCTTCCGTGATGGGAAATTGCTGTCCGTTTAATTCAACTTTGCAGGCTAACATCTTTTCGATCTAAATCTAGAATGAATGCATACCGGTCTATCTTCCTAAAGTTTTAACACAATTTTGTGGATTTGTAGACGGGCATCGACAATTTAAAAATTTAAAAAGGCATTTTGGATATCACATAAACTTAGATCTTCAGCACAACAACAAAAAATTTAATTTAAAATTGTCGTCAGAAGCAAGATTAAAATCCATGCGCAATTCAAGGGTCCAATTGTTTACTATGTTATAAACAAGTTTTCATCGTAAATGAGTTTGACTGTGTATGTTTTTGTGGACAGGCAATTGCCAAATATTACACTCAGCTAACTTACCCTCAAAACATTATACAGACATGGTTCATTTCCGCTGAAACGGGGAAATCTGATTTTTCGACTCGGAAATTTATCTTCCCTGAGATCGATGCAAATTGCATTAAAATGTGTGTGTATATAGGGGTAGGGGTTGCCGGAATTTTTTGATCGTCGGAGTTTCGGATAGTAGGAAGAAGAAACGCTGGAGTTTTGCAATGTTACGATCGCCGGAATTGCATTGTGTTATGATCGCCGGCGTTTCGGGCTAGTAGGATTGACTTAGTTTCACGATTTTCCCAGATTTCAACTAAAGATATGTGAAGAATATTATTTTATCTAGAAAAGTTACATTTAAAAAAATTATTTGGGGTAATCATCGTTCGCAAATTGAAATGTTTTTGCTTTCGTAATTTGTGTAAGGAAAATAGTTTCAGCTTTTTTTTCTTCAGCTTGTACCATGTCTGATTATATTTTCCAGGACCGTCGCATCTCCTGTGCCGAAGCCCTCTCCTGCGCCTATTTAGACGAAGGCCGATTGCGATACCACTCCTGCATGTGCAGTTGCTGTTGGAGCTCACGCGGTCGCACCATGATGTACACAGATGATTTTGAGCCAGTCGCCAGGCACAAGTTCGACGATTCCTTTGAGAGGAACCTAACCTCCGTCAGCCAAGTCAAAGGTAGGCAATCGTTCTAGCCGACTGACTTTCTATTTTATTACGTTCTTTCCCTTTGTTTGCTATAAGTAGACCTTTGGACTAAAAAGTACCACTTTTAAGTTGGAGAGACTGTTTTTATTTTCATTGTTCATTTGGAAAAAGTGAGGGATAATGGAACTCAATAATTGAATTGTACGGTTTTAGCACATTGACGCCTACAAAGATAGAGTAAATTTTTTTTAAAAAAATAAATTATAAAAAAAATACCAGAGTCAAATCATTATGTCCTGACAGTATTTATAAGTCCCATTTAAAAAGACAATTGTTTCACTTTTTATTGTTGGGTTGAGAGGAAGTAGATGGTAGTGGGATTTTTATTAAGGCTGTATATTTGATTTCAAAACATTAAATGCTAATCTAAAATGATAAATCATATTCAGTCAACAAAATTTGATCATTGTTATTTAGTAATTACGTAGAAAGAAGGAAAAAGTTCATTCTAAAGTACATTTTAAGTTCCAACTATTTTTTTACCTAAATGTATAATTATTAATAGCACAGGTAACTTTAAAATAGGCAAAAGCAAAGCAAATAATTAAAATTGTTCCTTAATTCCGTGGATAAAGGGTAAAACCACTTTGTTTACGTAACTATATGATTCAGGATGCATTAATTCCTCTGCATTTGGAGAGAGGCTGGTAGCCCATGCCTCGTATGCTAAAGGTCCCCTGTTTGGGACTGAGCATTTCCAAAATAACTGTCGACCAGTCTATTCAGCACAAAAGTACAACCAATAGTACCCCATGTAAAGGGAATGCCTGTTAATTATATTCAAAAGTATCGGCATTTCAAAGGATGTCACGCCTAAAAGTTGTGTTGGGTACCTACTCGGGTATTGTCTCAGCATTTGACTGTAGTTTTTAAATTATGATGCCCATTGCTAATAGCTCTAGTGCGACAATAATTCTTCTCAACTCTGATCTTTCTAATTAAGTCTTAAGTCTAATTTTATTGGTATTTCTAAAGTAATCATAATTTTTTTTGTTTCTTCCTAGCACAACTACACAGCTTCATAACTGAGTACAACATGAGGACATCTCAAGTTCCGTTATGCATCAATCCACAGTCCGCGGCATTCACAAGCTTCTCAAGGTAATTAGTTAATAGATTTTTGTTGGGATATTTTTGTAAAGTGAAAAATAAAATAGAAGACTAAGCGCTTGCTTTAAAAAGAATGATTAACTTATAAGTAAGTTTAAGTAAATAGATATTGTGGTTTAACAAAAAAAATGCTATTCATTGTTTTTACACTAGAAGAACGAGCTACAAATATTGCAATTTACTATATTTTCTGATAGTATTACATTTGTTCTAGTTTTGTGAAATAAAGTAATTGCCTAAAATTGAATAGTTTTAAAATGTTTTTGTTTAAATTAATCTTCTAAAATCTTAATACTTTTGGGAATTTAAGTATTTGTTAATTTTATTAGCACAATTGATTATATTCAATTACTAATTTAGTTTCATTTTTGTCAAAAAGATATAAAATTCCTTTAAACAATTCACCTAGATATATTTCATTCCTTTCAGCTCAACTGTTGCGAGCCCTTCTGAACTGCCCCCTTCGCCCCACCAATGGGAGTAGAGACTTCGACATCTCCAGCCAATCGTATTTCTTTACTGCCAGCTTTTTATACTGAAAATGACTGTCTGCTTTTTTTTTATAATTTAAATGTTAATTTATGTTCTTTGTTATAATAAGGTGGGAATTAGTAGTGTGTGATTGATTCATTATATTTGTTTTGTGTAATGTCCTCTTTTATATTTTTTTTGTATGCTAATGCACAATCATTTAATGAACTTTCCTAAAACCTCCAATGTTGGAAAGTCCATGAATTTCTGACACTTGCTGAACCATATAAAATCAGTATGTTGCATGCAAGAAAAGCAGATCCATATTTTTTTCATTATGTGTTGTTTATATAATGAATTAGGTGATTAACTTGTCTAACTTATTTATGATGACAATTATAGTCTGTATTAATTTTTGTTTTACTGAAAAAATTTGAATAATTTTACTGCTCACTAGAAGTATACATCCCATTGGATCTGCCTTTTGAAAGTGTAGTTTTAAAATAAAAATGACCTATTATTGTAATTCAGTCCATAGAAGGCTGAAGGATTGTATGGTACCTTGGTCAAACAAAAGTCGGCATACTTCCCTCAAAATATTATATGTAACCTGTACGAGTTAGGTGCTCAAAAAATTACTTAATAGTAAGCTTAATGGATATCTCTATGGGTTTTATCTCTATCAAATCAATCATATGCACAAATATTCATGTTTTAAACATGATTTTAACTGTACATGACAGATAAGATTTTATATACATTGTAAGTAAATATTTTTATGAGAAAATGAAATGTACGTAAAAATAAATTGGTTTATAACATCATGCTAAAACATCATTTTAAAACTTATTTAGAATTTTAAAAAATGGCTTGGCAGAATCTGTATGATTTCAAGACAAATCCAAATTGATTTCTTGCATAATTTTAAATTTGTATTGGGATCGATAAATTAATTTTACCGTCTTTACAAATAGACAAATCTATATAAGTTTTTGTTTGTGTATTGATTGCATATTTGTAGTTTCTTTTTTGATTATAAGTTTAATTATTTTCAAAAAGAATATTGTTATTTAAGTTTTTAGCCATTTGTGTTTGTACTTTTTTCAATAATAAACTTTTTAACTTTGCTCATTATGTGATAATTGTTACTTTGTGATAATGTCTTGCTTTGGTAATAATGCTTTCTGAAGTAATATTCATGAATAAATTTGTCTTAAAGCTTTTTAGGTAATGTAATATTGTTTCTTAATTCATAAGTTAATTTTTTTATAATATATTTAATCTAACATAGGGTTCCCCTGTACCTTGAATACTCCTAAATTGAAAAAGGGTTAAAAAGCCCCTAAATTTTCACCAATTTACAAAAGCTCAATTTTACAAAAAAAATTCGAAACTCTTTAAGATGCAGCCAAATTGCGAGATTTAGAAGCCCAGCATAAATCTGAATTTTCTATAGCATGTTAACTTATTCTGCTGTTGGCGGGTAAGCTGTAGTATCTAGACTAATAACTTCAACCATAGTTGTAGGAATTTAACCTTTTTAGTTGTATGAATTTAAATTTAACCTACAAGAAAGTATACTAAATGACTGATTATTTCAGGACGAAATTGCTCCAATTAAAGAGCTTAGTGGAAGAACGTGCCAAGTGACATTTTTGAAAATTTAGATTTTTGTGTCAATGAGCACATTACTAACTATTTTAACAATAAAGTTTCCCCTATTTTATAAACTTTTAGTTTAGTACATTTTTTACTTTTATATATGCTCATTTTCACTTTTTGTCACTTTGCATGTTCTTCCACTAAGCGCTTAATTCAGTGTTGAGGATATTGTAGCTGAACTGCCCATAGCAGCAAATTATGCAGCTCTAAAAATACCCTGCTATGCTCTTGAGGAACGTTGGGTTAAGTGGGAACCCCTGTTAAATCGACCATGATCTGGTGCTTTGAGGTATTTTAACTTTAAATGCTCATTCCTGAAGTTAAGTTTTAAATGAAAGTAATTGTCACTGCCAATATGCCAAGTAACATTTTGTACATACTTGTTAAGTGATGTTATGTAAATATGTTAATATTTTTTTATCACAAAATAAAATGTAACCTTTTTTACTATCCGATTTTTATAATAGTCAAATTGTATTCTTTTTTAAAAATCCTGATACTAAACCTGTCCATTTTTGGAATATTGTGGCATGCAACTAAAAAAAATTATGTTGAAATCATTTACAGGTCGATCCTATTATAGCCCACCTCTTGGCAACCTTTAGAATATCGCCAAACAATCATCGATAACGTTTCCAAGGTGGCAAACCCGTCACAGTGAAGGTATAATATTTCCTCATCCCAAAATTCAAATAATTTCAATTTGGCGAGATTTTCAACAAGTCGCCAAGGGGTGGGCTGTTCTAGGATTTTACCTTCATTTACTTTGTAGCGAAGTGTTATTTTATGTGCTGTGTTAGTTTGTGTTTTATTAGCATGCTAAATGCCACCTATTTATTTGAAACACAATGTGGCATGGGTTTGAATATTAAAAAAAAATAAACTTTTATGTTTAGTATAGCTCAAAATTCAGGGAAATATTGTCAGCTGTAAATTTAGCTGGCTTTACTTTTGTCTCAACTTTTTATTTTTACAGTTGTGATTGTGGTATGATATTTTAATAAAACATGAAAGTTGAATTTTGCTTTATTTTTCAATTAGCTTATTTCCAATATTATTAAAACTTATAATTACTAATATTCCATTATATTTAAAATCAAACACTTTAGACAGGTGGAACTTATATGTACATAAAAACTATGAATTATCACTATAGTTGATTGGTTATGCAACAGTTAAGTTTTTAGGCGCTCTTCTTGACAAATTCTTCTCCCTTCTTGATGTTGCCTTTAAGTTCAGGAATAGCCTTTTCAACTAGATCCTTTTCATAAGCTGAGAGCTTTCCAAGACCAAGATTCTTTTCTAAACCATTGCGCTGTAAATAATAAAAAGGTTATAGTTCAGTTAATATATGAAACAAAAATATTTTAAAAAATTACTTTAATTTATTTTAAGTACAGAATTGTGCATTTTTCAGAAATTTAATTTGCAGTTGTATTTTTTTGGATTTAGATGTATTGTGCCACTAGAGCTACACGAGGGCCCAACTTCGCTTGTACTTTAATTAGGTCAACAATGAAAATAAATACTACTAATTAATAAAAAAAAATCTAGAAAACTTGAAATCGCCACTTGAGTGGTGTATGAATTGATTAAACTACCCTTTATACTATAAAAAATATGGTACAGTGGCATCTAGAATGTAGATTAAACTAGATAACTATATTTTGTATTTTGCTGTTAAACATCAAAATGTATAAATTCTAGAATTTGAGAAATTTTCAAGAGCACATGGAATTTTTTTATAATGCATGGCATGACCATACTTTCTTATTGGAAAGGGAAGCTAACGTGAATATGAAACATGGTTAGCCCTGTAAATATTTTTTTATAAGATTTACACATGAGAATGCTACTCTAGTTGCATTTCAGTTCAACTATTATACTGTTAAAGTAAGCATCGAAAACATAGTTTTACTACCTATCCAATCTCAAATGCCACTGGACAACTAACAGAATAAAATACTTAAACTGAATTTTAAAATGGACAAAACCAATAAAGGTGATTATTAATTAGCATATTTGTTTTCATATTTTAAAAACCACTGAAGTTTACTGTGCTTTTAGCTAATATTGAAAGTTAATAATACTGAACTTACTCCTAATTGAAGAGGAGTAGCAAAATAAGAAGCATCCGTTTCACTGGATTTAACGTAGCCGCATTCTATTACTGGTTTACCTTGCATAGCACTTAACAGCTAGAAGAGGAAAAAACTCATTAGGAATGAATACAAGATGAAAATACTTTTAAAAAAAGGATTACCCAAGTTGTATTGTCATACATGCAACGTACATTTGTAACAGCTAAATATCTCCATGAAAACTAAGCCCTTACAACTGATATCATTGATCATTTTTCAATTAATAACACATAAAGCTAAAAATATCTGCATATAGAACTTACTGAAAATGTGAATCTTGCTCCAGCAAATGCCATAGATAAAGTAGCGGAACCCTAAAAAATATAATTTAATCAATAATATAACAGTAACTATTTCATAATAAAATTATAACCAGTATTGAAATTTCTTTTTTTTATTTAGAAAGCATAATAAAAAATAAAAGGATCAATTTCGTGCCATTAGGAAAATAACTAGTTGCCATAAAATGTCCAGTAATTTTACTAATAAACATAATTTATATTGAAATATCAAGCACAGAACATTGACTTTTGTTTAAAATTTTTTAAACTAATAGCATTCGCTTTACAAATATATTTTTTTGTTTCAATAAACAAATACAACAATTCTATATATTAAAAAAATAGTGGATTAATTATAAACTTTTCTAACAATCAGCTATGTTATTAGCATTTCCATCACAAAGCACAATAACTCTGAACCTTAATAAAATAAAGCCAATTCCTATTTTGTTCTTAACGTACCCTCAGACTTATTTGAATACAATAAGTTACCATTCAAATATAACTCTCTGTAAACTATGTTTGGTTTGAATTATCGTTGCACTAGAGGGCTATTGTGGACGGACCTCGTATTATAGAACCTCAGTCAAGTGACGAGCCAACACCTGAATAGGCACCCAACCCAACCGTTAAGGGCGACATTGTACGCAGCGTTAGGACTTTGAAGGATATTCTTTAAAATAGAAAGAGTTTATCATAAATTTCTTTCAGAATATGGTAACTTCTGGATAAAATTACTAAAATAAAACTTAAAACCTACAGCTCCTGCTTTAGCTTTCACAACTTCGGTGCCTGCCTCTTGAATGCGCTTGGTCATGGCATCCAGTTTATCGGCATCAAAAGAGACTGAGGGCTTACACTGGGAAATCAACGGAATAATGGTAATGCCAGCATGACCTCCGACCACGGGTACATTTACTTCAGCTGGGTCCAGACCCTGAAATTTAGAAACAAATCATAAAAAGGTATTCTTTTTAAAAGGCAAAATAGCATTTTGAACCAAAACTGTTACAACCATAAACCATTTCAATCCTGCAATAAGTCCAACACTTTTATTATTTTTTTTAATTATGCATTTAGGACAATACTTTGCAAATAATTTTGGGAAAAAATTTAACGTCTACCGAGTCATATGACGAGACTTAGAAGTACAAAAGATCGTCTGTGGCACTCATCTACTGGAAATGCTACTATACATGTCCCACACTTCAAGCTGCTGTATAAAAGTACTGCAAGCCGGACTATCTAATTTTTTTAGTAACTTTTACCCAATTGGCTGCCTGCGTGCGATGCTAGTAATCAAATTTATGCTTTATATTTAATAATAATTACTTGTTAATGAGTTCTTTAATAAATTTTTGTTACAAGCGTTGGATAAGTTTGTATTTATTTAACCTATCATTCGCACATGCTTGTAAAGTCACATCAATTAAGTGGAATTTCAATGCTATAAATAATATTTTATGGAATATAAATTAACTATCCCTGCCAGATTTTAGGTTATTAAAAGTCTGTTCTTGATTTAATAAAAACTCTTGATTTAATAATTAACTGCTGAAAACGCCTCAAATCTTCTTGACATTCTTGCTAAATTTTTTTTTTGATAGAAGAAATAAATCAGCTGCTTTGGCATTTTTGGAAAGCTTGAACATACTTTTAATAAAAAAATTTGAATTAGAAAAATTGTAAAACCATTTGAGAAGTGAATTCGACAATGGTGTACGTATGCGTACCTTTAGAAAAAAAAGATAATTAAGGTTTAAATTATAACAAAATTAGTTATTATCTTAAAATTTCACCTTTGCTTCAGCAACAAAAGCATTTGCTCGAACAACGTCTAAAGTAGTAACGCCAAAAATCCTGTTTGGATCATATACATTGTGCTTCTTAAAAACTTCAGATGCAATAGGTACCGTTGAATTAACCTGAAATTAATATATAAAACAAGTTAATTGACAGAAAATATTACTAGAGAATTTAATTAGAAAGTTGAACTTAAAATTCACTTGCAATTATCCAACTTCAATGTCAAATTTTGTTCTTGAATAATATTTTTTTAAGTAATAAAACAATAAGCTGTATTGTCCATATCAAACTATTAACTTAAGTCAAAACTATGAGATAAAATTAAAACAAAGCAAACATTAGAATTGGACAATACGAAAAAAAAAGAATAACACAAATGAATCAAGCATTTAACATACTTAACACTCGAATCTATAAAAAAAGTGAGCAGTGTAAAAATACTATCTATTGAATATCTTTTGTAATGAGTTAAAACAATTGAAAATCTCAATGTTAAGAAATCACTTTCATTAACCCCCTGAGGGAAACGCAATTTGGTTGAAGTTTAATCTTGTTTTGACTGCATTAACTCTTTCAGTCCCAAAAATTTACTACACTACAGAAACATCTGATATTCACAAAATAAGCTTATATTAGGTCAAATATACGAATTCCATAAGAAAAAAATTCATTTAAATTTTTTATATGGTTTTTGAAATAATGCCAAAATTTTTTAACTGTGGAAAACAACAAAATAAAAAATATATATTACCTAAAAACACTTCGAGTTATATATTTTAAGGTATCTGACCACATTATTAAAAAAAAATAGCAATTATTTTAACCGAAATAGTTTAAATTGTGTTTTAAATATGTGGAACTGAAGTGAACTTATCAAAAATCAAGAGAAACGCTTGTTGACTATTTTCTAAATAAAAAAAATGGTAGTTCCGACTTCTATTGAGATTAATGTAAAATATTGTCTGATAGAACAAAGTGTGAAGAATTGAATGATGTGTGTTTGGATGTCATAACGGGACATAAAAATTTTGAAAAAAATATTGAAAGTGATGATGCCAAATGGCATCACTGGGACTGAAAGGGTTAACTAAACGTCGAATTCTTTAGCTTGCCATCAATTTTATTTCTGTAGCTGATGATTATGAAGGAATGTTCCATACTTAGAATTTTTAAATTTAGTAAAATACAATTTATAAATTTTATTTGTGTTGTTCGAAAATCTGACAGTCAGGTGAAGAGTTTATACAGGGTGAGGCAAATAAAAGCAGCCCCAAAGTGGAGATAAGAATGCACAGAAATGTTGCAGTCAAAAAACAAATACAAAAACAGGTTTGCTAACTGAAGCTATTGATCACTTCAATATTAAGCCAAAACAAATGCTTGGCGAATTATTTGCCGGCTGCTATGCTATTGTTTGAGAAGCTAGTTGAAATGAAAAATAAACAATGTTTGTAGAGCAGATAGAAGTTCCCACTAGTGATTATCTGATCGTTATTTATCCTAGAGAATCGAACCTTTGTTTTTGTTAATACAAAACATTCTAAATTGATTACATGACACAAAATTTGCATTATGGAACGTCTTCATACAAAACGAACTAAGATCTAGAACCCCCACTAATCTATGAGTAGCTCTAATGTGAAGCTAATCCGATCCAACCAATGCAAAAACAGCTCTCAGGGGGCCTCAAGAGTTTTTCTCTCCAAACATTTCAACGTATTCCTATCTCTAGACCGGGGCCACTTTTATTGGCCTCACCCTGTACAACTGTGTCCCCCAGAGGGGTAAAACATAGTGTTCTTACTGGATTAGCAATGATAGCTATCATAGCTTTCGGGCAGTAGCGAGCACAGGCCTCGGCTAGATCTCTAACGATGGAAGCATTAGTGTTGAAGAGATCATCGCGAGTCATACCAGGCTTTCTGGGTACACCGGCAGGGATAACCACAATGTCGCATTTAGTTAAGCATGCCTAGAAAAGAATTCATATTGAAAAGTATAAACATGTCATTAAAGTATGAATATTTTAAAGAAATAAAAAATTTGAATGTATACAACAATAACTGAATCAAAAGTAATCCCTTTTTTAAAAATATTTCTTATAAAGTATCAACTAAGAAAGCATTATTTATACTATAACAAAAAAAGCATTGTGTTTATTTATGTTCCTAAAGCTAAAAAAAATAAACTCCCCGGCGCAACAGCCCATTACTGGGCCAAGGCCTGCCGTGCCCATTTCAGCTTTCGTGACCTAGGGCTCAGGGGTGCTAGGCATATGCCCCGGTAAGGTGGTCAGCCTCATGCGGAACCCCCAGTGTTTAGTTCCCAAGCATGCTTGGTAGTCACTCGAGGGATGAAAGGCTGGGTCAACCTCGCCCAGTCCGGGATTCGATCCCCGGACCTGTGGCGTGGCAATGCGAAGCACTACCACTCGGCCACTGGGCCTCTTATTTATGTTCCATTATGGTAAATATATTCACCTTAGGGGTAACATATACTCAGACGAAAGAAAATCATTACAATCAAGATTAAATGGAATTTCATTCTATATTCTGCTAAACATTTGTTTTCTTTTAGATACCCCTTTTCATTTCACTACACCAATTCAGTGTTCTTTACAAACTTAATATTTACACAAGATGTTTGCAACAGGGTACTTTGAATTTTTTTTAATGACTTTTACTTTTGACGGGCTGACTTTTTTTTGGTGCAGCACACCTGTATGTAGCATTTGCAATTTTGGCTCTAAATGTAGGTGCCCCCGGGACTATTACATAAGATGCCCATTTCAATCATTCTAATTTCAACTCTAAAAAATTATAAGTAAACGCCCATTGTTGTTTCTAATGCCACTCGGTAACCGAGCCCGGAGTAGAGGACTACCCGATTTAAGGCAAAGAGGGCGGCTTCAGTTTTTATTGAACGCCACAAGGGAGGACGACTTTAGCCCGTCAGCATGGCACATCCGTTTTACAGGAAGGTCCCTTTCACACATCCATTCTCACTCACATATCGATATTTTGATCCAGATCAAAGGCCGATAACCCCCTGATCTGGCACCCCCAGAGGTATTAATTTGGTATGGGAACATGGAGGACTTCGTGACCACGACATATTTAACGTGCCCCAGCCACCATTAGTCAACACAGCGGTCTTTAGCCGAGTACAAGCGCCGAAACAGCGACCATCAGAATTGCGATTATGCCGAGGACAGAACCCACAGCGTGCACGACGCTTCACACGACTGAGCTACCGCGGCTCGTAAACGCCCATAAACAGAGCTATTGTCAAAATACTACACAAAAATCTGTGACAGAATGGCATTGATTAATGTGAGAAAAACATACAACCTCATGATAAAAACATACCTCCAATTGATCAGGTCCCATATGCCCAGTAACAGCTGCCCTTGTGTTCATGTGGCTAAGATCAGCAGCTACTCCAGGTGTGTGGGCAATATCATACAAAGACAAGTGGGAAACCAATGGGCTTTGCTTGATCAGCAGAGACATGGGCTGTCCGATGCCGCCACTTGCCCCAAGAACTGCGACCTTGGCTTGTTTCTGAAACAAACATACGAAAGAATCACAATCATGTTACACACAGTCCTTTTATTGGATTGATTAGAACTTCAGCTCTGAAATTTTGGACCTTTTAAATTAGATCTAGCTTGAATTTTCCACAAATATAAATTTTAAGAGATAAGCAAATTTGAGTTGAAAACATTTTTAATTAAAGACATATGTATCACAAAGAATATAAATTTAGTTGTTTTAAAAGTTTTAGATTTTAATATTTCCAAGCGTTAAAAAGATATCCACGTAACGCCGGAAAACTATAATCAAGCACTAACGTATTTATAAAGAATTCTTACTTTCGAAGATGTAGAAAAACTTCGAAGAATGCATCTTCCAGCGTTAACTTTAGACATAGTAGAGAACATTTTTAAGGTTTTAAAGTAAAACTTTAAAACTTGAATAAAGTGCAGAAATTTTTCTCGGATTCAAGGTGCAGGGAGGACAAACTCTTTGTTGCCAGCTTTAAAGATTGAAACAAAAAAATTTCTTTTAATACACTGAGCTTTGCTTTTTTTTATTTTTATAGTTTGATAAATTTAATATATATTTTGTCCAAAAATGTCGGATATTTTTAAAGAAATTTTCAAACAAGTATTTAAACAAGACCATGCGTTTTACATTTTAATAACTAAAATAAACAAAAAAAAAAACGGCAATCAGAGCAGAAAAAAAAGCTCCAAACAAGCAAAACGCTAAATTCAAAATGTAAATGTATAAAAACAAAACAAGAACAATACTGGTGTAGAATAGATCCAAATAGTATAGCATTACAATCGAAGTACGCCGTAGAAATACGAAGATCGTCGAATTTGTTATTGTATGCGTATTTTAAGAAACTTCTCGAAGGTAACCGTATCAATATTTCCCTGTATATGTTTTTCTTTCATAATAGATTTTAAAAACTGTATATATTATAAAGTATATTGCTTGTAAGAATTTAAATCTATGTCTCTTGTAATAAATTAAATCAGATTTTTATCAATCTTTAATGAAATTGTGCCGGCTTCATCCTCAATTCTATCGCAACGTATAATTTTACTGAATAGGGTATTACTAACTGTTGCAATCATTTGAGTGGGATGAACAGCCTTGTGAGGGCCTACCAGAATCTCAAGTTGTTTGTAACTTGTTTATAAAATAACTTAATACCTATTTAACTATTGTCTACAATTATGATGTAATTTTAAAACTGAGTTATAATTTAAATATCTAAATTTATTTAGCTGAATTCAGTGTATGTAAATTCAAACTAAAAAAAGCATTTTTATGTACATATACACTCTAAAATAGACAAGGATTTCATTAGTTCTAAGCATATAATCATAGTTGTTATCCATATGGTATGTTACCTAAATTGATAATCCATCCCCCTCCTTTTCTTTTAGATTCAACAGATAATCCAACCACAAACTCGAAAAATGTCGCGAACTAGCCGCTTCTTCATCAACAACCTAAAAGACTTCACTCCCGACCAGAGCATCAAAATACCCAAAGACACCATCAAAAACCAATGCCTCAAATACATGCAACAAATTGCAGACCAGCAAACCCTATCCACCAAAGACTGCGATGGCGGTCTCTATGTTGGGTTGGCTGGCATCAGCTATGCCTTCTACCACCTCGCCCAGAACCCAGAATTCGCCAAAGATCGCCAAGATCTCGTATCGAAAAGCTGGCATTACCTCCAGCCTGCCTTGTCCCACGCTGAAAAGGGCAGGAATAGAAGAGATTCTGCTTTTATTTTGGGGTCTGCAGGTGTCTATGCAATGGCAGCTGCTGTTATGAAAGCATTGGGGAGAGATAAGGAGTGTAGTGAGTATGCGGAGAAGTATGCAGCCATGGCTGATGACTGTATGGAGGGCGACTATCTTGGGTGTGGATCTGATGAGATTTTGGTGGGAAGAGCGGGGTATTTGGCTGGGATCCTGTTTTTGCAGAAAGTGATGGGAAAGCAGGTATTAATTAATTTCATTAAAAAGTGTAGTAGTATGTACAGTAGAGTCCCGCTTATCCGTAAGGTACAGGACCAAAAGCGACCATCAAAAATAAAAAAAATTGCTGCATATTTTGAGAAATAAATCCAACTTTGTAAGTACATTTTTTTTGTATTTATTTAAGCGTATACATTTTATATTTTAACCAAAAAGCTCAGGCATTTTTTTTTGATAAACCGAATTTTGGATAAACGGGACTCTACTGTACCTTAATAAAATTACCCCTCTCGTCCGTTATAACGTAGGGACATTAAAATTAATTTCAATAATAAAAATAAAAAGTAGTGGAAACAAATGTCTCTCTATTAGCGCACATAATTTACACATAATCACTCATAATATGTCATTAATTGAATAATTTTTAATTTTCTTAATGAGCTATTGTTTTAATTATTGCACTTTCTATTTCAATTCCCTAATTAAATTTTTTAAACATTTGCTCTCTTTCAAAGTACCTACTAGCATAATTGCAGTTTATATTCGTCTTTGTCATTAATTTTTCATATATAAATTAGCAATGCGGTCATTGTTGCCATCATCTTCTGTGTCTTTTTACATGAATAACAACTTGCCGCCTGCACGTGGTTCTTTGAAAAAATTTTGTGGCTTTTCACTCTTTTAAAAAAATCAGTTAAAGTATTTTTTACCAATCAAAAGAAACTAAAATCCAAAAAAAAAAATTCAAAAACCGGAATCTTTCAAATAAACTTTTTCCTTGTATTTATTTGGTTCATGGATGATTACATGTATTTCAAAAACAAAAATGTAATTGTAGCTGAATCACTGAAATAAAGAGCTGCCGCAATGAGCAATAAAGATTAAGAGAATTAAGAATCATTATTTGCAGAATTTTCTTAGCTTGTTTCTATTGTGACAAAACTGTTTAATCTTCGAAAAATGGTTTGCTTATTTGGGTATGGCCTTTTAATATCTTTTGAATGATGCTTCAAATTCCGATTTTTTTTATTCTCTCTAAATAGATGATTATCAAATTAAGACCTTATTCTCTATTTGGTGGCACTATCAATATTTTTTTATTAAAAGAAAAACAAAGCTACAAAGTTTTTTGTCTTTAAAAAACGAATATGGAAAATGTATGTTTATAATTTTTTAATCTATGCATTTCAAACAACTTTAAAATACTGTTTTGTTTAAAATATATTTTTTTAAAAAATAACTTTTATTATTATATTAATTTTAAGTATTAGGTCGTATGGATTTACTGAGTGTTTTAATGCTCTTTCACACAAAAAAAATATGCAGCCTGCACTCTCACCAAACTTTTGCAAAAACTATCGTATGGGCCTTTTAAGAGTGTCTACCACACTGGATATGTTAATGCTGCGATAAGAATAACCATGATCCAGTCTAAGTTGTTCCTTGTCTCTTTATTTGATTAATGAAGTCATTGGTTCGTATTAAATAAAAATAAATATAAATTTGTACATTTTACAAAAATTTCAATAAACTATGTAAGACGACACATTTTCTTTTATTGTTAGTGTATTTTATAATATTCTCTTTTTTTTCACATGGTAGGTCCTACCATCTCAGAAGATCCATATGTTATGTGAAGCTATTGTGGATTCGGGAACAAAGTATTCCAGGCAACATCACTCGAATTGCCCGTTAATGTATGCATACCATGGAACAGAATATTTTGGTACGTAAATAACTTTTTTTCCTGTTGATTCCGTGTATAAATAATATTTATTTGAAATCATTTAATGAAAAGTTCATTTTTTACGTGATTGTTTTTAATAAAACCTGCTAAAATTGTACCTTATCAACTAAGCAATTTAATTAAAATGTTGTTAAATGTATTATTATTTTTCATTTTTTAAAATTATTATTTTAAATTTGCAGTCCTGTTCTACCCCTTATATTGATATTTAACTCAAAATATATATTTCAGAAAGATCATCTAAATTTTTTTGTCCTTTGCATTGCATCACAGAAAATAAAAGGATCTCCTATCTGTATTCCAACTACTTGACTAATCGATAATTTAAGATTTTTTCTAGTCGTTGGATGTTTATTAATATTTTTGCATTGATAACTCTAGAGCCATAATTGTCCAATAGGTCACTTTTCCGTGCACAGTGCGATATAGTGTAATATCTTTTATATTAACGGGTAATTCCATGTAACTGTAGTGTAAGTCACAATTTGAACGGGCTAACAAGCTTTTAAAATTTGCAAAATAAACCAAATTAAATAAAGCAAATTATATAATTTAGTTTTAATAAGTGTAGATCAGCTATTCTTCTAATTGTTTTCATTTAACTTCTAATTGTTTTCATTATAAAAGTTGTAGTTATAATCAATTCTTACTTACGTGACTTACACAACAGAAAGGTTAATTTTTCATGGAATTAGCCTAACTTTAATGAAATGTATGCACCCCTCTGGTTTGCTTCTAATTATGTCGACCACCAGGTTAATATATTTCAATGATTTAAATGTCTTAATATACTTTTTTTTAAAAAAATACTTTTCAATTATAGAATAATTTGAAATGAGCTCAGTATAACATGGTTATAGTTGCATTTAAGGGATCACAATGTTTCTGACATTATAAACGAGTAATGCTACAAACAAAATTGAATATCAATTGTCGGAAATTTTGTGAAATATGTATTATTACTCATATTATTTAAGTTATAAAATGACATTTATTGAATTAATGTTTACTGGAAATTAATTTCAAATTTGGCAACTTTTTGCATCTTTTGGCAAATATAATAAAATTTAAATAGTCAAAATAAATTGTGTTTAATTGTCTTTATAAGCAAGGTATTATGGCATTAAGGTATATTGACAAATCAAGGGACCGAACATTAATATTGTTATGAGCGAGTTGTCGTTTCAACAAGTCGTTGTAACCAAATTTGACTGTGTTTGTGTTATGTATTTCCTTTAAATTTCATGCACTGAATCTGTCTTTTCCAACTCAGGTGCTGCCCATGGCATCTCTGGAATTTTCCAAATGCTCCTATGCTTCCCAGACTACCTAGACAGCAACCCAACTGCAGAGAAGCGGTTAAAAGAGTCTGTGGACTATCTCCTAAACACTCAGACCAAGTCAGGGAATTTCCCTACTGCAGCAGATGAAGTAGAAAGGCCCAGAAAAGAGAGTAGTGAGCTGGTTCACTGGTGTCATGGAGCCCCTGGTAATTTTTTTTATGGATACTTGTTAAACTATTTGGTAATATTTAAGTACTTAAATGGAATAGTTATTTAATATAAAGGTTTATTTATAAAATGAAATTGTTATTTCTTATCAATAAAATGCTTACATTTATACATTTTGAATGTCAAAAACATTAAAGTCAAATGGGGTTACTTTATTTTTTTTACTCACAGGCCAAGGCAGAGTTGCCACTACTTGAAAAAAATCAAGAGCATTTTTAAAGAGCGTATTTAATGAGAAGTTAATTTAAGTATTCATAATTACCAAGCATTATAATTATACTTTAATGACAGATCCTCAAGTGTCTTCAATAAGTCATAGTTGTGCTAACAGAACCTGGAAATCAGGGAATTCTCGTGGAATTTTTCAAATTTGGCAAAATATCAAGGGAATTTTTTTTTCCATTTTGGATTACTTAAACAGCAGGTTTAGGTTCTTGTGATCACTACTAACAGACGATAAAAAAATATTCTTGTTGATCCGACTTATTCAGATTTTCGGAAATGTATAAAGTCTAACCCATAATCCGGAAAGTCTTAATTCCCTTAATGTCTGGATTAAATTTTCTGTACTGCATTGAATTGTGTGTATTGCAAGTTTTCGTGGTAATTGTAAAATCAGGAAATTTTTTTGAAAGTATCAGGGAATTCGTGGAAATATCAGGGAACTTTTTTTCTAGGATTTTGTAACCACCCTGAAGTGCCAATTATTGTACTACAAATCAAACCTTCTCAACAGGTGTCGTCTATCTGATGGCCAAAGCCTACCAGCGCTGGAAGGAAGACAAATACCTTCAATCCTGTCTGCAATGTGGAGAAGTCACCTGGACCAAAGGCCTCCTTCGCAAGGGCCCTGGCATTTGCCACGGGGTGGCCGGCTCGGGTTATGTCTTCTTACTCCTTCACAGGCTGACAGGCGATGCTCTGCATCTACACAGAGCAATCGAGTTTGCAAAGTTCATGGAGACAGAAGAGTTCATACATGGGGCTCGCACACCTGATATGCCATTGAGCCTGTATGAGGGGATTGCTGGGACAATGTGTTTCGTTGCTGACCTTTTGAATCCGGAGCAGGCTCATTTTCCTTTTAGTGATGTATTTTGAAGAGTTTTTTTTTGTATGCGAGAAATGTTGTTGCTCTATTGGTGTTTTCAAATACTTGATAATCAACATTTATGAATCCATGTCTTTCTTAATTGCAGAAACCAAATGTGCCATTCATTTAAAATAAGTTAAGCATATAATAATTTTTTTCACAATAAGTGTTTGGTTTTGAAATTTATATTTGGCAATTCTTGGTTAGAACATGTGTTAATGTTGATATCTTAAATGTCAAACATGCATAAATAGGATTGATTCATGCAAATGATAAAAGCAAGTCATGTTATATGAATGAGAAATGAAAGTAAGCTTATGTATATATAAATAAAACTTCCTTTAAAATTACAAATTGGAGTTTGTATCTTTTGTTCACAAAAAACAATAATTTCAAAACATAATAACATTCCTTTAAAAGTATGTAATATTGTGCTATTGGTTAATTTGTATGCATATACACTGTCTTTTCCTAAGTTACAAAGATGTCGTCAAGAACTTGTAAGTTTGTATGATTTAATAAGTAAAAAAATATTTTTAATTTTTGATGTGGTGATATCTAAATCCTGCAACTGTACATTTAATGGTAAATGTTAAGGGATAATTGTTTTTAAATATATTTTCACTCTATTTTTTCTAAAGTCGACCACACCGTTTCCTCTATGAATGTTAATTCCTTCAGAGCTAAAAATTGTTCAAACTAAAAAAAAATCAAGTGTTAAAATTTCTGATATCGCGCGCGGCACTCACAACCCCGTGAATTTTTTTTTTATTATTGTAAAAGATAATGGGTACTGTGTCAACTCCTGCCCCAGGGCTTTTAGGACTTATAAACCACATCGCTTCCATTTCAACCTCTACCTTAGCAAGACCCCAACCTCCAGCACCTATCCATTCACCATCTTTTGGCACATTGAGATGTTACGGCAGTACGGAAGATCAAGACGTCCCGCTCCAGACAACAGCCCGTATTGAGAGGTCCTCCACCTTCATCCTTGTTACCTCTCCACATACAAAAGATTGAAAATAATTCAGGTAAACACCTGAATTATTTTGCATCTTTTCTTACTTTATCGAAAAAAAAAACACCTGCCCTGATATGTCCTCCAAAAACCAACCGCCGGACATAATAGTCCAGTAACCAGATAGTCAAAAGGGGGTGTTTCAGGAAAAAAATACAGAAATTGTTTTCTCAACGGTTTTATATGTTTTCGAGGGTGCTGAATCCAAATATCAACTTTGTTAACAAATTCGGACATGGGAACATTAAAAAAAATTGAAAAAATCCCGAAATTTTACCTCTTTTTTTGGTTTTTTCCTTCTAGCTGGAAAAGTATTAATTTCTCAACAAAAACGTCAATACAAAAGTTAAAGTACTTTAAACAAGCTAAATAAAAGTCAATTACACTATTCATGTCAGATTAATAGCTTAGTTGCTACAGCGAGCTGAAAATTGGGCAATTCCTCCTGAATGTGAAAAGTCCGAAATTTTCACTTTTAGCACACACGCAAAATAGTACTGTCGAAATCTAGTTAGGGGTGGAGCTAATTGAAACACAAACTAATCTTGTTGCAAATGGTAGGAAACATGCATCTAAGGAACATACAGTGGTGGAAATTGATTTATGAACTGACAGTTTTTTAACAGTATTTCTTTATTAAATGCATTTTTATCGATTTAAATTTTATTTACTATACAGGCTTTGCATTATAAATTATACACGTAAATAAATTTTTATATAAATTAGTAAACAATTTATTTTGTTGATATTTTAGTTTTGGCATAGGGAAATTGATTTATGAACTTTTACATTCAATCTCAATTAATAATTGCTAAAACTATTTTTTGTTGCTAATGCTTCCTTGATTTTGTTTTTCATAGACAACACAAAACTTTGGGTCAAGTTTTGGTCAAGCAATTTGCAGTTTTTAATGATTAAGTCCTTCTATTCCATAACTGATGCACACTTTATTAAAACCATACTCCATTTGAGTAAATTATTCAAACCAATTGATCTCAGACATTATTCTTGGGGTTTAAGTCATGGCTATTGGCAGGATAATCTAAATGAACAACACTTTAGTTCATTTAACCAGTCTTCCATTTCGTTTGATATGCGGATACTTGCATTATCATGCATAAAAATCTAATCAAAAGCATAGTGTTGTCATGCAAAAAGGAATTAAAGAATTTTCTAGAACTAATCTGCAATAAAGTGATGTTTGTCAGCCCTTCAGCAACACAACCTTGTTTCTTCAATCATAAGATATCGGGGCCCAAACCACCAAACTTCCACCACTAACATTTCTGCTGAAGACAGATCTTGGTTATTTCCGAAGATCCTTTCAATAACATTTTAAACCATTACGTCCATCCAAATTCAACTTTTTTTCATCAGCAAATGTCATTTTTTCTCCATTTCTCTTTCTCCACCCCCACCCAATCAATTTTCATGTAGTTACGACTATATTTTAAAAGCCTGTTCTTATGGTGAAGAGTAAGCTTTGAACCAGCCTTTATTTTGGAACATTTCAAGTTCGACGACGATATCAATATTTGTCCTACTCTTCTGGGAGTTACAGGAAGTGATTGTTCATAACAAATTCATATTATAATAAAAATATTATACAAGGGTCATTTTTTACCTTTTCGGCTTAAGGCAGTCCCACAAGCTTTCCTATTTAGTAAAATGGGAATAAAACAGGCAAATTTCAACAAATTTGACCTTAATCTTATTTATAAACGCTGATAGTAAGCTCCCCTGAAGTTCAAATGAAGATCTAGTTAAAATATTTGGTACCTGGGTTCAAAATAAATTTGAGTTCATAAATCAATTTCCATCATTTGACATGCTTAAAAACTAAAATTAGATATATTTTTATTTAATATCATTTTTTGAAAAAAATTAAGTGTGAAATTTCTTTATTGTGCTCTGAATATCCAACACACAAAATTTGAATTGTTAGCACTTAATAAAAAGCGATATCTGGTGAAAAGAATGTTAGTTCATAAATCAATTTCCACCACTGTAATAAAAATCACAACCCGAACTGTCGCTCAAAATTTGTTTTTTTAGCCGCAATCTTGAAATAACGTCAATTTTTTTTAAAAAAAAGTTACAATAAACTATAATAAGTCAAGTTTGGTATCAAATTAAAGGAAATTTTACGCTGAAAATGAATATACCATTGGTTTTAAAACCTTAATATTAACAAAGATTATTTTTGAAGGAAATGATGAGAAAACGGGCGAAAAATTTCCGGAAAACGGTAAAAAAATATTGAACAAACTCTCATGAAATGTTCGAAAAGAATTTAGAAAGAATGGCTGAAAGTCAACATGGAACCTGGTTTAAAATCATTTGAAATGCAGTGAAATAACTTATGCAATGAGTTTGTTGACCAGTGTTTTCCGTTAATCTAACTCATGCAATAATGGTGAAAGATTTTGTAGATCTAAACAAGGTAATGCGAACAATGTGCTCCATATATGTTATGTTTGGTTTTTCATACCCATCAAATACTATTATAACTTTTCCCATAAATTCTGTACCGTTGACATTATACAAGTACTTCCATGTGACATCCCCAAATGTTGTACAAGTGTTCCAGAGAAATTAATGCACAGTTATCAAGCACGTAGGAAATACTTTGCCGGGCACAAAGAGTCTATTGAATTTTATTATTATTAATGGAATATGATGAGTTTGCAATATATTTGTCCGTTTTATTCATTCGTCAATTGCTATGGTCTATAAACGAAGTTGGTAACGTTTATATAGCTCGTAATTGAATTTTTCGTACTGTCCTTTACTATCCAAGCAGATGTAACATGTAAGCTCGCATCCTGTATGTTAAAAGACTTGAATTTATTCGATGAGTTTCACCAGAAAGGACTAGTTATTCTACTCCTTTTTTCCATAGTTTTATCGTAGCTGCTTAGTACTTTTTCTATTAAGTTCCATCTCTAAAAGGTATGGTAGACTAGTTTATTTTAAATATTGCTTCAAATCATGTCACGTTAGCCTTGTCTGCAATATATATTATTCCATTAACGAAATTCTACGAAGCACTTGAAAAATCAGTGGATGGATTGCCCACACACACACATTGCGGTCTAAATGTATTACCTTGTTAAGATCTACAAAATCTTTCGTCCTTCTTGCTTGAGTTAGATTAACGAAAACACTGGTCAGCAAACTCATTGCATAAGTTATTTCACTGCATTTCGAATGATTTAAAACCAGGTTCCATGTTGACTTAGTTATTCTTTCTCAATTCTTTTGATACATTTCATGAGGGTTTGCTCATTATTGCTTATTATTGGGGACTCCATGTTTTTTATTCACTGAAACATGGCTCTGGGTCGCAAACTTTCGTTGTATCTCAATAATGACAAGGAGTGCCGTGGCGTGCAGTGAAATTTTTCGGCCGTTCTCTCATCGTTTCCTTCTAAAATCATCTTTGCAAATATTTAAGTTTAAAAACTTAGTGTATATTCTTTGTCAGCATAAAATTTCCTTTAATTTGATACCAAACTTGACTTATTATGGTTTATTGTAAATTAAAAAAAAAATTGATGTTTTTTTCAAGATTGCGGCTAAAAAACTTATTTTGAGCGACAGTTCGGGTTGTGATTTTTAGTATGTTCATTAGAAGCATGTTTCCTACCATTTGCAGCAAGATTAGTTTGTGTTCCAATTAATTCCACCCCTAACTCTATTTCGACAGTACTATTTTGCGTGTGTGTGTGTGTGCTGAAAGTGAAAATTTCGGACTTTTCCCATTCAGGAGGAATTTGCCCGATTTTCAGCGCGTTGTAGCAGCTAAACTATTAATCTGACATAAATAGTGTGATTACTTTTATTTAGATTTTTTAAAAGTACTTTAACTTTTGCATTGACTTTTTTGTTGAGAAATTAATACTTTTCCTGCTAGAAGGAAAAAACCAAAAAAGGGGTAAAATTTCGGGATTTTTTCCATTTTTTTTAATGTTCCCATGCCCGAATTTGTTAACAAAGTTGATATTCGGATTCAGCACCCTCGAAAACATATAAAACAGTTGAGAAAACAATTTCTGTATTTTTTTCCTGAAAAAACTACCTGGTTACTGGACTATAAGGCTGAAATTAAAAAGAGCCTAAAACTCATCTGTCTCATTTAAAGCTAAAGATGCAAAAGTCAAGAACGTCGTTCGCAATGGTTTCTTTACGTTATTTCTCAGAGACCAAGAATTTATAGTTTTTAAAATTACAAACCAAAGATACAAGCGTGTGCGTCGGTAAAAGTAAACCAAAATTTGGATATTTTCATTCCAACATATTTAAATGACTCAAACTGCTCTAGTGAGTCGTAAAAAATAAAAAATAATTGATTTTTAGTGAATATATTTAAGTTCGTCATTAAAAAAGACATTGTTCGACCCAGCTTCCTAAAAATCATATGCACTGATATGTTGATAAACAACTCAACTCGATTCACTCGAAAATGTTAATCCCATGTCAAAACAACGCCTTTAATAACTTATTATTTTCTGTTTAATATCTATATAAAGGCTTTAATTTTGACTTATTTTCTTTTAATTTTGCTTCAATGGCCTACAGCTAAAACTCTAAAAACCGCAACCCTTCCATCGTCCCCTTCCTCGCCTACAAAACAAATTTACGATGGCTTCGGAAGCCGAGGAACCTCTGTCCAAGGAAGAAAAGATGCGAATCGCTTCCGACTTCATCCTCCACTCGCCCCCGGGAGAACATAATGAAGTTTTCAACGATGTCCGGGTCCTCATCAACGACGACCTGCTCTTGAAAGAGATCGCGATCGGCCCCTTCTTCCAGTACGACAAGGACCAGCTGACACCTGTCAAAGTGGAGGGATCCAACTTCAAGGGACTGATCACGCACTACAACGACCTGGGCTCGGCCCGGTTCTACGACCCGAGGAGCCAACAGTCCTTCAAGTACGACTTCCTGAGGAAGGAGACTTCCGATTTTCGTCCCATGGACCCACCCAACAAACCCGCCGAGCCCTGGAGGCGGGCCCTCGAGGAAGCCTACACGCTGTACGCCCAGGACCGGTACAAGAACGGCACATGCAGCGTCTTCAGTGGTCCAGCCTCGGAGGACGGCAAGATATCGCTGATCGCCTGCACCGAGGATCACCAGTTTCAGTCTTCCAACTACTGGAACGGTCGCTGGCGGTCCATATGGACCCTCTCGTTCTCCCCCGACTCTACAACCGCAGACGTCGAGGGCCTGATCAAGGTCCGCATCCACTACTACGAGGACGGCAACATCCAGCTCGTGAGCAGCAAGGACGTCAAGGAGTCCATCTCCATATCCACCGAACAGAAAACGGCCAGCGACCTGATCGCGATCGTGGAGGAGGCCGAGACCGAATACCAGACGGCCCTCTCGGAGAATTACCAGATCATGTCCAACACGACGCTCAAGGCCCTGCGCAGGAAGTTGCCGGTCACGAGGACCAAGCTCGACTGGGGGAAGATCCTGACCTTGAAGAAACTAGGGACTGAACTCAAACACCATTAATGACATTGTTGCGTATTCCCTGCATTGATTTGACGAAGTTGTGACTGGTGCTTGCTTTAATAAAAGTAAAATGCTTTATAAGTTAGGTTCTGTTCCTAACTGGCCCTTGGTGCGTTTTTCAATATTGTTTTATTTTTATTTAGAACAAATTTAAAAACACCTTGTGTGCCATTAGGCTTACAGTATTGGGTAAAAGAACACATTAAAAATTGAAGTTGTAATTACAATCAGAGAGATTGACAAACGTCTCCTCCAAGAAAATAGGAAGCCATCATATGGAAAGACCCTCCACTTTTTCAATACTTAAAAAACCTTTTTCTAATGTTCTCAATTCAAAAAACAAACTGACTATACGAGTAATTGCAACTTATGAAACTGAAATCAAAATGTCAAGCGACAAAAAGCAACAGAATAGTTTTTATATAGATTATAGGTTCTGTCTGAATTTGTTTTGTGGCCAATTATCAAACATACATTAATTCCAATTAACATTCCAATAATCTCCAATGAAGAAATTTTCTGTTATATCGTATCTGTTTAAATTCTTTCGACTTGCCAAAAAATAATAATAATAAACCATCAGCTTCAGAGAAATCAGTATGGTTGCTTACCCCCTTGGTGCTTTAAAAAATAACCAATTTTGAATATTTAAAAAAAAAAGGCAAAGGAAAAATATAAACTAAGATTACTAGAATTTAAAATATCTCATGAAGAATAAAAAAAAGATTGATTCCAGGGTGAAGTCCACCCTCAATGTTCTAAAACTAATTTAAATTAAATGCATAAAATTAAAAACTTGCATGCATACCTTCCAAAACTAATATAAGTTATCCTTGAATTTAAATTACTTTAGACAGGTGTGGTGTATGAGACCACAAGGATCTTCTCCATAGGTTTAAAAAACTTAGTTCCTACTCAGCACTAGAAATTATAATTCTGTTTGAGAATAAAGCAGTTAATTTTCTATTCAATGAATTTATCGAATGTCCAGAAAAGTATTCCACTCATGAATTTCTCAGCAATAGACTATGTACTACAGTTTGTTCAAGTATGAGATTGATTGATGGTATTGTTACAGGTGAAATGAACTTTTCTTTACTGAAATATTAGTTACAATTTTGTCAAATCAATGAAGCATATTATCAATTTGACTGTTAAAAAGTTAGGCAATCAAGGTTTTTTATGGATGGGAAGATTTGTTTGAATGTTTTGCATGTAGTGTTAATGCTTTACTTAAAATTTTCTAACAAAATTAATGTACTTTATTTCTCTTTTTACAGTATTAATTTTATACTATTTTTGCTCCTTTTGTCTGCTTTTTGTTTGGTTTCTGATGTGATTTATCTGTTTTTATAAAAAGGTGATATTCCGCTTTATTTTGTAAGTTATATGTATAAGTCAAGTCATGATTTTATTTTCCAGTGAAGTTCTTTAATGTTATTTTTTCACCACTTTGACATTGATAAATTTTTTTTTGACAATCTCCATTTCTTAATGCTTGAAAATGGTAGATATATGATTACTATTAAAATTTGTATTAAATATCAAAAATATTAAAATAAAATTATTTACAAATATTGTAAAAATGTTGTATTGATTCATTTTTTTGTGTGTAATTTAATAACAAAGTCAATATACTTTTTTTTATTATTGTAACGTGAAGATGTCAGTACTCAAACTGGTATTCAAAGTAATCTTTGTCACTTCACAGTAAATCAGATACCCTTGTACCTCCAGTGTGATCGTCCTGACTTTCTTTCTCTAGAATAAAATTGGTTTACAGTAACAAAAAGAACTGAACCTGCCAAGTCATTTTCCATAGCATGATGCATGTCTCACCTAAGGCTTCTAGTCTCAACTCCCAAGTTTATTAAAGAATTTGCTGGGTTTTTTTTTTATTTTACAAACCAATGAAAATAGGTATTTCAGTTAGCAGGATAGTTTTTTTTATACTAAGTTTTTTTTTAAAACTCTGAGGGATACAGATGTTTAAACCTGTCAACTGGATGTCAGATTTTCCAGCAACACTTAATTTTCAAAAACATTCATCTTTTTTGCAGGGATAATTTTATGACTATTGATATTCATGAAACAAAAATGAGCGTACAAATTGTTACACATTAACTGAAATTAAAATGCTCCCAACGAATTTTAAATGTTATTATGCCCATTGAAAACTTGTGTTTTAAGTAAAACACAATCGTAATTCACTCTCTGTAATTAGTTACTGCAAATACTTTTGCTGTGCTTTGAAACAGCAAATTAACAACTGTCAAGTCACACCTACTCCATTTTTAGAAAAATTGTATTCCTCAGTACCCCGAAGCATTTACAACTTCATTCAGCTGTACTGCAACAATAACAAATCCCTAAGTTTTCAACGATTTTAATACCTAAGTAGGAAGACAATGCAGTAATCTCTCAATAATGAACATAATTTTATTCCACGTTTTGTATTTCCAGCTAATAAAAAACCCTACTTTAATTGCTTAGGGTTGAATTTTACATTTTCTGAAAAAATTTTATAAATAGGAAAATATAATTTAATTTTTGAAAAAAAAAAGGAGTTTAACTAGTTTTTAATGCTACAGTAAACAATTTCACCTAAAATAGTTCAATGTATTTAGTTTAAACCAAAATTTCAAGTAGGATATTAAGAGTAAATTTGTAATGAGAATATGCCATATTGTTTCTTATTAGTTTACAATGTTACAAGAAGATAATCCATTAAAGAGAAAAAGAACATATGCTTTTTAAATATTAAGAACATTTATATTTTAGAAAGAAATTTAATGGATGAAAATGTATAAATTTTTGTGCATTGAAAATTTGATTAAGATGACATTTCAAATTGTCATATAAAATTATTTTGTTATTAAAATAGTTTATCATAAAGTTGTTAGTTATAAATTAAAATAGCTTTTTTTAATAAAGTTTTAGCAATTTTATAATAAACTATCCAGTTAGCTGCTACATTAAATATGAATTTAATGATGTTGCTAACTGTTACAAAAATATAGTACCATTTAGCCACATCATAAAACAGAATTGTTTTCTGATTTATGAAAGGTTAAAAGAAACAACTAAATCACAAACTAAATATCTTTTGGTTTCCCTGATCAGTTGTTATACTTACAAAAATGTATCTTGGGTAAGTGATTGTGTAGGAAGTACAAAATGCATAAATAAAAACACCTTTTTGTTAAATATCACAGCCAAAAATTTATTTTCTATAAATATACAAGTAATAATTATTGAAAGACAAACTAAATTTTTTAATAAACCAAATGTCGAGAATTGTATAAAATCCATAAATTTAATGAAATAAGGTCAGAAAATCAATTGTCTACGAAACAATATTCATAAGAATGCATTTTTGGATTAAAAATAATAGTATCTACAAGGAATAGCTGTTGCAGTTGCTTAGTATTTTGTAAACAGATTGTAAGAATATATAAATATAAAAAATGTGAAGTACTTAACAAGCTTTAAAAGCAATAAATATTTCTTATATTAAAATTTTTAAAAAATTATCAACGCACAATTCTGTAACTTTTCATTTAAAGAAAGAGTCAATTGTGTTTTGTTGAGCTGGTTTTTTACAAGCTACAGATTTTGAAGAGCGTCCTCTTTTCTTTGCCGTTTTAGGCAGCTTCGTCAAATTAGCACTGGGCAACTTATTCGAAGATGCCTGGCTTCTAAGTTCCTTAGAGAGATTTAGGGCCATGTGAAAGTCAGAGTGTTCTTCCTCTTCCCAAATCGGTATCCTACGATTGCATTTAGTGCAAACGCTGGTCAATTCTGGGTCCAAGTTGGAATACTCATCATTCTGTTGGACCAAGTCGTTCGTAAAGAAATTTGTTGATGGCTTACCAGAAGTTGAAGGAGCATCAGAGTTGATTAAGTTTGTAACTTGATTGTTTTCAGAGATGGTATTGTTTGAAATTTGGCTATTTTCAGAGACAGTATTGTTTGCAGTTGTGGATCTTTCTTCTCTTTTTGTAGCAAAAAATCCTTTTACTTTAGAATTTCCAGCTGCAGGAGAAAAGTTCTCAGAGCCTTCGCTAATTTTTTTCACACAAGTAGAATCACCAGGATCTGGTTTGACTTTCTTTGGCGAAGTAGAATTCTGCTCAGAACTTATTCTACTCGCACTCATAATTAATTCACATGTTTGTTGTTCTTCTAATCTTAACCTTTCTTCCAATTTTCGAGCAAAAAATCCTTTAACTTTAGGTTTTTCAATTTCTGATGGTGGATCATCTGATATCATTGAAGCCCTAACATAAGTATTTTTTAAAACTTTTTCTGCCAATGAACTATTTTCAAAAGGTCCTGTTGCAGACTCTATAACAGTGTTACTTTGTTTAACATCATTAGTTGTTTCGTGAGATAATGCCTTAGAAGTACTAGGTACAGAAGCATTAAAAAAACGTGATATGTCTTTTGAAGAAGGAGTAGAATTACCAGTACTTGATTGGTGTTTGTTTTGGTCTGTTGTATTTATGCTTTCATTATGAGACACATTTGTTGGATCAGGTTCAGCGTCTAATAAACCTACCAAGGTGTCAATATTAGAAGAAATATTTTCGAAAGAGTTATCCGAAGTCTTCTTTTTAGGAGATTTAAAGTATGATTGTATATCAGACGTTGAATGGTTTATTTTATCCTCGAATTTACCAGCTGAAATTGCCAAGCTGAGAATAGCAGGAGTCCTGTTTAAAATTAGAGAAAATTTATGAATTAAAATTAGCAAATAAGAAAATAATAAAATCAGTACTTAAGAGTCACAGGGTCATACCTCAAAAATGTAAATAACTCAGTGCTATAAGTTATGGATTTATTTCAATACAAAATGGATATAAATGTTATGCAAACAAAAATGGCACGTGACATGAAAAAGAAATATTACTGTTATTTTAAAAATTTACATTATACTTCATAAACATGATACTTATTATCTTGTTACAAATTCCTCAATAGATAATTATGAATTAAAAAAAATGTTCTTTAGCTTGTCTTTAACAATCCATCTAAATAATTATATTACGCCGAAGTAAGAGAAATGCTTGTGGGAAATATTGACTATTTAAAAAATAAATATTTAAACAGAGATTTTAACTCACCATGAATTTGATGCAGGCGTAGTGTTAAACTTTTGAAGGGCATTGAAAGCATCGTGAGCTATTTTCTCAGCATTGTAAATGAAAATGGGACAGGATCTAGAAACAGTTGAATATCCGGGAGTGACCTGATTCCTGACAGATATTGTAAGTAGTTTTGCAACTCTGCAATTCTAAATATAAATAATAAAACATAAGTAATGCATAAAAAAGTACAAAATAAATTGCAGTTCATACTCTAATCTAATAAACAGTATAACCAAGTTATAGGGTCATTTAAGGAACCACAATATGTATGACATCATAAAGAACACTGAATATTAAGTGTAGGAAATAATGTAAATATGTATTGTGTACTCATATTATTAATAAAAGTTCCAAAAAATGACATCTATAGAATAAATTCTTACGATATGTGTTATTAGTATTAGTTTATTTTCTCCTTATCAAATCCATTATATTTTTGATGTAAATAAATTCAAATTTGGCAACTTTTGGCGAAAAAACATAATTTGAATAGAAAAATGATTACAAAAAATTCTTTAAGAAGGCATTTTAGATAATATATAAAAGCATATTCTTAACTTTATAGCTGAAAAGTTAATTAAAAAAATTTCGCTCTAAGCTAGATATTAAAATATTACGGTCTATGGGCAATTTAAAGGACAGAACATTAATTTAATTGTAAATAAGGTCATTGTGACCAAGTGAGATTGGAACGGCAAAGTTTGGATAATTTAACTTGCACATGTAGTTATAAAACAGGAGACATAGGGCAAAATGTCAAAACAAAAAACACACATTGTTTAAAAAACTAGTAAATCAAGTTTTAGAAATGCAAGTATGTCTTATCTCTAACTCATCCTTAACATTATTTTTGAGATTTCCTGGATTAACTTTATTTCGGACAGGTACTGTTAGCAGGTTGGAAATTTAACATTTCGAAATATACATGTTTTGAAAATAGGTAAATATAAAGTTACTTATGCAATTAGCCACAAAGGTTGAAAAATATGAATATATTTTGAAAAAAAAAAGTCATTCATATCGAGTACATTACGCTAAAAGTTATATTATTAATATTAAGATACATGATACTAACATTTAAAATATGTTGTAAACAAGAAAGAGGAAATATTCAGCTAATTTTATGAAACAATTTTTAAAAATACACTCAAAGTAAGAGTAATATACTGGAAAAGTAGAAAATAATTACATTTTCTTGGTCTTTTAGCAATCTTTCTTCTAATTCAATGGAAAGTTGTTTCACCCAATGAGCTACCTAAAATAAAAAGGAAAAATACGTTGAAAATTCCAACATACAACAAATTTTTGCTGAAGCTATGTACCTGCCCAGAACCCCTCCAGGAAAAGTTTTGTGAGGCGGCAGGTATTGACTATTTATTGCTAGTTCGCTTGATTTATTGCTAGTTCACTTGAAAATCTGATTAGTTTTGAATATTTTTTTTAAGTATTTGGTGTTTCGCTTTAGGATACTCTTCAACTTATTTTTCTTATGAATGAAAGAAAACGCCACTAGACAAAGTGTAAAGAAACCTTCTAAAAAGTTTTATTATTGCGATTTCCTTTTCAGCTGCATTGCTCTGGCAAAGATTTCCATTTTGCAAAAAAAAAAAAAAAAAAAAAAAAAAAAAAAAAAAAAAAAAACATTTTTCTTTAAACCATTACAAAAACTGCAATTCTGTACTCTTCACAAGGATAGTAATGTAAGAGCAAGGATTAAAGATCAAATAGCTCTTACGTTACGATGTAGTTTCACCGTATTTCGTTTATTAAAGTATATCACTGTACTTTAAAATCGCTTGCTCTTTAAAAATTAGGTTTAAAATTATTTCATTATTGTATTTATACGAAAAACCCAGACAGAACTATTTTTTTTTTAATCAAGGAGCGAAATCAAGTAGAAAAACAAAATGCTAATTTCTCAATTTAGGTGCATTTGGAGATTCCTACATTTGGCATCAAAACCAAAGCAACCCCCTATCTGGTTTAGGCTGCAAGTTTTGGGCAGGTATTTAGTCACTCCAATAAATTTTATCAGGAGCAGCACTTTAATTTTTCATTCAGTAAATTAATTACTTTTATAGCATCTGACTCCCATTATCACCATATTTAAGTTAAAATGCATATCAATATTTTTAAAAAAAATTTAATATGTAAGGGAATTGAAAAACTCACATGCTCCCAAGTTTTACTAAGCTATAGGGTCTGCTTTGTTCATTGATGACTTTAGATAATGGTATAACATTTAATCGGGTTAAGTCAACTATGAACAGACCGAAACCTATATTTTAGTTTTGCTCTGGAGAACCAGGAGAGTTTTGAAACTGTGCCCTTCAAATAATGCATTCAGAAATGTCGTAAGAATTCATTTAATATTATAGTTAAGAAGTGTTTGTGCTGCAATAAGATTTTAACTAAGTTTTCTAAAAGTAGAAAGGCTAAAACCAAACATCAGACTGTAGTATTTTAGTTAAAAAAACAAATACTCCCAAATGTATCATTTTCTAACTATACCAACCAGGATTACTACCAACCTAACAAAATATAACTGTAAAATTCATTGCAATTTAGAAAACACAGCCAAACTTTGTTACAACAACGCTTGCGACAACAACTGGTTTGTAACGCCTTAATTCATTCATTTGAATTGGCCATAGACCTTTATGTTATAATATCTTGCTCGATAATTCCACGTTACAACAACAAAATATATGTTATTGTTTGAATAAAAAAATTCAAAGTATTGTTAAAACTTAAAAGTATTTCATAGGAAATTAATACACTACCTTTTCTTTTGTGCTTAGAGCCGATTTCCCAGGGAAATTTTTCCCACATCCTATTGACTTGGGTAGTTGCCTGGGCACTACAGGTTCATTTTCAATTCCCCGTGACAAATAGTACAGCCAACTCCTTAAAATAAATTTAAACATGCAATTAAATAAAACAAAAAAATCAAAATGCAATCAAAATCAGCCATAAATTCTTTTAAAACATTTGGGAATGCTAGTTCTAGCAATTATCATTAAAGAGGGATGAAAAATAGAACAAGTAAATACTCTGAAAAAATACTATGATTCTGTTAACACTCTGAGGGATAAGCAAGTTGAGTGGAGTATAAACATTGCTTTACTGCTTAAGATTAAATTAAAATGTTCAAGTAACAAATTAATTTATCTAAATATTCTAAATTATATTTCTATAACAGAATTTTATAAATGAATTCTCAATACTTCAAGAGTTGAATTTAGAAAGCTTAAAAAAATTATATATCATTTAAAAAGTTATGTGCGTTGCTGGAAAACTTAACAGTCGGGTGATGGGTTTATATGTTCCTAACCCTCGAAGGGTTAAATGGAGGGTAGGAGATAAAATGAATGTGCAATGAAAAGAAAAATAATCCATCAAAATATAAACCTTTAAAGGAGCTTAATGACTGAAGAATAAAGTACTGATTTAGGAACTATATATTATTCAAAATAATTTTAATCTTAAAAACATGAAAAGAAAAATAACTATCAATTTACCCACTCTTTTCACCAAAGCTACTTAGAAATTGCTGCTTGGAAAGCTCCGAAAGATCAGCCATTGTTTTAACTTTAAATCTTTCCATAACTTCATCACCAAACTTTCCACCTAAACCACGCCTACAAAATTTATGATCATGTAAAAATACGATATATTATAGACATAAAGAGCAAAATATTCTTTTTAATTTAATGTTAGCATAATTAAAATGCTTAATTTTACTATTTTGTACATTTATTACTTATTCAAACAGAATGAAATTGTACAGTGTAACACTTTATAAACTAATAGTTGAGGTTATCGTTAATTATGAGAATCTATTTTATATTAGTGTTTTAAAGAATGAGAATTTATCTGACATTTTGCAATACAAATACAGTAGAACTCCAATAATCTGACACTTTGCTGATTATTTAAATTTCAGAAAAATATTACACTAGGCTTATCTGTTACTGTTAGTCTTTATTGGATGCCACGCCTAGTAATTTTTTTGACCAACCAAAAATATTTAACTAAGCATGATATCAAACAGAGACAAACAGTAATAAATAGGCAGGTATAATAGTTTATATTTCTCATAGAAATTTTTGTATTAACCGTAAGTGCTTTTATTTTATATAGTCATTTGTTATTTATGTAAATTATATTTTGAATATACAGTTAAGTAAACTTTGAATATCTATCATTCACTATAGCTTCTAAAAGAATCCAACGAAAGTTGAATGAAAAAAAAAACAATTACAAAAAGCTATAAATTAAGTTGCCAAACGACACCTCACACTTTGGCTTGGGCTGATGAGCACCAAAAAAAAAAAAAAAAAACTATATAATCTAACAGCCCAACAAGTCCATAACAGTAAAACACATATTAAGTTTGCAGTATAGAAATGCTCTATGAGAAAAAAGGGTAAATAGTTCTCATTTTCGAGTGTGATAATCGGATAAAAAAGGTATTTCACATTCAATAAACCAATTTATTCGTTATTTCAAGACATATTTTTATTAGTTTTTGATTCAGTTGGAGTGTAATATTAACTATGTTTTCATTTGATTTTGACGTATCAGGGTGGACGTATCGCAAAGGAGCAACCAATCAGAGCAGGTAAAATTTTGGCGCCTTTGCTTGGCGACAGCGTTGTTTACACTGTTTCCTCCGCGTAGAACATTTCAATGCTGCAAACTTAAAGTGTGTTTTTGTATAAGTAAGTAATTGAATATACAGTTTCTTCCAATTATCTAACTATCTGATTATCCAAATCTCGTTTAAGTCCCAATTACTTTGGATTGTAGGAGTTCAACTGTATAAGTGTAAAATGTAATTAAACACCAAATATTAATTCTTCAACATAAACCATACATACTCACACCTTATTGATAGGAATATCTTTATACAATATTGGAATGGATGCCTCAGGAAGCACAGTTTGTTTATTAGGCTTATGAAGGCCACAAGTTAGCTTTGCCAATACCTTGAATAAACACAAATAAGATGAAATCTTTTGAGGAAATTTTTGAGCTGACTTTACTAAGAAGACTGACATTTAACAAAAATCTAGTTATTGAGTATGTATAATAAGTTTAAGCTAATAAAAAATTTTTAATAATATGTTTCTATCAATAACTTAGAAGTTATAATAAACACCTTGAGTTTGACATGATTTTAAATAAAGTATAAGATTAAAAAGAAAACAATTCTAAATATAAGGAAACAAAATCAAACATTAAATATATTTCTGGATTAGATCGACACATTGTACCAAACTTTTTTAACAACCAATAGCCTTAATGTATAAGTGAAATGCTATATATTACACATAGAGGTGATTTTGACTTTAATTAGGCTAATCGGGTCATTTAAAAGTGAACAAAATCGACTAAGTTTTCATTAAAAAACATCTGACATCACAACTACTCGAAATCAAAACCTTATTGTGTGCGATTCCAGCAGAACATCTGTATCCAGTTTCTTCATAGACAGTTGCCCTTATTTCTTCCACAACTACAGCAGCGGTAGCAAGCATTCTGTCATAGTAGAGATGGTCTTCTTCATAGATTGTCTGCAGCCAGCTTTGGAGAGAACCTAAATATATTTAATAAAAGTTATTTGAAAAAAAAAAAAAGGAAAGGTATGATAAATTCAAACCTACTCTATACTAAATTGGATACATTAATCAGAAATAGCTATTTATGTTATCAAATGACTTTTTTTAAAGTTGAATTGACTATTTTTATGGAGTTTCTTCAGCAGATTTTATGTGTTACAACTTAGTAATTTAAAGTTATTTTTTAACATTCTTGATCAAATAAACACATACGCTTCATTCTAAAACAGCTTGATATCACACTTAATAGTCCACAGACAAGAAACATTAGAGTCAATTTTTTTCTATAATTTTATCAAAAGTATTATTATTGAAGCATTATATTAAAAGCTACTTACAGGTGGAATACATGTAAATAAATGGATCTGACTACTTGTATAGATCATTATTCCTAGCTAATGTTAAAATAGATAATTATATAGACCTATAAGGGGGAGGGGCATAATATGGAATGTTATGAAAATGAATCATCATGTACTGGATCTGCCTACTCAAAACGAAGAGAATTCTGGGTGATGTTAACTTCACAACATAAAATACAGCATCTATGCTCATCGTAACCCAAATAGTGAGAGAAGTTTAGTTTCGGTTTAGCAGGATCAACTTTTCCATGATGCTCTTCAAGCATCAGCTTTACTTGTGCACTACAGCGCAGTTATTCTGTTGTCTTCTCAACTCCCCTTTCCTGACAATTCAACAATTTTAAAAGAGCCCCACAGGTGGTCTTCTAAAATTGAAATCCTGTTTTAAAAAATCAAAGATTCCTGACAAACTAGCAAAAGTCATCTGATTTGCTTGTTCATAATCTGTCATATACAATACATATTTATAAACCTACCTTTTTGATTATCTTCATCTTTCCATCCAATTACAAAAGTGTTTGGTATCTGCTCCACTGAGACCTGAGAATTATTTTTCATTCTTGACTTTACCACTTCGGTTAGATCAATGTATGCTTCGTCAATGCTGGCTCGTTCCACACATTCACTGAACTTGCAAAGAACTTCTATAACAGATGCACCCGCTTCCCTGTATCTGTGCAAAAAGGGAAAAAAAAATAAAAATGTTTATCTCGAATGCAAAATGTTCTTACACATAATCAATGCAATACATCAAATTAAAATATTATACACACAACACTAGAAAGGGCCTAGAGAGGAAATTACCGAATTCTGAGTGAATATGCTCAACATAAAAATCACTGAAATTTGTTGGTTATATTTGTCTTTAAGCTATTTACATTTTCCTGTGCCAAAGCCTAATGGGTTAATTACCTCAATGGATCCATCATTGTTGTACACTAATAAAGAGCACTACAATAAACACATGAGTTACAATATCTTACTTCATAACTATCAAAAACAACAAATGATTCAAAAATAGGGTTTGAAAAGTGACTTGACAAGGGTTTTGAAGTTTTCATAATTACCTGGTTAAATCTGCTTTACCCCTCACCTCAGGGACCCTGAAAAGATGAATCTCAGGGCACATTTTCTGTGCATCTTCACCTCTTTTAAAACGACCCACACCTTTGGCTCTGGCTTCATAATTCACAGCAATGATTCTAAAAGAAATAGTTTAAATCAGAATTCAGAAATGTCTAACATGCACTAAGTTTCAAGCTTATGTAAATTTTAGAAACCGCAAGAAGTATAATTAAGAGTAAGGTTAGGTAAGGTTGAATTATCATGGCACTAGAGCGAATAGTAATTTAGAACCACAGTCAAGTGAAGAGTCAACACATGAGAAGGTACCCAATGCAACTCTTAAGGGCGACAGCTTACACAGCAGTTATTTTGAAGCACATTGAATGTGCATTGCCTCGACATGTGGTATTATTTGTTGGATTTTTTGCTGCTGAAACCGTTTACATGTAGGCAGTTATTTTTGGCAATGCCTGGATTCAAACCCGGGACCTTTGGCATGCAAGACAAGAGCCTTTCAAACTGGGTTCCTCAGCCCAAATCATAATTTAGAAATTTCAAACTTGTACAAAACTTTAAGCTTATGAAACTTTTAGTAAATGCTACAAGTATTACTAAGGGTCAAGCTATAAGTTATGATGTATACAATTTATAGATGTTTGGTATGCAATACTACAGTTAAGAAATTACATACCCTCCACCTTTCCATGCATTGTATTGTACCACTGCACAGGGTTTGTTTTGAAACTCTGGTTGAAGCTTCTGCTCCACCTGCACATAAAAACAATCCATGTCCACCAAGACGATTATTCTGCTCCCTTTTTGATCTTCCATTCTTATTATTGGCAATATTCATACATAAATAAACAATCATTGATTAAAAGCTCCAAATACTTTTTTGGCGGCAAAATCTACGCACTTCAATTTACAGCCAATGTGAACTTAACCCTTGGAGACAAGCAAATCATTCGAAAACCACAACTAAAATTTAGTCTTTCAAAAGGTAAATTTAATAACATGGATTTTACGAGTTGTTTAAACGGCAACAAAACAAAACTCTAAATATATTTGTTTACTCTTGTTTAGACAGGAGAGCAGGAGCGGAGGCAAATGTTGAATGAAGCACGTGACTTCTATAATGCGCATGCGCTCAAAGAGCTGTTTTCGAAAATCGGATGAGGATCATCTTCAATCTTCATTTCGAGTTTCGTTCGCATGAGCATGTGTGTCAGAATAAGATTCGTTCGCGCATACCGGGATTTTGGAATTCAAAAGTGTGGGGATTCGAAGTGAAATAAGGATAGAAGAAACCGAAACCATTTGACAATACCTAGGATTATCTTCGCTAAACTTTGTTCTCGTTTGTTTTGTGTTTGTGAAACTTTTTCAAACGATTTTGTGAATTATTTATATAAAAAAAGATAGTTTTGGAATAACACACGAGGATGCTCCGCTCTGAAACTACCTGTTCCAGAGACGGGTTGTGAGACTACGCTTCCGGTAAGCCAGAAAGTTATCTTTCTTATAATTAATGTGTTTTTTGTGTTATATTTAAGTTAAGATCCAATTCCTGATTGAATATTATTTAAAACTTGTTGAAAATATTGCCTGTTTATACCACTAGACAGAGGAAGGGAATGGTAAAATACTAAAATTTTGATATTTAATTTTATGTAGCCATATATAATGCACATTTGAAGACCTAATTTTTTTGAAGGATTAAAAAAAAACTTTTTATGGCTTTTATGATATCCTTTTAATTTGAAAAGTTGTAAAATGAAAAAAAAAAATTTAGTATTTTTTCTGGATTGAAATTTTAATTTTTTCTTTAAAAACTTCGACCAAAACACGATAATTAAAAATTTACTGAGATTTTAAAATTATGTAAATTGGAAACTAGAAATAAATAATTGTGTTAAGTCAAACCACTCTTTCTCTTATTTATGTGTCATAAAATTTACATGCTTCATAAGCATTTAAAGTCCAAAAATAAAGTTCGGCCGATTAAAATAGCTGTATTTCAATTTTAAATACAGACAAAATCAAATGATTAGAGTACATGACTTTAAGCAAGGTGCAAAACTTTCATGTAGTTATGTAGCAATTAAGATGGGATTAATTACTTAGCTCCTATAAATCACATATAACTTTTTGAATACGTCCCGTCGATAAACACTCAAATATATTATCCAGATCACATTTAGATTTTTTTTATTTTTAATTAATATATATTTTTAAGTATATATACTAGCACTTGTTAGAAACATTTCAGGTAAATACTAACCAACAAAAACCGACCTTAAGTTTGCAGCAGAGAAATGTACTAGGCGGAGGAAACTGCGTAAACAACGCTGCTGGCGCCGAAATTTCGCCTGCTCCTATTGGTTGCTTCTTTGACCCTGATATTCGTGCGCCCTGTTACGTCCAAATCGAAGGAAAAAATAATTAAAATAACACTCTAACTGAAGCTAAACTAATACAAATAATGAATTTATGTCTTGAAATAACAAATAAATTTGTTTATTGAATGGGAAATACCTTTTTGTATTCGATTCTCGCACTGGAAAATGAGAACTATTTACCCTTTTTCTCGTAGAACATTTGTATACTGAGAAATTTGACCAAATTTCATGTTTTTAAGGTTTACTGCTACCTCAAATTAATCACAATTTTGCAAAAGTTCAAATATACACTGTTGGAATCGTTATTAGAACAGTTTAATTATTAATCGGCATGTTTCACTACTTGAGTGTCTCTTCCTGCAGTGTTGTTTTCTTTCTTGGCCTTCTGGAATTACATCTATGTTGGACATTACAATATTTTCTTACCTTACTAAAACAAATGTTACATACAAACTTTTATCTCAGTACAGCTAAAGCTTTTCTCTGTTTGAGAATCACGCTAGATTACTGCCCCACAATTTCGCTTAATTTTTTAGCAGACAACAAAAGTGCAACACTGACGTTTTGGAAATGCTTTGCATACTGGAAGTTTAATAGAATTTAAACCGATAACGGTCTTATAATAAATTTCTGAAAAAAAAAAAAATACAAGGTGCGGGTCAAGAACCTAATGGGGATTTTCCCTTTGAGTTCAGCTATACTTAATAATACACAAGAACTTTTAACAACAAACAGTTTTTATATTTTTTAAATAAGCATTCTAAATTCGAAAAAAAATCGAGAAATTAAAAAAAAATATGGATTTGTGGTGTCGGAATATTTGGCCATATCGGGGTTTCAGCCCTGTCGGGTGGTGACCATGTCCGGATTGTGGAATGTTGGGATACTGGCTTGCCGGGATTATGTCCCAAACCCCCAAAACAATCTTAAAAATGAAATTATATTACATTCATTTTTTTTAATATCTGAAAGCTCTAAAGAAGAGCTTGGTTGATAGGACGGTGTGTTGTGACTTATATAATATAATGTATTTGTGTCGAAGCGCAACTGGAGATGTTCGACAACAATCGATTAAACAGCGGAGTCGAAAACGAGTTCTTCTTTGATCAAGACCACATTGGTTGAAAAACTGTTTTGAATGGCCCACCTTGCGGCAAAGCGGCCGTGAAAATAGAGGCTTGGCCACAGAACGACCAGAGGTTACCAGATTCTGTAAATAAAAATATCGCCAAATCGATAACAAGCTGATCGTACGTAATTCTGACATCGATTATGGATCACTTTAATTCGAGAAAAAGAAGTGAAGAAGTATGGAACACTTTAATTCGAAAGAAGAAACTAAGTTCAAACGAAGTTGAACCTATTACTTACGATATCGTACAATATCGGAGCATACGATATTGGTCGTGAAAGCTGTGCGTGCGTCCGGAATCAAGCCTTAAATGTTAAAACGATATTGGAATATCAAAATGATTTTAAAATATATTACAAAATGTTGTACATGTACAAATGTTGTTATAATAGAAGAGCTTCTATTGGAGAAGTTGGAAAACGGATTACAAATATACTTTACAAACGAAGTTACTATATAATCTTTATCAACACCGAAGTTTCAGATTATCGATACACCCTCAAAAATAACACTTTCATTTTTGACGATTCATGAATCCTCAAGCCTCATTTGTCATTTCGTTAATTTTGAGGATTGTTTCGTCAAACTATCACGTGACTTTTGAGTAAACGCGAATCCTCACTTTTACGATCTTGATTTGACGATTCTGTATCTTGATTTTGAGGAAACTGAATCTCATAGTAGTACTCTCATGCTCAAAAATGACGAAATATTTCTTTAGATTAGACGTCATTCAAATCCGCATAAAAATGACGATTCAAATTTCCTCACTTTGAGGAAACGAAAACTCGGAGCATTTGCCAGTAATGGAATCGTCAAAATTAAGGAAAATTTCGTCGTTTTGAGCATTCATTTTTAAGAGTACCTTATCCCAGTACCCTTTTAAGTTCCACGTATGTAATTCTACGGTAAAAAGAAATCGGATATTTTTTTACGACAATTCTATTTTTGTTTGTTTTCCTGCTTGCGTTGGCGTTTGAGGGAATATTTAGAGGTTAGTAGTAGAAAATTGCAGGTTTGTTTCTCATCGACAAAAGAAGAAACCTGTTGAATGTGCGTGCGTGTGTGTGTTGGGCATTCATGCATATTTCGGTATTGAAGTAACAGTTTAGAAAAATTAATTGGTTCCTAGTATTATAGAATTCAATCCCTCCCTGACTTTCGAAATGTATTGAATATTTTTTTATATCCTTGAAATAACATTTTGAAGCACTGAAATGAGTGTGGATTATATCGTTAAAGTGTCATAAAAACACTAAAGAATAATGAATTTTTTTAAATGCCAAAAAGTTGTCTTCTTTTGATTTTGTTGCATTTTTTTACAAATGATGCTGATGCTTTTGGTTAAAGAGAGAAAAAAATTCATAATGTTCCATTACTTTCTCTAGCGTATGTTTAAAGAATACGTTAAAAAATTTAATTCGTAAAAAAATGTCCTTAAATGTCCCTCATTAAAAACATGTGATCGAATTATCTGACAAACTGAAATACTTTCATAAATTTTATAATTGTGTTTCAGACTCCAAAATTTTACTAGCCTTTTACACCTTACCACCTGTGTTGAGCAAATGTTTGCCCTTAACCTTTAACAACAATAAAAGAAAAAAAATATATTAGTCTTAAAGGAATCAAGTCTAGTCAAAGTCTACTTTGTGCGTTGCACGAGAAAAAATTAAATTGTACTTGCGAAGTAATAAAAACTAGGAGTCTGTAACACTATGCGACTTTAGGATACCACCCAATCCATGCGTTTAAAGGTAATTATGTACTGTAAAAGGTACTTTCAATAACTTTGGAACCTACTCAGTTCTGTGGCAGCTATCATTTGCACCTAAAAGATTCTCTCAAAAACTTTATTACGATATCCGACTGGTAGTATAGATTGCAAATTTGGTAAATTTGTATTCTATATCTCTTTTAGTTTTTCAGCAATACCTGTAAAATCCAAAAGTTCTACGGTAGCTACCCTTTGCTCATGCGCGATTTTCTCTAAAACCTTTTTATGACGTCAGCCAAGCACTAGGAGCTCGTGTACCAAATTTGAAGTCCGTAGCTCTTTTAGTTCAAGCTGTAGAGTGATTTTAAGCAGACGGAACAATGCTTAAAAAATTTCACTTTTTTAGAATCAGCATCCTCCAAAACGTGTTGAAAACACATAATCTCCATTCCGGTTTTTCGAATCCAACGTGATACTTTCATTACCTCAGATTTCATATTAGATAATTAAAAGTAAAAAACGTTGAATTGTTACAATACAAATCCCGAGTATCATGGTAACTAAAATTAAAATGAAATACAATATTTACAATTATTACCGATTTTTTTTCAAGCAGCTAATTGTCGTACTCGCAATGTAAAATAAATCTTAATTTATGGTCTATCTTAATCGAATAATTAAACAAGCATAAATTAATTTCACAAACAGAATTTTGTTAAACTTTTTCTCATGTTTTTTATTCTTTCATAAATTTTTTAAATATGGATTGATGGGGACAAATAATTGGCAGAATGCATGAAGTATATCTACGAATCACTAAGTGGGACACAATTATCAGTATTTGAAAAATATATTTGGGAAATTAAATTTTTTTAAAGTTTCTAACTTGGTCGAAGTTTCCATACGAAATGCGTTTGAAAATTTAATCTTTAAGCTAAGACTTTTAGCTAATTTAAGCTAAGACTTTTTAAAAGCCAAAATACTGTTTGCTTCAATAAATGACGTGCGCATATCGCATGCCAGGCAGCCATTTTGTTTTCTGAAAGACCTTCTTATAAAAATGTAATAAAACTTTATTGCTATTACCTGCGCTATTTGAAAAAAGCTCTCGATATTAATTCGGACATAAACCTTTAAAATCGGTACAGACTGTAGACATATACCATTACATAATATAAGTTTAGCTTTAAATCAAGGACACATTGTATCAACTAAGCTATAAAAGCAATAAACAAGTAACAAATCCTTATTTCGAGGCTTTTAAAAGTACAGCTATAGGATTCTTCAATGTCATACTGATCACAATCCATCATGAATTGTCTTTTGAATGGTAACTAATAATTCCAACTCATTTAAGATATACCTTCTTTTACCCTCGATTCCAGAAAAGAGGCTTAATTTTTAAAACGGATTATCATTTGCCTAGAGGAATTTCAACAAAGTCTTTACTTTTACGATTAGCAAAAAAGCCATAGTTTTATTTGGGAGCTGGTTATGATAAAAATCTTCGGTTGCTCTTGCTTTTCAACCAGATTTCACAATTAATACCGAAAAACCTCAGATTTCCATTATTGCTTTCTATTGTAATGTCAAATTTTGATCCTTTAATAACTCGATAAAAATGTGTTATTATTTTGAAATGATGTAGTAGTTCTTTCAGAAACAAATTCTTGCCCTAACTTCTTTTTTAGTTTAAAAATTAAAATCTTTTGTCTTTGATTCTAGAAAAATTTATGTTGCACTAAACATTTCTGATGATTTATTTCACTTTTTTGCATAAATAAAAATTTTATAAATTTACTCAAATAATTTTCGGTATTATATCAACTTTATTTAAATCGAATACTTTAATGATACTCCATAATTGATAGACAATTTTGCAAAAACTTATTCATTAACACTTATAAATCCTATTCAATAAGCTTCATTCTGATATGAAATTGTCCACGGAAAGTCAATTCTAAAATCTATTTAGCTTTTTAAACAAAATGAAAATATGTTTGGTGACAGTGAGGTTGAGAGAAATTGTATCTATTTTTTTTGTGAGATTGTGCTTTACTTTAGGAGAGTAGCATATTTTTTGTGAAAGTTTTAAAGGAGTTGATTATTTTAAAAAATTCAGGTGTATTATCAAAACTCTATTGCAACTTTAAACTTGCTAATAATGATTTGTAAAATTCTTTATTTTAAATATAATACGTTGTGTGCTTTATTTAATTAAACTTTATTATTTATACCGACATTCATAATTGATTTATCAATGAATAAACTTTTCATTTAATTTTAAAAAAAGTTTTAACAAGACTATTTGAAGTTAATATATTTTACTGTATTTTTACTTTAAGTAACTATATGATCAGTTAACATTCATAACAATTCACATCTTGTTTCTATGCTTAATGTGCAACTGGTTTTTTAAAATCCGAATTTGGTGAAATTTGAGATTTCCCTTACACTACATTAAAAAACATTAAATAATAATAATAATTCCGAAATAGACTATTCACTACAAATGTAAACAAACTTTATTTTGAGAGTTTAAAGGATCATTTGATATTTTTTTCTTTCGAAATTAGATATTTTGTGTGAACTCAGATAAAAATTAAATATTTCCGACAGCAGTTCCCATAGATTTTTTTGCTCTATGGAGGGTACTTTATTTTGACAAAAATTAAAGCAATTGGGATATTTTTATTTCTAGTATACGGGATACACGGACATCACTTTTACAATAAAAACTGTCTTTTTAAATACGATAAACATAGTCTTTGTACTCATACAATATAACTATATAAACGTAAAGTCTGCAAATTTTTCCCAAATTTTTAGAAAAGCACAATGTCTTATAAACTTCTTTAAATAATTGTTGGATGAAAGGGTTTTCAGAATTATTAGCCGAGAGACTCGGGATATGGTGGGCCCGATTGAAATGAACAATTGAACACACATATAACTTTATAAGTCAATCAAAAGCTGCCTTAAACTATACGAAAGCAGGAGTTGTTCACTATAAAAATAAAGGCAGGTAACAGAAAGCAACTAAGATGACTTGCTGTGGTTCGAAAATACGACGCCCTTCTCCAATAGCCCTCGTGTAGCTCTAGTGTGACGATAATTCAAAACTAAACTAAGATGACTTACTCACGAAAAGCGATGTATAGCCAAATGATGTAACCGGGATAGCCCCTTAGGGGTCCAAGAAACGGGCTGACCGCCAAACGCAAGTCAACCCGGAAGAGGCATAGGTAAGTAAGAAGCCCGCTGTGACCCGAAAATCGCTTGTTTTGAACACACTTTCCAGGGGCAGAGTATGCGGTGGACGATTATACATGTTTCTATGTTTTAGGAATCGTTGTAGAAATTTCGAAATGGCGAAAAAGTATAGGTCCGGCATTCTTTTCGCTGGGAAATTTAGTTTTGGCACAGTTTCTTGCTTCTCTTTGAAAAGGAGTTGGTCTTATTTAGCAATTTTTGAGTTTATAATAAGGTTATTTTTTTAAATGTAGGTTAAGTTGGGTCTAACTTGCGTATGTGTGTCATTTTGGATTATACGTGTGTATACCTTTTATTCAAATAGCGATATCCTGAGACTTCAGTTTTTCCTTTGAAAATTTTTTGTGAAAACTTTTTCAATTAAAAAAATCCTTATGTATTCACGAACCTTTCAGAATTAAAAAAAATATTTAAAAATTAAATTGAAAGCTTTTTAAGCCTTAAATTGAAACTTTTTTTCCATACATTAACGTGGGAATTTCAGTTATTATTCTATTATACTTTCTTATTATTTTCTGCCTAAAATGATGTACTAGATAAAGCTAATTCGAACATGTATGAAATATATATTTTGATCAAGATGTCTTCTACGTCTAAATTTAATACCTTTTAGCAACATTTTCATGTAAAACCTACAGATTGTATAACTTATGTTATCACGCAAATTATCTTCATACTTAAATTTTGTCTTGAAAAGTATCTTATACTATAATACGAGGAATTGGTGCCAAGTCGAAAATCGCCCCAGAATTAATAAACTCCGGTAAACTTGGGGGTCTGGGGTTTTTGGCCACGACGAATCGATTGGCACAGGTTTTGAAGCGCTACGGTCAAGCAGTTCGGAGTTACAGATAGGATATTTTCAAACTTCATTAGTTCGCCATAATGGCTACTTTCCTGATGCCATCTGTTAAAAAATTAAATAAAACTTTCAACGAAAATAAATAAAATTGAAAATGTTTATTTAATTGTGTTGCCATTACCCTTCAGAAACATGGATGTATATTAATGGATGTACTACTGAATGTTAAGAAAACGCGGACGTTGCAACCGCTCAGAGGACAACTATTTGGCTTCTTTTCTAATTTGGCGCTTTTACTTGGCTCCAATTCTTCCAGCGATTTCATCGATCTATAAATGTTAATGGAGAGACCAAAATACTTATGTCCATTTTTCACTTTTCAGTTATGATTTCAGTTTCAGCTATGAAAACAGAAATTAAAATTACTAGAGAAATTAAAAATAATTAAATTAATTAAAATAATAACTTTTGAGCAGTCTATAAGAGATTTAAACACAAGAAAATTGGAACGTTGTGCATCATTTTTTGTTCTATGAAAGGAAATAAAAGTTTTTTACGAAAAAAAACCTTTTGAAATTCGATCATTTGAAAGAAATTTTGTCTGATAGAATGAAACTTTTAAAAAAGTGAACATTATTCGAAAATATATTATACTAAATTTAAAGTTTATGAAAAAGGCGAAATTTATTATCGTTAAAGAAGTTAGTAATATGTTCATTACCATAAAAATCTCAACTTTTCAAAACTATTTAACTAATTAGAACATACAACGATGATATTATATTCATATATTCTGTTCATTGGCGATTTTTGGCGATCTTGAACATTTAACGTATGGTTGCTATACCTATCGAGTTGAATGAAGTATGAAATGGAATGTTTACCACATTTCGACATTTTCGTTGCTTTTCAACGAAATGCCAATCTCCGAATCGAGACTGCCCATTATATCATAGCTGTTCATTTGATTGGGTTGATCCAATCAAATAAACATTGGGTAGATCCTATTATAGCCCACCTCTTGGCAACTTTTAGAATATCGCCAAGCAATCAACGATAACGTTGCCAAGGAGACAATTCTGACAACTTTGTCACAGTAAAGGTAAAATTTCTTTTTTCATAATCCTAAAATTCAAATAATTTCAAGTTGGCGAGATTTTCAACAAGTCGCCAAGAGGTGGGCTGTTCTAGGATTTTACCGTTCATTTTTAAGAAACTAAACAAAGTTAGCCAAATGAACAAATTTTCAAATGGCATGTATTGTTTTGATAAATCGCAATTGAAAATTTAAATCTTCGAGTTAGCTTCGATACCTGTTTTCTCCGAGCAGAGCTCGGTCACCCGCTGGTATGTGAAATTCTAAATAAATGCAATTTTTAAAGGAAATGGAATTTTATTTTTGAAACTTGATGGTGGATATCAATGATTGGTGCACCAATTCACGGTGTTGATATCAATGATTTTTTTAGCATATCAGATGCACTATTCAAGACTTAATTAATCTTTTGCAAAAATCCCACACCCTTTATATATGTTCCCGAAACCTACTTTTGAAAGTGAAATACCCGGCCAATGACATTTTTTTTTTAAATCTTGATATAAAAAAGCGTAGGCCCTGATAGATGGAATAAAACGCAAGGTCGCCTTTTCATCATCGCATATCAAAGGGCAATTTTCCAATTTAATTAAAATCCACCACATCATCAGATTCCACAGAAAACACAATTTTAATGCTACATTAAAAAAGGCCCATCATGCATAACGTGTTCTACGCGTTTTCTTTTTTAAATTTCCCATCCACGTTAAAGGTGGTATTTGGATGTAGTTTATGAAGTCAGCCGGATGTTTAAATCTGTTTTTTGTGACTTTATACCCAGCAGAAAAATTGCCTTTTTCTAATGATACTAGCATCACACGTTGGCCCTTTTCGTACTGAGGGTACGAAAGTACTTTTGTGACTTCAGCCAGTAGAAAAATTGCCTTTTTCTAATGTTAATAGCATCACACTTTGGCCCTTTTCGTACTGGGGGTACGGAAGTACTTTACCTTCCTTTTTGGCAGGGGAAACAGCTGTGCGAAATTTACAGGGCTTTTATGGAGTGAATAAAAGAAGTTTGCCCAACTATAGGGGCCTTTCCAAATAGATCATTTGTGAAGGCGCCCTGGGTGACTTATTCTGTAACTGGGGAAATCTTCCGGAAATCTACGAATGCGGTTCCTTTAACAACAAAGGTGGTTACAGTGGGGGAAATAAATGCAGGGGCGGCAGGCTGTATTGAATTGATAGGATGCAGTTGGTGAAGAAGAATAGGTTAACACGGGCTTTGTAAAAAATTATTATTGTTAGCACTGCCAAATCTTGTGTGTTTGACATATTCACTTCGGGTGGTCTTTGCACTACTCAATAATTGAGCTTTCATGAAAAATTGCCAATTCTTTAGTTAAAAGCAGTATTGTTGTACCTCATGCCAAAATAGACGGAGCAGATATGCAGACTTTCAAATTCGAGAACGCGCATTAGTATATCATCCCACCTCTCTCTTTTCTTTAAAAAAATCTTTCGTTAAAATCTTTGCTTAAAAAAATAGTTTCTTAAAAAATTTTTTAATTTTTTTTTATTTCTTGGAATTGTAGGTTTTAAAAAGAGAGTTTGGATAAAATAATAAGTACTCATTATGAATACCAGTTTTCTTCGCGCTGGCTTAAAATTTTTAATAAAATTACATTCAACATCATTTGGTGTATTATGGGGTAGCGGTACTGTTATTGTTCTCTTCATTTAATTAACTCAAAATTCCCAAAACATTTTTATCCCCTCGTTAATAATTTATTGAAAACCCAATATGTCACGCAACCTCAATTTTAAAAACAAAAATCCTCGTAAATATCAACTTGAATCGTTATAATAATTTTCCACGAAGCCCGGTTAGCTAGTTGAACAATAATCATTAAATAACGTTTCAAGTACTGGCAATGGTAATTTTTTAAAATAATTTTATTCCTATTTGATAATCGTTTATTGGTTATGAATGAAAAAATTTGGAATAGAATGTCAAGATTATTTTCTAATATTATGAACCAGTTAGCACTATAGTTAAAAGCAAAGTTTCCTTGCACGGGCGGAGCTATAAAACGCGAGGAGCGATCAGATGAAGACAAAATAAAACAGCTGAAATTTCCTCTTCAACTGATTGCTCCACTCGTTTTATAGCTCCGCCCGTGGTCGTGGCTTCCATGTAAGGAAACTGCGGAACTTTGTAATAATTATGAGCCAGAACAGAAAACGAAGACTGCGAATAAAATTTAAATGGTTGTTGAACTATAAAGTGTTTCTAGAGTTAAGAGCTTGAAAAACGATGTTTTTAATGAAAAAAGATGTAGAATGAAAAATTATAAAAACTGTTTTATAGTGACTGCGAAAAGCAAATCTACCTTTCTGCAAATTTTTTCCAACTTAAGTTGCGTAGGTTCTGACCTAATCGTCAGAAAAAAAAATATTTATTTGCTGAAATTGTAATACACTGTTACAAGTTTTGAGCATCAATCCATCAAATTTCTCCATTCACACAGCCTTCACTATCTCTAACATTTAGCTCTAAATGTAATAACATTGATACTCATTTATGATGTAAAACTTTATAATGACTGCATTTGTTTTGACGGCCAATTATAAGTGAATTTCTATGCAACAATGGGCATTTTTTCTTGTCTGTTCCCGTGACGAGCCATGTGAAATTCGCTTTCATTTGTATGTAGCGTGTCAGATGCTATCATAAAACTAATAAGTAATATAATGGAACTCTGTATTTAAAAGAATTTGAAGGACATAGCTCGCCCATTGCTTTGAAAGTCATTTTTTCTTGTCCTTGATTTCATAACTGCAAATCCCACGTCAATTTACCTGTCATTTTTTTTATGTTATAAATACCTTAAGTCAATGAAATAGTTTTTTTACGTAATGATACATTCAAAGGCTCATGTATGGCATTGTTTTTTGTATGTAATGGATTGATTTCGCTAGTAATTAAAATTAGATAAAGTTTTATCAGTGTTTTTTTTTTTAAATATGCTTATTAACATTAATATGGTTTTTGGTACTTAAAGCATTTATTCGATTTTTTTACAAAATATATTTTATTTTCTCTGTATATAACACCGCTGCAAAAATAAATAAAATTCCTAGAATATCTACTTTATTGTAATGACTAATTTCACTTTCCGGAAAATCTAACGTATATTATTTGAGGATATCCTTTTATATTTTCTCCATTTACGCTGAAAACTGCAGCCTAATTTAAATACTCAAGCTACGCATCGTAGAAAGGCTTATAAATATCTGCACGTGCGAGAGATTTGTTGGAATTATATTATGAAAACATCATTGATGCATGAATCAGCATTAGATTTTTTTTAAACATGTTTTTTTAAACTAATTCGAAATAATGAAAACGCACAACTTTCGATGATACTCTAAAAATCATCGTAAGATCGCAATATCGCATTCTCAGAAATGAAATTCTCACTTTTGGGGAAAATTCGATCGTCAAACATATTTCATCTTGTTTGAAGATAATTTTCTCGTGAAGTCTCGTGACTTTAGAAGATGCACAATATTCAAATTAACCCATTAAGGACGATTGGTAAGAAAAATTGCAATGCGAAACTAAACATTCTGCTTATATTTATCTAAATAAACAAAATATAAAAACAATGGCAATCCAATAGTCCTGTACAATGTATGGAGGACAATTTAAGTTACCCTACTTAAACGATTAAAATAAATACTTTAAGTTAAAGTTTTTGTTCGGAAATTAAGGTGTTAATAGTATAAAAAAATGGTCGTTGATGGGTTAGCCACAATTGGACGAAAGGTTTACTTGGAAACAATTCGAATCATTCGAATTTCACGACATCATCTAGTCAAGAACGACGGAATTTTCGTGAAATTTGAACATTCATTTCTGGGAGTGCTACACGTCACCTTTACTGTGAGTAATTCATCGTTTGACAATCTTTTTTTTAGCTTTTCCCCGGGACTTGGGACGATGCGCAAACTCAAATTTACCTCGATTTGACAAAAGGTTTACTTTGGAGCATTTCATCATCAATTCGAATATCATTATAATTTCATGACATAATTTCGTCAAGACCAGCGGAATTTTCGTTAAATTCGAACATCTATATCTGGGAGTGCGACTCGTCACTTTTGCTGTGAATAACCCACCCTTAAATTTCCGAATAGACATCGCTCGCATTTTTGCAGATGCAGCCTCGTGGTCAATTCACTCGCTGTAAGGTTGCCGACAGAAATTCCCAAATTTTGTCTGATGAGATTGACAATATTTTCGTTAAATGTGATCATCCATTTCTAGGCAGCGCTGCACTACACGTCACTTGTGCCATGAATAACTCAACCTTAACTCTTTCAGTCCCAGTGATACCATTTAGCATCATCATGTTCTAATCATAATTTAAAAAATAATAGGGCTGACATATATTGGGATTAATAAAAATTATTTCCTAATAGAAAAAAGTTGGAAGAATCGAATGATGTTTTTTTTTTTTCATATCATAATTAGATATAGACGATCAGAAAAAAAAAAGTTCTAAAATGATAATACCAAATTGTCATTGGGACTGAAAGGGTTAAATTTCCGAATAGTTAGCATTCTTGCAACCTCATGTTCAATTCAAACGCCATAAGGTTGCCGGTATCGCATTCGGACGGCTTTCCCCTCATTAGAATAACACGGTGTGTGTGCCAAGGACGTGTTGTTGGACCGTGGTGTCCGAGGTTCATTAATCAGCTGTTGTTGTCGTTACCACCACGTGGAGACCATTAGCGTTAGACCATCCACGTGGAGACCATTAGGTGTGATGAACCTGTGATGATATACTTTGTTTACGAACGTGTCTTGTTGGACGGAAGGAATGGGGAAGTTGCACCCTAACCGAAATGATGGATTTACACCCTTTCCTCAGAGCCTGATTTTCGGCAGGACAAACGGGACACCACTTCAAAGGGACCCTCCAAATTTGTTTAATAATGATATTTAGGACAAAATGTGCCAGAAGTAGTTAAAAAAAATTGAACCGATTGCCACAATAATTTTTCTAAAGCGAGTCACTATTTTTATTATAACATTTGTTGTTTGATAAATTGTGTCAAGAAAAATTATGTATGAGTTAAAATATGGTACTATGACATGAAATGATATGACAACATGATATAGGCATATGATGTCATATCCTATGTATGACAGTGATTGCGCCCTCTAGAAGGGAAGAGTGTAGGCGTTTTAGTCCACCCAGCTCGCTAGAAGAGACAGTCACAAGAACACACAAAGAAGGACGCCACAAACACATAGACAAAAAACAACATTTGTTGACCAGCACAAACTTCCATGCCATGACAGGGAATCGAACCCGAGCCCAGCAGCTCCAAAGGCTATCTTTCTAGCCATTACGCCGGCGGGCCGGCCATATCCTATGTATACATTGGGGACAAAATGTGCTAGAATTAGTTAAACAAAATTGGACCAAGTGCCACAATAATTTTTCGATAGCGAGTCACTATAGTTATTATAACCCTTGTTATTTTATAAATTGTATCAAGAAAAATTATGTACGAGTTAAAATATGGTATGACATGATGATATTACAGTATGATGGGCATAATTGTTAAATGTTGTTGTGTGTTGAGGGGGGGGGGGGGGCAACATAATATTAATGCATCTATGAAAGTTAATTTAATGGGGCCAAAAATTTGTTGGACTGGGCCAAAAATGTCGTGTACCTTTCTTGCTACATTATAAGCAGTAGATTCTGAAAATCAGCTTATTGCCCATTTTACACGAAATATGCACCTTAGAACTCATTATACTAAAAACTGAGCAAAAACGGCGTCTGACTTAAAGATTCATGCTCTTAGCCATTTTTGTAAAACCGACGTTACAATGGGCATGCTTCAGGTCTTGAGTGGCACACAGAAATGCCGAATGAAAACAAAGTCTTTCTCGAGCTTCGATAGATGAATCGATCTTACGTGGAACAGAGCATCGATCTGAGGTAGAACAGAAATGAAAGCTTGAAGAAAATACATCACCTGAAGCAAGCCAATTTACGAATGCTTCATTAAAATATATCATTTTGAATATTTTAAACACCAAATAAATAACTTTTAGCAAGAATTTTCTAATGGAATTTAAAACTCACTCATGTCCATAAAGACATTTTCACGCATGAGTTAAAGTTTATAAATCATTATGATTAAAACATGAAATCCTTATAACAATCAAAAGTATTGCATAACATAATCATCGTATTACAAACAAAACTTCCTTTTTTTTTCGTGGAAAATAAGTTAATTTTTTAGGTTGCTATCAGGATGAAAAGTATTTTTTTCTCTTTCATTTTTACGTTAAAGTTTATAAATCATTATGATTAAAACATGAAATCTTTATAACAATCAAAAGTATTGTATAACATAATCATCATATTACAAACAAAACTGTTTTTTGTGTGCTGTGGAAAATAAGTTAATTTTTAGGTTGCTATTAGGTTGAAATAGATATTTATGCAACTAGTGCGAAAAGTAATGCTTTTTAAAACAAGTGGATTTTATTTCACGAGCGAGGTACGAGCGAGTGAAATAAAGACACGTGTTTTAAAAAGTTTACTTTTCGCACGTGTTGCATACACTATTTTTTATAATTGCGTGAAAAAAATCAAATCTCATTGGTTCAAAAATAATTCACGTGCTAATTAGATTAAAATAGACTAAGAGATGTCAAGGAAAACAACCAATGAACTCGCAGTTCGGAGCGCGTGACGCTATAAAAAACCAATAAGCGTGTTTCAACATTTTGTCAAAGAAAGCAACCAATGAACTCGCAGTTCGAAGGGCGTGACTTAAGAAATATTCCCATCGCGAGAAAAAAAATTCATTGATTCAAAAATAATTCACGCGCATAATATTTTTAAATACAGCAGATCGATAAATCTTTGGATTTTATGAGTATTATCAAATCGAAATTTTACTTGAAATGTTGGCATCTTATAAAAAGAGTGCGACAAAGTCTTTTTTTCACTGCTTTTGGGTGAAAAAAAGTACTTTTTTTCACTGTTTCAAAAAGTCTGGCTTTGTGCACGCGTCTGATATTGAAATTATAATGTAAAAGTCGGCTTTTTTTCACGCAATTATAAAAAGTATATTTTTCTGTTTTATTTTCACGTTCTACTGACTTTAAATTACATGCATGAGCTTTTCTAACTGTTCTGTGCTTCAAAACAGAAATTTTTGGCCTGAGGGCCTTCCATCGAAAAATGTCTTTCGGAAACTGTTTTTGGACTGTGTTAGTCTTAATTTTTATTCAAAACAATATTAGAGAAATTTATTTCTTTGACACATACGCCCTAAAAATCTTTGATTTTCAGTATAGATATTGTTTATTTTGGGGTACAAAGTGCTTTTTTATTTTTAACTCGAATTGTGTTGGTTTAAATTTTAAGTTGTTCCATGCCCCTCACCGAAGCAAAAATAATCTACGTATTTTTAAAGTTAAAAATAAGTTCTTAAGAATCAGAAACCTTTGTTATTAAGAAAAGAAAATAATGTCCTTTTCTAACCTTGAAAGCAAATTTGACGCGAATGTAAGATACCCTCAGATCAACAACAGACAACCAAAAAAAAAAAAAACTAAATTCTTAAAAAACCAGTCCGGTTTTTGCATTTCTTTTAGCGTCGTCGTCCTGGTTCTGTTAATTAAAATTCATGCCGAGAGTTTGGCGAAGAATTTATGCCTAACCTTTTCCCTTTCAATTGGAATTTCAAAGTGTTTTTGTTAGGAACTTTTTATTGAAATTATTTCTTTTCGTATGGAGCTCGCTCAGTATCTTCAGAATAAGTGTTTGTAGATATCCGTCAAGTTACATGCACGCGACGGTCGTTTAGAAACATTGTTTAATTTGTATGATTAGACGGAATTGTTTGTAAAAGGTACTTATTATTTATTTATTTTTAAAAAGATGTTTGGTCAATGGAAAGTAATCAGGCTTTTCTGTTCAATATGTTTTGTCTAATTCAAATTAATGAAGTTATTACAATAGGGTTCATGGAACGTATTATGGAGTTTACTGAAGCGTAGTATTTTAATGAAGCGTGCGTTTTGTCATTAATAAAAAAGTTTGTGGTTTAAACTATTAATATATAGTAGGTTTTAAGAACATGTTCTTTTTTTAATAAAAAGGTATTTGTGTGAAAGATAAATTTTTAATATAAATTTCCAACTGGTTTTTAAAATGTTTAAGTATTAAAACGGATTTCACATCATATTTTAATAAGGGTAAATCATCATTTCTATGAATTTGTTTTTTGGAGATATTGGGGTCCAAAGTAACTCTGGTTGAGAGTTGTTGGAAATATCTCATTTTTTTTTCAAACCAGTGAGTCATATTTTAATAATTTCTTAACACAACTATTTGTACTTACGAATAACTCCATGGTCAATGGTATTTGTCGAAACATAGTTTGAAAGTGATTTTGAGTTTTTGTTCACCGCAAAAGTTTTTGTTTCTGAAATCACAAGTTTGTTGGCTTTCCCACCCCAACTTAACCGTTATAGTAAAAACACTTTTACAGAAATTACAATTTAAGATAATTTTTTTCAGCTATAAACTAATTAATCGACCTATACAAGTAAACAACTCACATAGCTATCAAAAACACTTAACAGAAATTACAATTTAAAAAATAATTTTTTTCCTGCAAAAACTAATTTATCGAGCTATACATATAAGTATACAAGTCACATAGCTATCATAAGCGCATTTTGAAAAATTAGTGGTATAAATATATTAAACATACGAAACAAAGCATGGAAACTAGTGTTTTAAAACTTATACCTATAGCTGTGGGGCGCCCTGTGGTCAGTATCTTGATCTACGGATCGGAAGGTCCCGCGATCGAGTCCTGGTCGCCGAAAACCCACCGAGTATATGCGGAGTACGTGGTCGTTAAATCTGTTGGGTCCGAAAGTCCTGTGGGCGGTCATTGTGCAGTTTCCCACGGTACAGGCTCTTGGAGACTATTTCCCTCCCCTTCAGGGACATGTCTAAATTGTGGAGGTGGCGCGTGATAGATGGCAGCATCTGTCACGTATATGTGTGCTTGTGAGTGTGTGACTGTCTTACTTGACGAAGGTTGAGAAGCGGCTCCCTGAGCATGCATACAAGCCTGAAAATATATATCTACCAACCAACCAACGTATACCTTCCCCATTCATACAGGAAATATTATCCAGCACCGAATGGTCACTTGAAGAATTTTTCCGATTCGACCCTGCCCATGACCTTCACGTTTTTTATATTATAATTAATTTTTTTATGGAGAAGACGGGTTGGCTAGCTGGAATGAGGTTTCTAGGCGGCTTTCCTGTTCCAAAATGGCGACCAGAGATCTTGTTTAGGTTTATTTTATTTAATTTGCCTTGGGACACACGCGTGCGAGGAAGAGTCTTGTTAAACAGCACGTTTCGTCGAGGGAAGGGGTCAGAAGTGTGTCCGAATTATATTAGTTCAGTGAACACTGTAGAAATGTGTTGCGTAACGTTACTCCATAAACCTGGTGGTAGCCTAGCCACCTCCAGGTTTTTGGAGTAATTCTACACCAAATTTATAAAAGTAATTAGAAGCTTACTCCTATTTTGTGGTGTTAAGTTTCTCTGTAACTATGACGCAACGTTTCTCTTTGGTGTAACGATACTCCATAAATTTTGTGCAATGATATTTGGGGTCCATTAAACTGGAGGCAGCTCTTCACGTCCCCAGTTTTTTGGAGTAAACTTCTTAATTGCGTTACTTCGTAGGTTCTTCGGGGTTGGCTAAAAGGTAATTTTGCATGGAATTAGCCCACTGTATTTTGTTGAAGTTTTCCTTTTTGTACTCCGTGACAAACTTAAAAATTTTCTTTGTTTTTGCACTTTCGTTCTTTGAAATTTTCTTTTTTTCTAGTTTATTAATTTAAATAATTGCAATTTAATGTTAAATTTTTACTTCATTAATTTCTGATTTTTAAATTTCAAATTAAATATAGAAAATAATTTTAACCTCTTAAGACCCGAGCAAAGTCCTACACGTGTATTTTTAATCGAAACATACTTTTCATACAAATATATGCTAAAAAGTATGTTTTTCAAAAAATTAAAAAAAATTATGTTTATAGTTACTTAACACGACACGACTTAAATTTTAAAAATACATATTTTTTGTGCCATAAATGCAGCAAAAAAGGCAGTATCACTTATTTGTAGTTAACATATTATTTTAACATTGCTTTTAAAGCAAAAGGCCTTTAAAATTAACTACTAAAATAACTTTTTGAAAAGTTTGAAAAAAATTAAAATATATTTTTTAACCAACTCTAATATCGTACTGACCCTCGGGATCAACTTCATTTTTTATGGAAATAAATGACTGATACCTGTAATCAAAGGCTGAAAACTGATATTTGGATCTTCTTCTATCGGACCAGGTCGATTTCGGAACTAATTAACGAGTTAATTGTTTGTGGGGAGGTTTTTTAAAAAAATGTCCCTAAATGGGGACGCCAGGTAGCAAGAGGATAATAACCCAAACCATTATTTCGAACCAAAATTCCTCTAACATATAAAACTATCTACATGCATTTACAAGACATCTTTTTATACTACATTCCAGCACACACCCTAAAAATGATTTATGCGAGAAAAAGTATCCAATTGTCCATTGTTTTATGCGGGACTTTTATTCGTTTAATCTCTCCTCCTCAGTTCTGCTTCATCTGGTCCCAAAAATTCTTTTTATTTAAGGCGTGCCTCTACAGGGGTATGCAGGTATTCAGAGAACAATTGTGATGGTGAAAAATTGTTTTTTTCTTCACAAGATCTTATTAATTAAAACGAATTGAAGACCTTGGTAGAAGAACGTGCTAAGTGACAAAAAGGTGAAAACGGGAAAATGAGCTTTAAAGTTTTCAGTTGGCATTTTAAACCCGTTGAAAAGGTTAATTGAAAAATGTAACAATACTCTCAAATCAGTTTGTCGGAAAGGAGAAACTTGTTATCTTTAAAGGATGAATTAATATGTTCTCACTCTGACACAAAAATCTAATGTTTTTCAAAAATGTCACTTAGCACGTTCTTCTACTAAGCTCTTCAATTGATATTTTAATAGTCGTTTGATATCCTCATTATCTGAGTTTGGTAGTCTTCATTTTATAGTTTCATATCCTGTAAAAAACCTGTAATCTGAAAGCACATGTGTGATGTTAAAAGTGCTGCCTTGCAACTCTAGTTTTGTAACCCTGTGCTGAAATTTTTTAAACTTCTTGCTAAAACGAATCGTTTTAGTAAGAACTTAAAAATATCTATAAAATCTTTGATACATTTACATTACTTTACTTACTTTATACATTAATGAAACGATTACATGAGGAGAAATTCGAATCGTAATGCATTCCAAGTGAGAATTCTTTCTGTTTCTTTAATTTTCACCAGAGGACATGCTGTCATTCATCATCATAAATCATTCGACAACTTTTTTCTTCGAAGCTGCATCTTCACCAGACTTTTCCACTTACAGGTGGTGGAAGAACATATTTTTTTTTATTCCATCGGCAGATAGAGAAACTCATCTGTCGCAGTCAAGGGAGAGCTAAGCCCCGGTCGATGAAATGACAAATCTGAATTCGCAGACTGGATATTTCTTTTATAATTAATAGGTTATTTTTAACGAACATGTATTTTTTTTCGGTTTAATTTTATTTTTGAATACTACTTATGGAGCAGCAACTGCGTTTAATAGTTCTTCCGTGGGCAGGTAACTGCAGTAATCGCAACAATGAGTTGTACCATTTTTGATATGAAATAAAAAGAAAATCCACACTGTTAAAAATTTCAGTTCAACGTTGAACCAAATATTGGTGAAAAATTAAGAACTTCATGTAGATACACCATAAAATGGTTCAACCAAATATCACATCCTGGGAATAGACCTGCTTTCACGAAAAATTGGTTCAACTTCAATAAACTACAACCGATAATTTAATTGTTTACTCAAACGCAGGCAACATTACTATTATTGCTTCAGCTTAAGAATTGTTGACCGTCCGTGGCCGAGTGGTTATGGCATCAGCCTAGAGATTTAACCTTCTGGGTTCGAATACCATCTACTGCCAATTATCCTATAAATCTGATCTCTGTGCTGGAAATAGTAGAAAAAATCCTCAATTGGGAGACCCTTTTTATGGTTCAACCTTTTACTATAGTTACGCGTTGGAAAAATCAAGTATATGGTTCAACCTCTCACCATTGTAACGCAATTTCAAAATACCGTTTTATGGATCAACAGTCTACCAAATCATGGTTGCAGCAACTTTGAACCGTAATATGGTTCAACCTTGAACTATTATTTTTTCAACAGTGCATTATGTTTTCTTAATTGTTGGAGAAATTGAGTGCTTGCAACTGTGGTCTAAGCCATTATGGAAGTTACTGCAGTTTACCTGCCCACGGCATAATACTTAACGGTGAATGAGACCGAATGACCGCTGGTTGCCAAACCAAAGCAGTTCTTTGTTAATCCAAAGGGAAAAAATTATTTTATAAGTCATATTTCTCCGTCTGTATTGAATATTTTCAATAAAAAAATTACAGAATAAAAGCAGCTGACTTTTCGGTCTCTATAATCCCACTTTTTCAAATTGGTTCGAATATTTTTTGGTAAAATTATTTATTGAAAATTAAAAAAAATATTTTAAACTAATTTCATTATAGAGTCAGAGACCTGTAAGTCAGCTACATTTATCATATAAAAAATCGTTTCTAAAAATATGCAATACTGCTGGATAAATGTGGTGTCGAAAATATTTTTTTTTTCTTCTTTGGATTAACACAGATTAAGACAAGAGTGTAAAATTAAGGAATTAAAATATATACATAGAGTCACACAAACAAAACTTATGCAATTTAAAAGTTTATACGGTAAAAGCCTATTGTATGCATAATGAATTCGATGGACTTGCTAAACAAAAAGTGTTAGCATTAGGATTTATTAAAAAACTTAAAGGAATGCAATAGACCCATATAATTAAAAAACCATGAAACAATATTTCCGGGAAGATGTATTTTAAATGTTTTTTAATGGTAAATTTTGAGAACGTACCAAAATAGTGATGATGATGGTGATGTCGTTCAGCGATCTGCAGGCAGTGGTCGTCATAAAGGTCTTCGTAGGGCGAGTTGGTGATTTGCTGCAATTTCGCCTGGATGGCTGGACAAGAGAAAATATTTCTTTGGATCCTGCTCCTAGTCGAGGCAGTTTCTGCAGCTGTAGTTTTTCCTAATTCCATCTTAACAAAATAGTCTCTAGAAATTAAGGTTGTAGCAACAAAATGTTTGTGTACTAGTGATGTTAGTTGAATTCAAGAACAGGTCACTTCTACAGTTTCTTCTTCATGGTCTACATTTCCTTATTTCTAATTTCTTTATTATTAATGTGATATCCAAAAAACATCAATGGTGCAAATGTTGTACCCTTATGTCCCCCCCGTCCGAAACTTCGTTTCCTGTACATCATTCACTGTCGTTTCAACAAGTGCCTCAGATCTGTCTTTGAAGAAACCGGTCCAACTCCATGGTCCAACCATAGAATTAACATGGGGGCTTTTACCAACCCGCCTCCCTCTTTGACGGATTTTTTTTGCCCCCGACTGGAATATAAATTGACAGTTGGAATTCCGTTTATTGCTGGCTTATCTTTAAGGATTATTTTTATGATTCCGTGAAAGTTTGTCAGCCCGCTGGGTGACAATCCTCCAATAAATGTCTTGTTAATGATACCATATATTTATGCATCACTGAAAAAAAAAAGGAGAAGCCCGGAACGTTACCGAAAATTTTTGAGCAACTGAGCTGAACAATTTTTGCCAGTAATCATCATCGTCATCATCATTGGGGCTACCAGTCCTTGAAGGGCCCTGGCCTCCTTTAAGGTTTTCTCCATGCTACTCCGCTCGGGCCCTTCCGTGGCCGAGTGGTTAAGGCATCTGCCTCAGGATTCAGCCTTTTCAGGAGGGCGGGGGTTCGAATCCCACCTACTGCCAGTCATCCTATAAATCGGATATCTGGAGGGTAGAAAATCCAACACTTGACAATGGGCCCGAGTACACTGGCACAGACGTGCTCGTTAAATCTGTGGAGTCCTAAGTCCCGACGGCGTTAGCGTACGATGTCGCTCGAAGTTCCGTTGGGTGCCCGCTCAGGTGTCGACCTCGTCACTTGACCAAGGTCCTAAATTACGAGGTGTTATTGGCTGTGTTAAAGCTCCTAATGGAGGCTAGAAATAGGCAGCCGGAAACGATTACACACTATACACTACTCTGTTCGACGACTTTTGCTTCCAGTTGGTAATTCCCAAAGTCTTAAGATCTTCTTTCACTTGGTCCATCCATCTAATTCTTGGTCTTCCTCTAGGTCTTGATCCTCTAGGGTTTTCTTTCATGAGTTTTTGGGTTGTTCTGTTAGACTCCATCCTTTCAATATGTCCTAGCCACTGGGTTCTCCTTTTTCTAATCACTGTAACAATATCCAGGGCCTGCTCTTCCATAAGGCCTGATAGGCCCGGGCCTAGGGCCCCCAAATTTTAGGGGCCCCTAAATTTCAGTTTCTATTATGCTAAATGCTGTAAATCCCCAAAATATTAGTAAACTAAAAAAAAATTCAGATACTCCACTTTGTTTTTTGCTCAATTTTAAGTGAGTAATTGACCTAACGTTATTGTTTTGATCAATGTTTGTAAGGAAGCCTAAAAAATTGTAGCAAAAATTTTATACATGGGTCATATAGTACCATTATTATTGGAAATCATGTAATCATGCATAATATTTTCCGTAAAGGGGCCCCCAAAATAGGTTGTGCCTATAGTCTTAGATTTCCTAGAGCAGGCCCTGACAATATCCGATATTTTGTATATTTCAGATATTTCCCGATTTGTTCTGATTTTCTATTCTCCATTATCGCATACTTCCCCAAAGCCTCACTCTCAGAAATAACACTTTCATTTTTGACGATTCATGAATCCTCAAGCCTCATTTCGTTAATTTTGAGGATTGTTTCGTCAATCTATCACGTGACTTTTGAGTAAACGCGAATCCTCACTTTTACGATCGTGATTTGACGATTCTGTATCTTGATTTTGAGTAAACTGAATCGCATTGTTGTACTCACATGCTCAAAAATGACGAAATATTTCTTTAGATTAGACGACATTCAAATCCTCATAAAAATGACGATTTAAATTTCCTCACTTTGAGGAAACGAAAACTCGGAGCATTTGCCAGTAACGGAATCGTCAAAATTAAGGAAAATTTCGGCGTTTTTGAGCAGTCGTTTTTGAGAGGGCTCCCCTCAGTATTTTTCTTTCCCATGTTCTAAACAATTACTCATCACTCTTTCTTAAAGTCCTCCGTGTTTCTAAACCATATAAAACAATTGGTCTAATGATAACTCTGGCAGTAATGTTTCTATAATAGTATATCCATAACTTTAACTAAAAGTGCAAAAAAAACCCCGCTTAAAGTCTTTTTTAAATTACTTGCTTTATAACACTATTCTTTAGTCGGTAAACATCTTTTTTGGGTGACAAGTAACAAGCTTTCAAAGACAATACTTTCGGGGAAAAAAATTCAACCGAATAAATATTTTCAAATATTGACTCTTAAACAGAAGCCTTGTGTAATGTACATTTTTGCCTGATTGTGTAATGTACATGTGATGCCCTCTTCTTCTTTGAATTAAAAGTTTGGATGATGAGTGTATGATTACCTTGGAGTAGCAAGCCTCAAATTAATTATTTTATTTTTCGGTGAATCACTGTAAGTGGTTTAATACTGCAAACTTATGCACTTAATACTAGACTAAATGCTGTTTACCGCATTTAATATCAATAAATTGGAATTTGTAATGTGTTCATACTTTTGTTTTTGATACTATCTAAATTGGTTCGCTGTCTCAGAAACGGGTTATGTTTTTTCTCTTTTGATGAAAAATGTTTATCATGGGAAAATCTCTTCCCCATTTTAAGAAATAACTACATTCACTTAGTTTAGGAAACTATTACTTAGGAAACTAATTTAATTTTATTCAAAAAAAAAACCATTTCCTCAGTTATGAGGGTTTTTTTAAGTCAAGGAATTTTGAAATTTCTATGTACTGACACTGCTTTCATAAATTCTATTCAACTTATCATGTTTTAGATATTTTACTGCCATTTCACTCACGATGATATTCTGAATTGTTTAGACTCCATTTACTTGTGTTCTGTTCCAAAGAAAGGTGCTTCGTCTGAAGAAAATATCGTCTTCATTTTGAATTTCTATGCCATCTAAGTAGGTCTAAAAATGCCTTTTTACTTGAATATTTCACTCTTTGCTGACACCATAAGAAGCATTAGAAATTTTTGTTAAATACAGTACTATTAGATAATTTATTTTTTAAAAAACAGCTCAATAAAGCATATTTTAAAATTAGTTTTATTGGAACAAATAAATAACGATTTTTTTAAAATAATTTTTAGTATAGTTAATATAATGCATTGACTATAAGTATTTATGTTGGATGAAAGATATTGTTCTTTTACAAATTAACGACTTATTTGTGAATAAAATTACCAACTGAATACAAATTTTAGCTTTAAGTTATTAAGAGGCACAGGTTCTTAATCGGCAGCGCATCGCACTCCCATTAACGCAGGTTTGGGTTTTGAATTCCAGATTTCTGACTTTAATTCCTTAAGTGTATCGATGAATTGAGGACCAAGTATGCTCGGTAACTAAACACCGTTGCCACCGTTGGAGGTTGACCCCTCTACCGAGGCTTATGCTTCGCACTCCCGCCAGAAGTCAGGAGAGCTGAAACGGCCATAGCAGGTCTTGGCCCACTATGGGCTTTGATTTCAGCTCAGTTCAGTACTATGGTGTTCATTTGAATATTTTGTTGCTTTAATAAACTTAAAGTGTAGGTACATATATATTCCAGCTTGTGTGCTTGATCAGAGACCAGCTTGTAAGCCTTGGTCAAGTAAGACTAGCACAGAAAGAATTTGTACTACCACAGAGAGAAAGTACACCCAGGGCGAAGGGGGAATCGAACCCGCACCCGTTTCAGCGCTCAGACTGCTAGCGTAATGGTCCAAAACACTCGGCCATCCGGGCCCCAACTTAAAGAGAAAGCTTGCTTTCGCATGACAAACATTCTTGCCAATTGTCGCTAATAAATACATTTTAAAAATTAAATCTTCACTTTTTCTTAAAATACGACACTCGTCGCCAATAGCCCTCGTGTAGATCTAGTGCGATGATAATTCCAAATAAACTAAACTCTACTTGTTTTAAATCAAATTCCGAAAAAGATCCCTGGTTTGACCGATTTGGTTAATTAAATTTTAATAACTTTTAATGCGTTTCATATTTTATAAGCACAATCCCTGCATTATAAAAATGTGAATAGTATTCTCAAATAGGATGAATACTCTAAAAACTGATACGTTTTATTCTACTTTTTTCTTAGAATTATGAAACTAAAACACATAGGAGAACATTGCTCTCGATTTGATTAACCATTTGGATCAGTTTAGTTTATTGTTATAGTCTAGTTAATTGTTTTGAACCCGATTCAGTAGGGCCAAACAAAGTCATTGTTAATATGATCAGTTCAGTGTTACTGATACGTGTATCTTTGTGAGCAGAATTGCCATGCAAAGACTTTACTGTAACCCTTTAAACTTTGCCTTCTGTCATAATCTATCAATGATTTTCCCCTTCAAGCGAACGCTACTGAATATCCCTATGTAGAATAAGAGCCATAAAAATTCTACACAGCCTGCAGTCATAGCAAGACAATGGTAACATTATGATGGCTGTTTAGATTGTATACACGCGATCCCTTTAATAGTAGTTTGCGAAATGTTGCATTGGTATTTGTATTACATTGCTATAAAAACATGTTCTTAGCACCGGAATCTTATTTAACCCTCTAATGCATGATTTTTTTTCCGGCTCCAAAAAATATATATGTATCTTTAATACTCATACATTATGGGAAAAATACTGAAAAAATTTAACTGCATTAGAATTTAAATAATTTCAATTTTTTTAATTTTTTTACCGTCTGATAAAAACCAACTACAAAATTCTAATTTTGATAAAAATGACTAGAAAACTACTAAATATATTTCAAAATAACCCTCTTTAACAATAATTAATTTTCCAAAACAATTTATATGCATTTAGTGTACTAATATGATTATACTTTGAATGCTGCCAAAAACGTAATTTCACAACAGTTAATAACCCCACTCTTTATTTTTGAATACACTTTTACTACTGTCATCTCTGAGGATTATTAGTATCTAAAACTTCAAAATGGAATGTAATAGATAAAAAAAAACACAACTTTGTCGAGAGTGAGCTCTAATTTAATAGAATAAAGTGGATTATGTTATTTGTTGCCAAACGGCAACAGTATGCATTAGAGGGTTAATGAAATGAATTCGATGTTCCACGTAAGCTGACTGATTGAAATCCAGTTGAAATTTTTTTTGTAACCGACAGATGGAATTGTTCTACTTACATATAACAGATAGTCGACTAATTTTATGCATAGTTTTTATAAAGTTTTGTCCATTACAATTTTTTTAAAAAATAAAGTTTAAAATTTCCAAGTACTTGAACGTGATTGAGCGATTCCGTATTTAGCTTAACAAGTATCTGGTTGAGTGATTTCACACAAAAAAAAGTTTAACCAAGTCTCACAAGTTCAAAAGTGCAGGTTTAAAATACTTCTTTAGATTTCAACTGTGCAGCTTTAGATATTTGAGTGATCTTTTGATATAGAGAGAATTAAAAGAATATTGTATAGTTTGATACAGATATTACTTCAATACATATTTTTAAGTTCTTTTAAGAACTCTTCGAAGCGTTTCTCCGGATTTTTAGTTGATCATTTCTAAGAATCGTAAGACAATAGTAGTTTATGTAATAAAGTAAAATAAATATTTGAAATGGCATTTTAAAACTTCGATTGAAGAGGAAAAATGTCGTGCAAAAAAAAAAATGGAGCGAAAACAATAGACGAAAAGTCTAAAAAAAAGTGCACTTGAACAAAAAGTATTGAAGCAAAATTCTTTGATGTGAAAAACAACGAAAAAAACCCTGAAATTTACCAAGAAAACAACCAAAAATGAATAAAGGAATGGATCAAATTTGATAAGTAAAAAAAAAGACACTTCCAAATGGGAAAATAGTTCGAAATGTCGGAGAAAATACATCGGAAAGAAAAGTAATTGATGCAACCAGTTGTTAAGTTTCACTATCGTACACATTTGTGCGGCTATGACTTAACCCTCTAATGCATTAATTTTTCTTTTCATCCCGAAAAAATATGTATGTATCTTTCATACTCATACATTATGGGAAAATACTTAAAAAAATTTAACTGCATTAGCATTTAAATAATTACAATTTTTAAAATGTCTTCCATATGACAAAAACCAACTACAAAATTCCAATTTTGATAATAATGACTAGAAAACTACTAATTATATTTCAAAATAACCCCGAAAACGAACTTCACAACAGTTAATAACCTCAATTTTTAATTTTGAATACACTTTTACTACTGTCATTTATGAGGATTTTTAGTAACTAAAACTTCAAAATGGAATGTAATAGATGAAAAAAAACCCACAGATTTGTCGAGAGGGAGCTCTTTTTTAATAGAATAAAGTGAATAATGTTGCTTGTTGCCAATCGGCAACAGTATGCATTAGAGGGTTAAGCCTAGCATTCTACCTGGGTGGTCTCCATACTGTATCGCAAAAATAAAAATTATCCCTAAAACACTAGATACGAAAATCTGAAATCAGAAAAATACACGCTAACTTTTACTTTCTCAGTCATCTAATTTCACATATTCACGACACACGACTTAGTAAGTGCCGACACCAGACAGTGAGACGACTCACGTACTTAGGTCAGTGTGCTTCCTATAATTCCACTTTTTATTTTCTCATTGAAATTAATTTATTTTTCTCGCACGTTGACATTACTTTCAAAGAAAATTGCTCTTATCTTAATGCTGTTGTGATCCTTGTTGTGAATAATTGTAGTTTTTAAAGAAACGTGACGGATATGCCCTCCTTGTGTTAGGGAAGAGATTTTTTTATAAAACTGTTTTTTTGGGATGTTGTTATTTTCTGGATCGAATTGCAACTGAGCTTAGATCTCGCCATACAGACCGACGAAATTTCCAAAGCTTTACCCTTGTAATAGCTGCCCAATCAGGCAATTTTGAACATCCCCCTAGCACAAACTCCGACACTCATAAAACGAACGAGCGATTTTAACTCAGTCTGAATTAATTTATTTCTCCTCCAGTCTAGAAAATGCACTTCCTCCTATAGGAGGGGATCCTTTGCGTGTTAAAACTCCGACAGGATCACTCCAAACGAGTGATTTTAACTCAGTCTGAGTTAATATTCACTCCTTTCCAGTGTCGAAAATGCACTTCTCCTACTGGAGTGGATTTCACTCTTTTGTTTTAAGAGTGCACCTCCGATTTTAAATTGAGCTCGGACAGTGGTCGTTATATTTCAATTATGGGAACCCCATTGGATATGAAAATCCTTTGAAGTTTCCCGAAGGTTCACCTTAAGACATAACTTCAAGTTTTTCCTGTAATAAAACTTCCTGACATTACCTTTGCGGTGTAACGTCATGTCCAACAGAGCTATGTTTTTTTATGTTAGACGTGGCCACTGTGGCTCCAGAGAGAATTTCATGCGTCAAAGGAAAGCACTGCAACAATGAAGTGTGGCCCCCCAACACACCTGGATCGAGACCCAATTACCCCAGTAGCACAGCAGTATTGGCCAATCTCGGCTCATACCCATCACCCAATGCATAATGGACTACGTTTTACCGACGCTGGGCAATATCGGGGTGCAATATTGGTTTGAATATTTTTGGAAAGAAAATTTAAATCCAAAATTCTTGATTGAAAAATATTGCAAAACATAATGTTTGCCTTTTAAACTTGAAGAATACTATAAGATTGCAGTAAAATTAAGTATTGCACTTTTCGTAATTTCCTGTATGAAACCTCAAAAAACGGGGAATTCTGATTAAAATCGGTAGAAAATGACCGATTTCATCCAATATTCTCCAAGTTGCGACGTTGGCCAAAATTGTTGTGCTACCTGGGTAAAGGATCCAGGAATGCAGGGAGCTACCATTGCAGAAAAGAATGTTGGCTATGAAATCAGCCAAACACTAGGCCTACGACGCCCGGGCCTAGGGGCACAATAAAGAAGAGCGGGCCCTTAAAGAGAAAAAAATCGCCTAAAAATATTTGAAAATCGCCAATCGCAAAAACTCCGAAAATCTGTCGCCCGACTGCCTCAAAAATTGTAACTAATAATATTTATTAAAGTCGAATAAAAATTATATTTCTGTACTGGTTTATTTAATTTGCTAAATTTCTAAAGCCTAGAGGCCCTGGATCTTTAAATCCGGCACTGACCATTGACACCTTTATTTCCTAATGAAAACGCTACCATCAGGTATTTTTAGATTCTTGTTTCGTGTAGCTTCATTTGCTCGATATACATTGATTAAAATAATTGTCTTCTTTTTGTCTTATATTTTCTTTACTTAGCTTAACTTAAGCAGAAAGTTCATTTGCGTGCGCAACTTTTCATGCCAACCGTCGTCGCGTCGTTAATTAGTTAAAGTGAGTTGGTTAATTTGGGAGCTGATGTTGTTTTTGTAAAACACTTGTTATCGTCCAGCCATTTATAAAAAATAGTATTGGTAAGAAAAAATATTACTAATATATCATCATCATCTAGGGCACTAAAGCCTTGAGTAGGCCAGGGCCGTACGAACTTCTGCCATCTTGATCTACTTAGGGCCACGGCTCTCCAGTTGTTTACTCCTAAGTTCGTAGGTCTTCCTCGACTGCATCCAGCCATCTAGTTGGTGGGCGACCTCTTCTTCTAATTTCATCTGGTTTAGAGAATGTCACTTTTTGACTTGGTTTTGGTCATCCAAACGAAAAACGTGTCCTAGCCATCGAATGCGGTTTGACTTAATGACTTTTACAATGTCCGGTTGTTGGTACTTTTGATATAATTACTAATATATAGCGCTGCGTATATCGGACTGGTGCACTTTTAATATGACACCGTCTAAATTCCGATCCAGTTCGGATACCATACGTGGGCTGTCCCAATGACAATTTGGCATCATCACTTTAGAATTTTTTTCTGATCATCTACACTCTTAAGACGAGCGATTTTAACTCAGTCTGAGTTAATTTTCACTCCCTTGGTGTCGAAAATGCACTTCCCCTATAGGAGTGGATTTCACTCTTTTGTTTTATTAAACCTCCAGCAATCTTAACAACAGACGAGCGACTTTAAAGCGATTAGGAGCGATTTAAGAGTTAATTTCACTCCTTTCCAGTGTCGAAAATGCACTTCTGCTAAAGGTGTGGATTTCACTCTTTTGTTTTAAGAGTGTATAGCCATTTATGATATCACAAAGCACATCATTCGATTCTTCAAACTTTTTCTATTAGGAAATATTTTTTTAATCCCAATAGATGTCAGCCCTATTATTTTTTTTAAAATTATGACCAGACACATGATTATGCCAAATGGGATCACTGGGACTATAAGGGTTAAGCCGCTGAGTGTAGATTGGTATGGGGAAATTTGAATAAGTTTGTCGTTTATGGTTTTGTCATCTATTTTGGTTCTCATTAGAAGAATACACGGGAATAAGCGCTTGATTTCTTTAGAGTCTTTCCGTAATTGTGTCTGCTTGGCGGACATTGGCGACCGGAAACCGGTTTTTCTTTTCGTTCTTCAGTCGCGGTACAAACGTGTGAATCGTATCCACTGATCTCGGAGTGAATCAGGGTTTTCGCAAGAGATAAACAAAGCGAGTAACCGACTTCTTTACACCAGTTTAGGCGATTTCTCGCTATCATCCACAAAGAGGCTAGGAAAACCTTCTACGAAATCAAGTGGTTTTTCCCCTGTACACTCTTAAAACAAAGGAGTGAAATCCACTCCTGTAGGAGAAGTGCATTTTCGACGCTGGAAAGGAGTGAATAATAACTCAGAGTGAGTTAAAATAACTCGTTTGTTTTACGAGTGTACTCTTCATTTGTGTTCGCTCAATTATGGAGCTAAATTGAAGGCATAACAACTTTGTATAACACTTATAATAATTATTAACTCATTAACGACGGTTGGTAATGTAATTTGCCATGTGAAAAGGAGTTTTTTGCTAAAGTTTATATAAGTAAATAAAATATAAGAAAAATGAAAACCATTGTCCCGAATAATTCGTGTGGGAAAAATGAAGTTGTACGAGAAACAAATTAAAAAGCATAAAGTTAACGTTTTGTGCGGAAATGAAGGTGTAAATTGCTTTCACAAAGTCGTCATGAATGGGTTAACTTGATGAAACAAATTTTTTGAGGAAAAATTAGCTAATAGATTTTTTTTTAAAAATTTGTATGGAAATAGTAAACAAGAAGCTTTGAAAGGAAGAATATATCGAAGTGTTTGAGGAAGTAGTAAAAAAAAAGAGAGATTAATACCCCGCAAAAAAGTCTAAGATAATAATAATAATAATAAAAAAAACATCGACAAAGGAACAAGAACCAGTGAAGCGAACAATAGACTGTAGTATCTGAAGATAGTTTAATTTTTCAAAGTTTAATAGATTTCATGTGAACCTATACTTGGAAAGCAATGAAGCGTTCAGATGGCTTTGAACTTGGTACGGAGATTCTGATCTTGAATGTAAACCTAATTTTAAATCATTTTATTTCGAATCAACTAATTACTGTAAAAAAATGTTCGTCAAAACCTCCATTTTAAGTTGATAAAAAACAATATATGCCACATAAATGAGAAGTTAGGAGTGTTTATATGTAATAAAACCGAACAAAAAAGCAGAAACAAAATTAATGAAACTTATTATCAAAAGTTAGTACAGTGAAATTTAATTAAAAAAAATTAAGCCGGAGTATTTTGTGTATAGTAATCTCCAATCAAATATAATTTTTAGGTGTAACGTAACACCAATTTCAGAGCATGCTTAACAATTTCAGTTCCAGTGACTCCATTTGGAATCATCACTTTCAATAATTTTTTTTCCAAATGTATATGTCCTGTTATGACATCCAAACACACATCATTCGATTCTTCACACTTTGTTCTATTTATTAGACTATATTTTACATTAATCTCAATAGAAGTTAGAACTACTATTTTTTTATTTAGAAAATAGCTAACAAGCGTTTCACCTGATTTTTGAAAAGTTCATTTCAGTTCCACATATTTAAAACACATTTTAAGCTATTTCGGTTTAAATAATTACTTAATTTTTTTTTAATAATATGGTCAGATACCTTAAAATATATTACTCGAAGTGTTTTTAGGTAATATATATATATTTTATTTTGTTGTTTTCCACAGTTAAAAGATTTTGGCATTATTTCAAAAACCATATAAAAATTAAAATGATTTTTTTTCTTGTGGAACTCTTATTTTTGACCTAAAATAAGCTTATTTTTTGAATATCAGATCTTTCTGTAGTGTAGTAAATTTTTGGGGCTGAATGGGTTAAAAGCCTAAAAAATGTGAAGAACGTTATACAAAACTCTCTGTAACTTTACACAAAGCATTCATAAATGTTACGAATCTAAAAGGATTATGAAAAATTGCGGATTCTGTCAAAAGAAGGTATCGAGCCGTATTTTTGTAATTAAAGTATTGCAAGGTCGAGAATGGATTTATAACTAACTTTGACTCGGTTATTAAAAAATAATTACAAAATATTGCTACACAATTTCGTTTGCACGTATAATGTTATTGTACCACAATAAAAGCAGTTAAATTTTATCATATATGAATTTAAAGACAGCTTAGGTACCACTTATTTTTCCTCCCTTATGGTGGTGTAAGGTTAATCGGTTTGGTGTAAGTTTGTACAGATTTATGTAGTAGCGTTACTCCGTAACACTGTTGACAACTCTTGTCGCCATCGCTTTTATGGAGTTACATTACACCAAATATCGATTGAATCATAAAAGAGATTGGGCTTCTCCAAGTAGCTATACGGTGATTTTTTCTCATTTGATGGATATTTACATATCAATTATTAAGTCAATCGTATATTCTTTTTTGTTCGAGTAGTTAAATTTAAATTTAAAGTTTGTTCTTAATTTTGATTAAAAAACATTACATGCCTAATATATGGATCCTTTTTTATGTGTAAAAACATTAAAAAAGTCAGTTAGTGCTTAAAAAAATCCACAAAAAAACATGGGAGCAATAACTGGTTATTCCATATGTTTAACGTCCCAACGAAACATGTCATCTTAAAGAACGTGAGAGATTTTAACTAGACTTTTGTCTAGTAATTCAGCACAAACACGTGATGAATAGCCGGTGTTTGGAGTTTTTGTCTTTTACAAGGATTTTCCCTTCTATTTTTTTTTATATGCACTACAGCGCTTTAGTGATATTTGTAAAACTTCAAACGCTTAAAAAGAGAAATTTCTAAATTTCACACATCTGAAAAATTCATAATTATGGATGTTTTTTTTAAATGTTTATCATATAATTTATATAGTCTTGAAAACATTGATTTCGCATTTAGTCATTGAAGTTTTCAATAGATTCTTTAAAAACTATTTCAACATTTTGTTTTGCTATTCGCATACAAAAGTTTATTATCAACATGTACCATTTATTATACGTATTAACCCTTTCAGCACCAATGACTATTTGGCACCATCATTTTAGAATTTTTTTCTGATCGTCTATAGCCATTTATGATATCAAAAAGGACATCATTCGATTCTTCAAATTTTTTTCTATTAGTAAATATTTTTTATTAATCCCAATAGATATCAGCCCTATTATTATTTTTTAATTATGATCAGAAACATGATGACACCAAATGGCATCACTGGGACTAAAAAGGTTAAATATGTTGGAAGTGCTGGTAAATAAATGCGCGTCGATAAAATCATCTAATAAGAAAAATTAAATTTTAGAATTGTCTTATAAAATTTCGATCGTGGAGGTTAAATTAAACATTTCGTGCAAAATATGGAACGTGAATAATCGATGAAAAAGTCTAAAAAAGTGCACTTGAACAAAAAGTTTTGAAACAAATTCTTTTATGTAAAAAAGCAACAGAAAATAATAAAATGAAATTTACCAGGACAACAACTAAAAAATAAACAAAAGAATAAATAAAAGGACAGATTAAAGTTGGAACATTTATGCGATTTTGGGTAACCTGGGTGGTCTCTATACAGTATCATTATAGAAACCAACTTTAAATACCTTTTTTAGTGAGAATCTCATTTGTAAGATAGGTATATTGATAAATTGATCAAATTTTATAACGGCATACTGGCTATATTCAAAATTAGTTTTTGTGTGGTGATTGTGGTTTGTGGGTTATTTTCATTGTACTAAGTTATTTCGGCCAACATATTTTATATCTGCTTGCATTGTTATATATGTTTATGTTTTTTTTTTTTTCAAAATTTGTATGGATTAAACCTACACCAGTTCCATATGTACAGAATTGGCAGTCCTATCAAGTTTGAAATAAGTGGATTTATTTACAGTTTAAAATTAAAACTACTAATATTTAGTCCTTTTACGATTCGTTTAGTTAATCCTAAAACTTAAAATGTGTTATTTGATTTTGACAATATAAACATATTCTATATGATTTTAATTAATATACATTTTTAATAATGTATTATTCGCATCATGTAATTCTACGTATATATACTGTACGTACATATATTATGTAGATACTCTACATAATATAAAATGGACATTGTGCTCCTAAATTAAAATTTTATGGTCATCATAAGATTGTTAGAATTGTAACATATTTTTTTTTGTTGCATTTGTTAAGATTTCTCTTGAGTGATACTTGTTTCTATTTTATTGAGTAGAAGAATAAACTAACCTTTGAGTTCCTTTGAGTTTTCCATTTTTTAAAAAATATCTTCAATAAATTATTTTAAAACTTCAATTTTTTTAAAGAACTTTTTAAATAATTGATGAATAACCATTTAACAAAAATTTTCCTCATTTTTGTAATATTAAAATATATTTTAGCTTTACAGGATGTATTGCGAAAAAATAGAAACGTTCTGATAAAAATATCCAACCCATATAAATTAAGTTACATAAAAATGTCGCACTTGCCAAGGCCTTGAGTTTAATATATTCTGCGAAAAATTCCTGGGTTTGTTGTTTTAAGTTGTGTTGAATCAGCCGTTCCTAGAATTTTGTGATTTCGAATGTAAATATATTATGTGATAGTGTGTTTATCAGGAAACACAATTTTAAAATTGTAAATAGGTCTAGGTAAAAGGTCTGATGGTTTACAAACTATTAATGATGTGCGAGAAAAAGTTCTTTACTTGAGAATTTTTATTGCAAATTATTTAAATGCGACGACTGATAAATTCGAGAAAAATCTTGTTAAATAAAAATATTTATGATATCGTAAGTAATATTACTGATAAGCAGATCTTTTTGGTATGTTTGAAATAATGCATTTTTTGGTTAGGTTAGGTTTGAATTATCGTCGCACTAGAGCTACACGAGGGCTATTGGCGACGGGCGTCGTATTTTAGAACAATAGTCAGGTGACGAGCCAACACCTGAATAGGCACCCAACGCAACCGTTAAGGGCGACATCGTACGCAGCGAGAACTAATGTATTAAATAAAAATTTCACTTCGGAAGTTAACGATTATACAAAAAACTAATTTTTATTCTTTTATTTTTATTTTTCTGGAATTCTGTACTTGTTCAGAAAGAGTGTCGAAGGTAAACATTGAGATAAACATTAGGTTTTCGATATTGATAACTATTGCTGTTTCAAACGCTATTCGCTCACTTCAATAAGCAGATAAAATTTGAAAACTATAAAGTTAAATAGTGTCACAAAAAAGCAAATGTCATCATGTTTTACTAGTTTTTTTAAAAAGTCAACCCAAACTTTTCAACATAGCATAATTTAAGCTTCTAGAGACTATTAACTTATTCATGTTATTTCAAAACTATTCCTACCCTTCCATCATAATGTGAAATCTGATTCAAGAAAATGTCTATTTGATAGCATGTATTATATTACCAAGCAGCCTTGAATCAAATATGTCCACCTTTCTACCATAAATCATGCGACGTAGGTCTGGAATGACATATGCTGTGACATAACTGGGGACATAACATATGGATGTGGCATGAATTGAACGGGGCCGTTTTCATATTTGCGTCAAATAGTGTCACCATCAGTTAAGTTCGTTGATCGGATCTCTTTGACAAATGGAGAGCTTAGTTGGAGAACGTGCTAAGTGACAAAAACGTAGAAACGAGAAAATGAGCTTTAAAGTTTTTAGTTTGTATTCGGATCTGTTGAAAACGGTACATGCGAACCTTTAAAAATATACTAAAGTTTAAGTTTATGAAAAAGTGGAAACTGGTTATCGTTAAATGTTAAATATATAAAGAAGTTAGTTAGATGTTTATTGGCTCAGAGATCTCAATTTTTTCAAATATGTCACTTAGCACTTTCTTCCACTAAGCTCTTCAAATGGCTTGATTAATGGTTGTGAATTATTGTGGTTTGGAAATAGGGTCTTTGAATGGACCACATGGAAATGATGTGGTTTGAGTTTGTATAATGAATGAAGTTAGCAGTTACTACGTTTCCTGAGAATTAGTAGTCCATTAGAGGTTGGTTGATTGGTAGACATTTATTTCCATGCTTGTGTGCTTGGTCAGAGACCCGCTTATAAACCTTCGTCAAGTAAGGCAGACACAACACACATATTCTCTCTCTCACACACATACGTGACAGATGCTGCTATCTATCGCGCGCCGCCTCCATTATTTAGACATGTCCCTGAAGGGGATGGAAATGGTCTCCAGGGACCTGTACCCGTGGGAAACTGCGCACTAACCGCCCACAGGACTTTTGGACCCAACAGATTTAACGAGCACGTACTCCGCATATACTCGGGACAAACGCAAACATTCATGCCTTACCATTAAAGGAGCCGCTCCGGTAGCTCAATCGTTAGGACGTTAGCCTTTGGAGCTGCTGGGGTCGGGTTCGAATCCCGGTCAGGCATGGACGTTTGTGACCGTCAATAAATGTTGTTATTTGTCTATGTGTCATTTCTTTCTTTGTGACTGTTAATATTCTTTCTGTTTCTGTCCCACTTGACGGAAGCTTATGAGCGGTTCTCTGAACACGCACACAAGCTGGAACCTACCATACCATTAGAGGTGTGCACTGCACACCTCTAATGGGATGTTTGGAGCGATGTTTGTCTCTCGCGATGTTTGGAGCAATGTAAAAGAGCGATTAACCCTTTCAGTCCCAGTGATGCCATTTGGCATCATCACTTTCAATATTTTTTTCAAAATTTTAATGTCTCGTTATGACATCCAAACACACATCATTCGATTCTTCATACTTTGTTCTATCAGACAATATTTTACATTAATCTCAATTGAAGTCAGAACTACTATTTTTTTTATTTAGAAAATAGTCAACAAGCGTTTCTCCTGATTTTTGATAAGTTCACTTCAGTTCCACATATTTAAAACACAATTTAAACTATTTCGGTTAAAATAATTACTAAATTTTTTTTAATAATATGGTCAGATACCTTAAAATATATAACTCGAAGTGTTTTTAGGTAATATATATATTTTTTATTTTGTTGTTTTCTACAGTTAAAAAATTTTGGCATTGTTTCAAAAACCATATAAAAAATTTAAATGAATTTTTTTCTTAAGGAATTCGTATATTTGACCTAAAATAAGCTTATTTTGTGAATATCAGATGTTTCTGTAGTGTAGTAAATTTTTGGGACTGAAAGGGTTAAATAGTACTAAACTATAGCCACTTCGCTCCAATGGCGTACACACATGGAGACCCTTGCAGACTTCACTTCACAACTTCATTTAAAAAATTTTTCATACGAATTTTACTATTATAAACTGTAATATACAAACTTTCTCAAAAAATACCGATACCAAAGCAGGTGATTTATTAATTGTATTTATAAAAATATTATGTACCAAGAGGGTGAAGCTTGAGGGGAAGCCAAGAGGGACTTCTTGCAAAAAAAAAGAACGTTTCGTTTTCTCAGCTGATAATTTATGCGACATTTGGGGTAAAGCAATAAACTATTCAAAAAATATATTGGCAGAGATTGTATGTTTATTCGTATAGCACAGAAAAATGTATATTTTTATCACTCAAATTTCACTAAGTTGACGCCCCTTAGTAAATGTTAAACGATATTTTTTTTTTCAAAATTACTTCTGGCAAAGCATTCTTCTATAATAAATATATATCATTGTTTGAAAAACATGTTTTCATAAAAAAAGTAAGTGCGTTGGATTTTTCTCAGGATTTAAGGCGATAGGGGAAAATTGAAGACTTGTCAAAAACATACGTGGATAAAATGTTAACGAAAAGGCAGATTAGTTTGCAGGTAAAGCATTTGCAAAAATGTCTGTCAATACATCTTTACAAAAATGTTGACGCATTTTTGTTTTGTACAGGGATTCGCACCTGCTAAAGAGCCTTTGCCTGAAAAAAGCATGGACTATGCGAAAAATATCACTTCAAGTTTTTGATTTTTCTTTTTCTTTCAATATTCATTATTACATTATGAATATTTATTCGTACCGGTTGACTGGAATATTATTATGTACTGTATCACTAAAATTGTATTACGTTATTTGCAAGTTTTTAAGAAATTAAATCAACATTTAGAGTAAGGTCACTGGTTTCAACAAAAGTTAGATGATGATATTCATATTTGATTATATTCCGGGAAACATTTAACTATTAAAAAAACTTTAAAAAGAACTATTTATACAACCTAGATTCTAGAAAGTAAACGTTTTACTGATATCGATTTCAACGATAAAAGATGTATTAAACGTTAAAAAAAATTGTAAGTTTGAAAAAAAAAACCTGTACTAATGAAAGGAAGGCGGGCAGGGGGCAGGGCAAGACTGATATATCATTTTAAAAACAATTTTAACGGATTTAGCTTGTGATTATGAAACAGCAAAGTTTTGAATAGGTTTTCCATTTATCTTTAATTATTTTGGATTTAGTTTGGATTTTAATAACCTATTTTGTTTAATATAAAATGGACTTTGTTTGTAATATAAATGGACATTCGTGCTTTTAAATTCAAATTTCATGAATTTGAATTCTGTTAGAATTATAGTATTTTTTGCATGAGTTGACATTTCTCCTGAGTGATACTCTTAAATTCTATTTATTTATTGAGTTGTTTTTAAATTAGAAAAATCTTTTTAAAAAGCCTAACCTTTGAATTTTCCGGGTTTTTTTTTTAAGAATACCTAAATAAAATTATTTTAAAATTTCAAATTCTTTAACGAACTTTTAAAATTGATGAATAACCATTTAACAAAAATGTTCCCCATTTTTCTAATATTAAAATGCACCTTTGCTTTACAGGATGTGGCAAATTTGCCCACCAGATGTCGCCACTAACGTTACCTCGTGATGATCCCGGTAAGATGAATTCTTTTACTCTCTCTCTCTCTCTCTCTCTCTCTCTCTCTCTCTCTCTCCTATTGAACTCCTAAATTTTATAATTACAGAAATTCAAAAATTAGACAGTGTATAAGGATTCGAATTGCATGTGCATTTGTTGAAAAAAGTTTGTATTGGTATTTAACAAAACTAACTTAACTAAGTTTTAAATCTTTAAAATTAATTTTTATGACGTTCTAGTTGGTATAGTACTATAATTAGTTGATAACTTACAAATGTTTCAATTATGATTTTAAAAAGTCCCACTCGATCTAAATTACTTTTAAAATATGTAATATTGATAAATTATTTTGCTTTAGAAATAATTTTAAAAGCAAATGTATAATGAACATTTGTGTTTTGGAATAAATTTTAAATAGTAGATGCTGAAACTAGTTTTAAATTTAACGTATTTTTTCTGACAATTAAAAAAAAAAGAGTGAGTTATTAAGCATTGATATATTTTATATGCATGTTAAAACAAATTGCACCGAAACAAGTAGGTTTGTAATAGGGGCTGTCATCTGACGGATAAAACAGAAAGGCGGATATAGCCTTTATAAAACTTCCACCCTTTCTTTCTGCGTTATAAACGTTGTGGGTAAGCTAAAAGTAAAAATGCGTCTAGTATAAAACAAATTCTTAAATAATTTTTTTGAGTAATTTTATTGATAAATTGTGACAAAAAAAATTAATTTTTCGTAACCTGATTTCATAAGAAAGTACTTTCAATATTTCCTTTTAACTTGGTACTGTGCTAACTCTGTTAAAGCCTCTGAACGAAAATCCAAAGAATATCTCGAATAGAAAGGAAAATATTGCTATCCGAAACATAATACTTAGAATTTTCGTAAAATATGAAATTTTTAAAGATTTGTTGTTGTGGAAAAACAGCTATAAAATTATCATTTTTTTAGCCCTTAGATCCTGAAGCACAAGTTTCAAATGACTATGCTGCGAAAAGGGTTTTAAAATATATTTTCAACACTTAAAGAAATCATGTTTTCATGGAAAGTATTTTTAGGAAACTTTACGATTCTCTGAAATAACGTTTGAAGTATAGATATGTGCATTTCTTAAAGATTAAACAGGTTTAAAAATGGTAGAAACTTTTCACTTTGAGAAATGACACCGACAACTTCTTGAAGTTCAAGTTTAGAACCTTTAAAATATTCTAACTGCTTCTTTTAATGCTATGTGAAATTGGTTCTAGAATATTTCGTGAATATTCATTACTTGGATTTTTTTTTAAACACAACTTTTTGAAGCACATTCCTTATTCAAATAAACAATCTTCCGCATCGTCGAAATCTCTGCAACCGATATTGCAATTAAATTTTTTTCGATGATTCCAGGACTGTGATTTTTTAGTAATTGAGTTTTCTTTTAAATGCATTTTCTGAATAAAATAAATAAAAAATGCGTGTACACTTTATTGATAGTTTTGATTTTTTCTATTACTACACTAGTCAAAATGCTATTTTTTTTATTGTTGTTGTAAATTATTTCAAAAAAGGATTTTACAAACATAATTTGTAAAGTTCTTTTATTAATTATGGAAAACCAATTACGTAAAAAAAAACAGTTGTTTCAAAAATCTAAAACCCTTCCGAAATAAAAAGTACAATTTCACAAAAACATGTTACGAAAACCAGCAAAATTGCTGAAAGTGGTTGCAATGAAGAAGAAAACTTATTTCCTTAGGCTATTACTAACTTTTGTTTTATTTTTTAGCGATTCAAATTATTATTTCATTATTTTAAAATGTAATATGAAACTATGCTGAACAGAACATCCTCAATACTTACAATGATCTGGCTTTATAAATTATTTTAATTTGAGGAAAGATTTACTGTGTTTGTATTTTAGTTTTTTCATTACCATTAAAATTATGAGTAAAATCATAAAAATTTGAGTATTTAAGGGATAACTGTCTAAACCAATGCATTAATTTACACCTGCTAACTGTTGAAAAATCAAAATTCGATTGCCTTAAAATGGACTATTATTATAAGTTTTAGCTCTACAATTACTGAGGAAATAACTCCGCGACGTTATTTTTTTTTCTAAAAAATTTGAAAGCGTGCATTTGAATTTAGATTTGTTAGAATTTTTTTTATAAGTTTCTGTGGGTAGGATTTTTCCGCAGTGTGTGAAGAGGCTATAGTAACCAAGTAGCGAATCATCTTAAAGAGTGTATCATTAAAGATTTTTAAGAAAAAATTTACAAATAACGGGTTTAGAAAGTTGTTTATTCGATTTCTCGGAAATCGCATTTTTTGGTGTTATTTCCTTATCAAAACAACCTATGAAAATGTTCCAGCTTTTGTCTAAGAACTTGGATAAGTTCATTTATAAGAAAAAGGCCGTAAAAGAATCTTTTAAAAATATCTCTATAAATATATTTTTTCATTTAAGAGGGACTGTATGTCCCATGGAGCTAATGCATTAGTTTTGAAATCACAACTTTTGCAGAAGAATTGCTTTGCTATGTTATCCCATTTTTAGCAGGTATGGGAATCATCAGAAAATCACTTTAAAACAAAATTGAAAAAAAAAAAAAAACATCCGGTTATTTAATTATTAATTGATAAAGTTTTAAAATAATGTCGCCATCTTCTGTATATTTTTGGCATTTTAAAACTTCAAATTAATATAATTAAATAACTAGAAAACATTCTATTTTCAAAATTGTTTCATTTCGATGTTATTTGGATTCCCATACCTGAAGGCAAAAAGTGCTAGCATGGCAAAGCAATACTCCCGCTGAAGTTGTGATTCGAAAACTAATGCATTAAGGGACTGACAATCCCTCTTAAGGATTAGAATCAATTTAATTTCCTTTTTTTAAAATGCATTATTTGCTTTTCTTGCTGCCGACTTACAAGATTTGCGACCCAGGGCTGAAGAATAAGAGTCCTTAAAGAACCTTCAAATAAAACTTCAAAAGCAATTTATAATCACGTATCACAAAATAACTTGTCAACCTGATTTAGAGTGACTGCGATTTTTTAAAAATAAGGAATTGCTACATTGTTTGATTTTTGATTATCATTAGCATTTAAAATTACAATCCTAGTTAGATAATATATTTTAAACTTTGATACGATATTTAAAACGTGTTTTTACATTTAATATGAACTAAACGTGGCCAATAATATTGAGTTCAACTGTAATTTTGTTTTCCAACTGTTTGATTGGCACAGTAATTTTTGCTTCATGCACTATGCTATATTACCGTTAGTAAAAGCAAATTACCAACCAAGTACCTTTAAAAGTCCATGAAATTGCAAATATTGCAAAAAGTGATATCAAAGAGGCGGTTATCTTTTAGAATTAAACTATAGAATAGTTAAAGCCTTCATTTACTTTAAACATCCACCGTTAAACGTCATTTGCCAAAGCCTTTTCCTTTAACATAAAGCTTTATGCAATGCATTAGCTCTATTTTCTCCGTCTCCATGGAAACAGCATAGATATTGGATAAGAAAACCCATATTAATACGAATACCCTTTTTCGGCTTTTCTTGAAGCAATCAACAGCTATTCCGACTTATAAGATTTGCCGAAGATGGCGGAGTTCTCAAAGAACCTTCAAATAAAACTTCAAAATTAATGTGTAAGCACGTATCAGAAATAACTTGATCAACATGATTAAGAGTGACTTCGATTTTTATAAGAATTGCTTTGTTGCTTAACTTTTGATGTATATCAGCATTTAAAATTATAATCACAGTTAGATAATATACATTAAGCACTTTTTGTTGCTAAATATGTTTAAATTACCTAAGATAGTTTAGTATTTACCGAGGAAAGTATTTAGTTTTTACCGAGCAACTAATGCAAAAGTAATAATTGATGTGTAGGAATAATTGATGTGTAGGAATAATTTATTAAAAATAAGTTATGACTTATGACTTTCTTGGTGGGGGGCAAGATCGCTTAGCACTGCTACTTTTAAGTCTATTGTACTAAACCCCAGAAATGACACAAGCACAAGAGGCATACAAAGAAAGAGACGACACAAACACATAGACAAAAAACAACATTTATTGACGATCACAATCCTACATGCCTGACCGGGATTCGAACCCGACCCCAGCAGCTTCAGAGGCTAGCATCCTAACGATTGCGCCACCGAGGCTGCTAAAAATAAGTTAGTTACGTTTAATAACTTGCCTTACTGTTTTCAAGAGCAATCGCATTAGTCTAAATGAAAATGTAAAGGATTAGTGTTTTAGCATTTTATGTGTAGTTTTTTTTTTCAAATTACCGTTTATAGAATAACTGAAATTGAAATAAATGCTGTAAGTTTCCTAAAAAAATAAATAGTAGATAAATCATGTAATTATTTCATTTTATTTTTTAAAAAGGTTTATTTTTCATTAAAAAAATCTATTAACATAAAGTAAGAAAAAGCTATCCTACTCTATAAGAAAATAATCTACAGGACCTTTAAATTAGATCCAGAAGTTACAATAAATTTGAAAAGATTGTGGTGTTGAATTTTGACTTCCATAAATAAACGTTTATTGCAGTTAATAAATATATTTTTGCTCCATTATTCTTGAGAGAAGAAATCGTTTGGTATTGTTTTCTATTCTATTCAATTCAAACGTTAACTCGAAAATAATGTTCTGCAATAGAAATGATGATGGTATTACTTTTTAAAATAACATTTTATTTTTTCAAATGACAATTTTTCGAAATCGTTCTGTTTGCGTAAATAACAATAAATTTCTTTTCTTATAAATAGAACAACTAGCATCAACTGAAACTTAAGGTTATATTGTAGTGAAATGATACACTAAATAAAGGTTTTGTTCTCTCTTAAAATTTATATAAAAGATAAATTTTGTTACTTTGAAATAAATTGCCTTTTTCTGTTACTTTTACACATCCTCAGGAAAAATGCCTTGCAGCTATAAGTTATAACTTTTATTGTCGTCATATAATTGGTTGGCGTTTAGACTGAAACGCATTCAAAATTTCTCTATTTATTTTCATTAAATTCAAGCTGTATAGTTGTTCAAATTCATATATGCGCAATTACTAAAAAAGGAAGTTAAAATGATTTTGCAAAATATTTTCTCTAAAGTGCAATAAACATCAAGTTTAAAAATGAAATATGTACAATAGAAATGTGTATAAAAAGAAATGCGCACAAAAAGTAATATGTACTTTGGGGAACGATGTACCAATGAATCGGCGAATGTCCAACATTATATACTTTAAGACACAAGTAAGACATATTAAGTAAGACATAAGTAAGTAAGATATAAGTGAGACATGTGTATTTTGTCCATATTTGTTAAGAAATAAATATAAAATTATTTTCCTTAAATTTTCTAAATCTCCTGACATGGGCGCTTTTACAATTTCCAAACCCATAACTAATTCTTCATAAACGATTTAAATTTAAAATCATGCTAAGTAAAAAAATAATTTCCTTTATCAATTAAAAAAAGTATAAATTGATAATAGCTTGAGGCGATTGGTAGACAGGCTTTGTGGTAATAAATAGACGTGACTTTGCACATGAATATTGATTTGAAAAATTGTTTTGTTATTATTTTTTTGTACGGGATTATGAAGAAAGTTTTAGTAATATTTGACGGAAATCAGGAGCTAATAATAATAATACTCGTAACTTGGTGGATGCCATTGTTACTAGCTACAAAATACAGATGTAGCTCTTGTGCGACTATACTACCAAACAAAATCTGTATTTCTGTATCTTTAAAGGCGCAGTATGGCCTTAGATGCCCTTGTGCCATACAACCCCAAACATGCATCCATCATGTATCTTTAAACAGTTATATACATTGATTTTCAGTTTTTTTGCAGTTTCATATGTCTAAAATAAAAATTCGGATTTGGTCTCAAGTACTTTTTAGCAAAGCTAAATTTAAAAAAAAAGGAAATATTTTACATAAAATAAATGTGTGGTCCCTAGGCAATAAATCTTATAGATTCAGTATCGCCATTGAATTGAAATGGATCTTTTTACGATTATAGAAGGAACAACCTGGTATTTGTTGGCGAAACTTTAAAAAAAAAACTAATTTTTGAAGCATATGATAGTTGAAACTGGTCTGCATATTCTTATTTCTTATGCATGTATAATTAAAGGAATACAAGTCAACATTTTCAACAATATTAGAGCAGTTTAACTTATTATTCAATAAAGGGAAACAAAGTGAAAAGTTATGTTCTATTCAATGCTAAGTGAAGTTCTTTTGTTCTATTCATCGATACTGTTATTTTATAAATCTGAATGCAGCTCATATGCTGAAACCAGCTTTGTGGAGTAACGTTATACCAAATTTTTACAGTGAGATAAAAAAAAGTTTTTTATATGGCGTGACAAATTGTATTGTCACTGCAGCAGTCAATATCTTAATAATGAATTTTTTGAGTTAAATTGTTTTTTTAAAGAATTACTTCACTGAACGTATACGTATTAAATATTATTTATTTCAAATTATAATTAAAGAAAATTTATTAAGACTATTAAAGACGATTATTAATTATTAAAGACTATTTTAAACATAATTTTCAATAAGCAGAAAAAAAGACTTAAAACTTTAAGTCAGTATTTACTTAACCTACTTTGTAAAACAACCCATTATAATTACATGGTACAAAAGTCCTTAAACTATGTCATAGAATTTGCTATAACGTTTCAAAACACTTATCTTGTTTTAATTACTGAGCTAAATTTGAGTTTAAAGACACTCAAATGCCTTTAGAGAAAATAGGTCAAAAGTCTTTTCGAAAAAGAAGATTTTAAAGTGTTTTTACCAAATTTAAATCGTTCAAATAATTACTTTCCGTGTTTGTGTTACTATAAGTAATAGAGTTTCTAAAACTCATTTTTCTATCTACCCACTTGGTTTAAATTAAGTTCTAAGGTAAACTAAAGAAAATATAATTGTTTGCCTTCAATGTTGTACTTACGTTTTTATAATGATGTTTTGTTACAAATTCTGATAGAAAAAAAATGTGTAAACATTGATATTGTATAGGATAATGACATTTAAATAATTTAAAAATAAATTGAAGTTTATAACCATTTTTCTTATACTAAAGGACAATAAAAGGTAACTAAATTAATTAAAATAACAAAACACTCAATGTATATTCCTGCTATTTATTTAACAAAAAAAATCTCCGAGCTACTTAAATAAACACTACATTTTTTCAATAGTTAATACCTAGTTGGGATTTAATTAGTTTATAGCAGAAGAAAAAATGTATATAAAAATAGTGTCGTTATCGGTAATGTGCTTAAGACTGTTTATTATTTCCATTGAAAACCCTGTAGCAAAGTTAAAAGTTATTTTAGTTACGAAATTTTTTATAAGCAAAATCTTTTAAACAGTGTTGTTAAAAAAAACGCAAGGGAAAATAAGTATTCAATAGGCTTTTTTTAACTTTTAAATTTCATTGGCGTAAATTTGTAAGTGGGTAAAACTATTTTTCACAGAGCCTCTTTTATGTGTGTGAAAATGTGGGATTTCAAAGAATGAAAGGAAGAAATTTATAAAAATACCAAAATAAAATAACGTCATCTATTCAAAAATAAAGCTATATCTTCGAAACTTTTTGCATTTATGTGTTTTTATTAGAAGAACAGCCTAAAATGCTAACAGCCAATTTCAAAACTCGGCATTATTGTAGCATTCCATATTTGATCATAATGAATTTTGGGAAGTTATGTAATATACGCTAGAATAGTTTTCTTTTCTAAAACTCACATTCTTTATATATTTGCCCTTATACATTATAAAGTAATTATTTTGAGTTGTTGAATATTTAATTCATTGAAAAAATTATATTTCTATACCATTAAACTAAAAGCACTTGCTGCACACATTAAAAACCGATCCATTACTAAAAATAACTAAAGCACATGAAATAAATCCCCTCTTTCCTTCTCCAAATATAATTTATTTTCCATACCCTTCATATTTTTATTGATCGATTGATGGTCTTGTCCGGTGGTATTTCTTCAAACACTTCTTCGTCAAGGTTGTCTTTTCGAGCGCTGATGGAAAATGTCAGGACTCATTTTAAATGTATCAAAATTCGTAAAAGCGAGTAGTTAAAACAATTATAAATGTATAATGTAGATAAATCGCTAGTGATGGTAACTTTGATAAATAAAAATTTTATTAATTGAGGTTTTCGTAAAGAAATAGTTAACTTTATCGACACTTAGTTAAATGACTATTTAGTTATTAAAATTACCATACGAATAATAACTAAAATTCAATGTGGCGTAAACTCTAAGAAACTAATATCCGTCTTGAAAAATTAATAAAGGATCAAAAATAGTCATCATGAGTTTAAATGCAACATATACGATAACATAAGATTTCTTTAATTTTTTTTAAATATCAGAAACTTGTATTCTAGAAGCCTTAAAACCAGATGATAGTCTACAGGTTAGATCTCTACTTAGATTACAAAATGTATTCACTATAGAACGTTTGGTGCAATGTTTCTTAAAACTGGTAGCGAGTGTTGCCTCCATATCTATAAAGAGTTATGCTACACCAGAAAGCCGGAACTCCGTCTAATCTGCGTTTTAAACGACCGATTTTTTAAAAATATATTAATAGTAAAAAAGTATCGTAAATTGTCCTTAATTTTCATAATTAATTAATAATGGGTAAATATAGCTGTTTTGTTTTCGATTTTTTTTATATGATGCTGATAAAAAAATGGTTGGCGCATGTGGCAAGTAACCGAACTTATATTCTTTATATAAAAAATATTGCTGGTTCTTAATGGTATGCAGCTTATAATGCTTGGTTAAATGCTGCATTATTTTGATTTTTCATTTACTTATAATTCAAATAACATCAATCTAACGGCTCAGTGGCTAAACTGAACTAGGTTAAACGTGTCCGCCTCGTAAGCCCAAGATCGCGGATTCGAGCCCGGCTACGTCGTCGGATTTCCTAGATGGGAAAATCTTCGGCACGCATGTCATATGATTATGTAGCATGTAAAAGATCTCTGGCGGGCCCATTCGGCTTGGGTTCTCTCGGCAAAATTGAATCTCGGCATACTTTAATATCCACAGAGAGCTCAGATTCATTGTAATATGCGCGTCAAAATTGGTGCAACAAAAAAAAATAGCTCTCAGTTCTGGGGAAATTGCCTAGTCTACAAGGGCTTGACCACCAACGTCGCAGTCCCATTAGAGAGAAAAAAAATACAATCAATGTCGAAATGAAGAAGAATCAAATGTACACCTAAACCTTAGTTTATTTCATTTCTCCGGTTTAACCGGATTTTCTCTAACCAATTTAACCTTAAGCCCATTCAACCAAATAAAGAGAGTGTCTACTGTAGTTATAAAACACATGTGTGAAGCTGATTCTGCTCTCGAAATGAAAGAAGAATCAAATGTATACCTAAACCTTAGTTTATTTCATTTCTCCGGTTTAACCGGATTTTCGCTAACCAGTTTAACCTCAGGCTCTTTTAACCAACCAAAGAGGGTGTCTACTGTAGTTATAAAAATATATGTGCGAAGCTGATTCTGCTCTGACCATGCAAATCTCCAATGAGTCTTTGAAACATGCGATACTTTGCACTGACAATCTATCTTTAACTTGTGTCGGCATTCCAGCGGCACACCTCAATCAATTAATCGATTTCCATTCGAAAATGAGTCTTTTCGTATGCTTCCCCTACCTCAAACAGGACCATTAAATACACATTCTATCAGGAAACGTCAAATTTATAATCCGATTTTCGAAATTATTATGTCTTCCGGAATTTTCGCACTGGTGTTGCAGAAAGAAATTTTTGGAAGGAGTCGTTACGAAATGATTTCACTGATTTTCGGAAGGAATTTATTGGAAAAGTTTTAGGGGTACTGATGCTTGCAGGTTCCAAATTAATGAAAGAATTTTGTTTTGAAATGGTAGATTCTCCAATTAAGGCGGTTGATGCCAATCGTTTTGCTTCCGACATGGAAGTTATTCGAATAATTTAAAACGGAGTTTTCTGATTAATAGTTTCAATTCATTAATGTCATTGATGCTGCGTCATTAAATTATTATCGTTACTTTTAATTACTTAAAATGAAATGCAAAGATAATGAAAGTATTGCTATGGGGTCGAATGTCCAAAATGGAGATTGTGTGCTTTCGATTAGTTTTGGAAAGGGCCGATTCCGATAAGGTGTTTGAACATTGGTCCGTCTTTTTGTCTAAAACCACTCTACAGCTTGAACTAAAAGAGCTACACTCTGCAAATTTGGTACACGAGTTCCTAGTACCTGTAGGACGACATAATAATGTTTTCGAGAAAATGACGCATAGGCAAGAAGTAGATACCATTTGACTTTTTTTTTGTTTTTAAAGGTATTGCTATGGTAGGGTTCATATATATTCCAGCTTGGGTGCTTGTTCACAGAACCGCTTAAGGTATCGCTGTAAAACGAAAAGAGATTTAGACTTCAAATTTGGCAATGTTTAATAACGTTTTTTTTGTGTTGGAATTTACTGGACACGTAATTTTTCTTATAACTTATGCCTCGACTAAAAATTACTGTTATTAACTTCAGAATACTAGTTGATCTTAAATGCTCATCGTTTGAATAAAATTTCAAATTATATTTTAGACTAACTATTTTATATTTTCTTTAAACAACAGCATTATACGCGTTTCCGTTTAACTAGTCAACCAGACAAAATCAAAAGGGTTTAATAACATTGTTATTATATATTTGTAGCAGTCTTATCACTCATGAAACAAGCAAATTTATATTTATTTCACTCGCTCTCTGTTAGTGTTTATTTCTAATTAATTCGGATAAGAATAAAATAAAGTACCACACATACACGCTCGCCAAATTGCGCCTAGAGGCTGCTAAAAGAATAAAGAATTAAAATTTACAACAGAACCAAAACTAATTCGTTGAAATTTTTATCTCACTTTTAATCCCTCTGCAGTATGCTTCTATTTATTAGTGCATTGTTTCGTTAATTAACTTACAACTTATGTTTTGTTAAGAAACTTGGTTGCTTATATTCAAAGAAGATTTCTTAACTTGAAGAGCGAAAAGCTTAGAAAGAGAGAGATTTTGTTTTCTCTTGACTGTTAGGCAAAGGTAGGAAACATTGAATCTTTTTTTGTTTTTTTGTGCATCTAAATCGAAATGGTTAATTAAGAAAATAAAAGCATATTTTTTGATATTTTTTATGTTTTAATAACTATAATAATCTGAGCTTATAGGGAAGGAGTTGAGAACTGGATATTTTTTTACAAAAAGTTTAAATTTCGATAATGCCCAAAAATTTTTAAATTTTTTTACAAAAATTTACATTTTTTGGACAAAATTTTGGTAAAATTATTGAATTAAGTTTCTTCTTCTTGAAAGTGTTTCAAACATCAAATTGATATTTAATTAAAATTAATAAATATTTAATTAAAATTAATAAATATTTAATTAAAATTAATAAATAATAAATTTAAAATTAAATTTAACAGTTTTTTTTTTAATTTCTTGTTGTTGTCTAGTGAGATGTTTATGTGACAAACAAACCACAAGAAAAAGAAAGATAGTATTATTATAATAAATTAGTGGAGCACTAATGAAATAATTTTTAAGCTAACGCGGACTTTTTTTGTGATTTTGTAAATCGAAGTAAGAATATTTTAGTTGAGAAAAACTATTATATCTATATTTTAAGAAATACTAAAAACATGTTAAATACTATAAAAATGCTATTTTTGAAAATTTTTGGGGGTCTGGTCCTCTTTAAAGAACTTTCTATTTTTTGCTTGGTTACCCCACTATTTTGTCCCGGAAGTCACATTTTAAAATTGAAAATTTTATCAGTTTCAAATCCTTCTGTCTTTTTTTTAAGTATTGAAAAAAGTGATACAACAAAACCTCAATTTACCAGAACTTTTATCCTAGTAATCGAAACCCGCACAGTGTCGCCTGATGGCAATATACTGTGTTTGAAATCGTCGTTTTTGATTGTATACAAGTTTTCATTGCTGTTCGGCAACACTCAAATTATTTTTTTACGACAAACTCTTCGCGTATAGAGAATTTTATAGTGATTTCCTCTTAAAATCAGCTTTTGTAAAGTTTTATAAAACGAAATGTCAAAGTATTTATACGAATACATCTATTTTTTAAAAGAAATAGCACTTGCATATTTTCAATGAAAAATTAAGTAAATAATTTTGTCTCGTTTTATTTTATCGTGACATTCATTTTAGAATAATTACCGATGTCGTCATTTACCGTAAACGTTTCTAAATAATTTTCTGCCTTCGTTTTCATGTAAAATTTTATAAAAAATGTATATTTTACGGCTAATGTGCTTTCATGGGACAAACCCTTAAATAATCGATGTTCATTTTACTTGGGTTTTTTTCATCAAGCTGTATTTGACAACGTATGCTTTCAGGATTTTTTTTCGTATTTAAAATATTTTTTATTAACACGATCATCAATAAGCAAGCGTTGCTCCATACGTGCTTCGTAAAATCTGTTTAAGGCGCCAAGGTTATCAATGTTAAAAGATTTTATGTTTAATAAATAACTCCCTTTTTTGACATAAATTAAACATAATTTATCATATATACAATATTAAAAGCAAAAAAGAATTAAAATATTACAGGTGAACGAAATCATAATTTGTTACTTAAAATAATTGGATAAGAAATTCGAAATATTCAATTATTTGCAATTTGTTAATAGCTCTTTGTAGTATTATAATAATATGTATTTAAAACTATATAGAGATCATATACATTTTTGTAAAGATTTTGAATAATTTCTTTTTATATCCATTTATTCAATTTCTGTTTTTCAAGAAACATAGGGAAATCTGAATTGCCCCTTATATTTTTTCTCTTATTAACTTCTTACGTTAAGAAAATACTAGAGATTAAAATTAAAAGAATTAATTGGACATTCCTTTGACCTCAGTCAAAAAAATGTTTTTTCGGTTTGCTACTTGAAATTGTATCCCATCTTTTGTTATATCCTCCATTAAGCAATGGTATTGAGCCCGAAATTTAAAAAAATGTCATTAATAATTATATTTAAAATTGAAAAATTTATTATAAGTCTTGAAATTGTAATAAAGAGAAAAGTTTTATTGCAGTTATCTGGTCAGTATTTTTTTAGAAAACAAAAAGTTAAGTATCTTGGTTCCCAATTTCTTTCTTTTTATAATGGTTAAAAAAATTTAGTGGGAAGGTTCGGGCACCTTTAACTTCTATCTAATTACTCCAAGTATCATTTTGAAAATTAAAATCTACTCGATATGATGAGGCGGCAAAATTATTTTCCATTCTCATTTACGATATAAATGCTAGGCGGAGCAACAGAAGCTCAAATAAAAATAAATTCAAAAACAAATTACCTAATATTTTAAAGTCAGAACACAATTAGGAAATTAAACAATATATAGTTAAACTAAGACTTTTAAAAATATTAAAACCCATTTTGCATCATAGGTTTTATCAAAAAATGTTTGGACTTAGTGAAGATAATAAACGCCTTCATTTCCGAATAAAACGTTAACTTAAGGGGAATGGGCGCACTGGATCGTTGGTCTCTAAAGCAAAATGCATCAGTGTTAATCTAATGGAGAAAAAACTATATTCTCTGCCACATTTCTCCGGCTGCATTGAATATTTTTTACAACCGTTTTTTTTTTTCAAATAATAAATGTAGATAACTAACAGGTCTCTATAATCCCACTTTTTGAAATTGCTTCTAATACTCTTTGAGAAATTCTTTATTAAAAATGTTGAAAAAATTCGAACCCATTTCAAAAAGTGTGATTGTCAGGACATGCAAGTTAGCTACATTTATCACATAAAGAAATCCGTTTGTAAAAATATTCAATACAGTCGGAGAAATGTGCCAGAGAAAATATTTGTTATCGGATTAACACTGAGACACTTTGTTTTGGAGACCCGCGATCCAGCGCGCCCATTCCCCTTTAAAGTTTTTTTTTTTTTAAATTCCTACATAGATTATTATTTTTACTTATCCGATAATTTGTTTAGACATCAGACATCTAACTTTCGATAAGCAAATTTTCTTGTCAATCGCCCGTTAATGGGTTAATAACCATACGTTGGGGGCCTGGATGGCCGAGTGGTTTGGACCATTGCGCTAACAGTCTGCGGGCTGTAACAGGTGCGGGTTCGATTACCGCCTTCGCCCTGGGTGTACTCTCCTTTCTCTGTGACAGTAAAAAATTCTTTCTGTGTCTGTCTTACTGGACGAAGGCTTATAAGCGGGTCTGTGATCAAGCACACAAGCCGGAATATATATGTATCGACCTTACCATATCTTTATCTAACACACATTAACCTTTTCGCTACGAAAGATTTTTGTTTCCTCGTAATATCTGATAGGAGTATCATTATCGAATCCTTAGTTGTGGGCCGTTTCAGTAGTTAAAGGGTTAAGCTGTGAGTATTGACTTGGGTATGTGTTTTTCAGGTGATTGTGGCCGTTCACGTGGACAATGGCAAGTGGGTGGACGTCCCGATCACTCCGGACACCAAGTGTCAGGACGTCGTCGACTGCTGTCGGGAGCCCAGCGACGAGCAGTGCCATCTGGTGCACTCGGTGGGACTCGTAGGTAAGCAACAACACCCCATCAATAACTTAGCCTAGGGTAGACTAACCAGTGGATGAACGCTTAAGCACAATTGGTTTTAAGAAAATTCATACATTTTAAGAAAATATAGTTTCTGGTTTATGACAATGTGAACACATATATCATTACATGTAAATCATACAAAAAAAGGAGGCGACTTTATATTGCATTGCTTTGGGTCTTTTGGGGGTCCAAATTAAAAATGGTACAAAAGCCTAGTGAATAAACAGTTCTTTTACCAGTGAATGAACACAAAAATGTCCAGTCAATAAACATGTTGAATTTTAGACATGTATTTAATTAATGACCAGGACAACCAATCAGGTGTCAGAAACCTTCTACTAGATGAGAGGAAGTCAGAGTTGCCAATCCATATAGTGGAATGATTTTCAATCCTTATTTTTTAATTATATTTACCAAATGTTCATTCACTGGGGCCTGTTCACTCACTGGTCAGTCTACCCTACTTTCATAATTTTTTTAATTAAAAAAAAATAAGCTTGTAGCAGATGTCGTAAGTGGGTCATTCCATGTGAAATCACCCAAATTTAGGAAAATTTGTTGCCGAAGAGTCACCGATTTTTTTCAAAAAATTACCACTTAAACTTGTTGTGGAGAAACCCTCAAATATCAATTTTTAGCGCATTTTGTCGATTATTTGCTGAGATACGGACATTTGAAAAATGACCGTTTTTGACGAATTTCGGCCATCTTGGATTTAACACTATGCACTAAAACTTCAATAACTTGAGAATGAATAGTTCACATTTAACAATTTTGGTGTCCATTTGAAGCTATTTATATGAGAAATATAAATCTAGTGTTTAAAAGAAGTTTTCAAAAAATTTACCAAAGTTTTAGAAGGAAAATTAAAAAAATCACTGTTAAAATTTTAAAAATTTCAATAGGCTGTAAAAAAAATAGGTATATATTTTTTTCTTCGAAACTTGGTGAAAACATTAAATAATATGTGTTCTTTAAGTACAAAAAAAATTGGAGAGGTAAAATTTCTTAAAAGCTAGAAAAGAATTTTTTTTGCAACCCGTGATATTGAGCGCTACGGCTGCAATAAATTGAAAAATAATTCTTCAAAATGCACAATTTTTGTGTCGTTTTGAAGCTAATTATATGAGAAATATAAATCCAGTGTTTAAAAAAGGCTAAAAAAAGTTTTATTATAATTTTAGAAGGAAATTGTAAAAAAAAACTCCGTTAAAAATTTTCTAAATTCAATATGCTTAAAAAATATAACCCAATTTTTCACACCTGAAAATTGGTGAAAACATTAATCAATATGTTTACTTTAAGTACAAAAAAAATCAGAGAGGTAAAATTTCTTAAAAAATAGAAAAGATTTTTTTTTGTAACCCATGATATTGAGTTAACAAACTCACAAATGTAGGAGTAGGAATATATGACACTGAAAAGTTTCTAAAAAATAATTGTTAGTACTAGCAAATGAGATCCAGGTACATACCATTTTTAACATTGAGAAGAAATAATTTATTCCTTCCTGAAGTTTTCAAACAAGTGTTCAATTGACTTGGTTTCATCAGGGGTGATTTTGTATGTTCTCAACATTTAACAATCAAACAAAGGAGAGCTAAATAATCGTGTGTAATATAGCTTCAGAATTTTCACAGTTTGCAAAGCAGTTCAGTGACAAATAGTATATCAAAAGAGTTTTAGAAGTGCCTCTTAGAAAAAACAAACTTCAATTCTGCATTACTTAATATAAACACTCCCTGCACCTTTTGCCTATGGATTGTTTGTTTTTATTACTGAAAAATGACATGGTTTAGTGATGACTTGTTTTGATTTTTGAGGTTTTGTTGAATGATTTAATTTCCTGTGGTCATAGGTTTTGAAGAAATTAGGCAGATGTTCAAAGCTTTTTCCTTAATAACTTACCATGTGGATTAAATACTTTATTAAGACAGTGTAAGGGAAAATGAAAACTTATTAGACAGGAATGAGAGATTCAATTTATGTAAAATTATTGGATCTAATTACACTTTTATTGTTATAAAAACCTTTTTAGTGCTTAAAATCAAGTTAACTTAACTTGATAATGAAAATTTTATTTTTTAGAAACATTTTCATTGGCATATTCCTGCAACAAAGGGTTTTATAGCTCAGTACCATGAGTTACAAAAAAAATTCTTTTCTTGCTTTTAAGAAATTTACCTCTCCATTTTTTTTTGTACTTAAAGTACACATATTGATTAATGTTTTCACCAATTTTCAGGTGGTAAAAAATGGGTAGATATTTTTTAAGCATATTGAATTCAGAAAAATTTTAACGTAGTTTTTTTTTTTACAATTTCCTTCTAAAATTATAATAAAACATTTTTTAACCTTTTTTAAACACTGGATTTATATTTCTCATATAATTAGCTTCAAAACGACACAAAAATTGTGAAATTTAAAGAATTATTTCTCAATTTATTGCAGCCGTAGCGCTCAATATCACGGGTTACAAAAAAATTCTTTTCTAGCTTTTAAGAAATTTTACCTCTCCAATTTTTTTTGTACTTAAAGAACACATATTATTTAATGTTTTCACTAAGTTTCGAAGAAAAAAATATATACCTATTTTTTTTACAGCCTATTGAAATTTTTAAAATTTTAACAGTGATTTTTTTAATTTTCCTTCTAAAACTTTGGTAAATTTTTTGAAAACTTCTTTTAAACACTAGATTTATATTTCTCATATAAATAGCTTCAAATGGACACCAAAATTGTTAAATGTGAACTATTCATTCTCAAGTTATTGAAGTTTTAGTGCATAGTGTTAAATCCAAGATGGCCGAAATTCGTCAAAAACGGTCATTTTTCAAAAGTCCGTATCTCAGCAAATAATCGACAAAATGCGCTAAAAATTGATATTTGAGGTTTTCTCCACAGCAAGTTTAAGTGGTAATTATTTGAAAAAAATCGGTGACTAGTCGGCAACACTCACTGGGTGATTTCACGTGGAATGACCCAAGTTCCCATTTCTTATATACTTGGTCTTCTGCAATTTCAATGGTTGTTTCGGTTTCACTCTCAATATACGGTAAAAACTATGTTTTAGCTCACACTGTTAAAAATTTTGGCGCACGATTGCACCAAAATCGTGGAACTTTCTGGCTGACACCACTATTTAGAGTGAATTTACCAATTTTGGGTATATCCATAACTTTGATATACTCAAAATTGGTGTATCTACTCCAAATAGTGTGGTGACAGCTAAAAAGTTCTCGAATTCCGGTGCAACCTTGGGCCAGAATTTTTAACAGTGTGGGCTCTCCTCTAACGACTATTAATTTTTATTAAATCTAAAACACTTAATCTAAGTTATTAATGTGGCTAACAACGCCCCAGATAACAACAACTCAAAACGTCAACAAGTTTAAACTTTTTTATCATTACTATAGCCAGATCCAGAACAGTGTCTAATACAAATAATATACATTTTGTAGCGACGTTCATGAAGGCGTTTGACTGCTGATTGAGCCTCTTGGGTTAAACTTACCTTTATCTTACATAAATCAACAAGTCTTAGCCTTCTTTATTTATTTTTCAACTTTCTGAACTGCCTGGAAATGGGCAAGAATATATGGCTGTTATCTCTGCATAAATTTTTAATGAAATTTATTTCAAGTATAATATATTTGTTTAAAATACTAGATTTGAGTTTATTCATCAAGAGATGGTCTTAAAATGATTTCCAAATACAGTCTAAATTGTATGGAATGTCTGTGAAAAAAGTGGCAAGAATGGCTCCCCCCCGGCATGTTGGATGTTGAATTATAACTAATTTCATGCAGTTTAGAAAAATTGGATGCAAAGTCTATTTATATTATAAAATTGTAAGTTAGCATTTAAATGCTTTTTTAATCGAGTACATATGAGCCGAAAGTTTTATATTAACATCAACGTTTAAAATATAAATATTATTTTGTTGCACGAAATTATAGACCAAAACACACATTTAAATTCCTTGAAAATCAGATGCATACGAAATTGGACTGTTGTTACAGTAACCCTCTCATTTCGGTCAGCATTCCAAGAAAGCTTTTACTACTAAACAACATCGCTATTGTTACTTTTATACATAAAATACAGTCTAGCTTTCTTCTACAAACACCGGACCGGTTTGATGTTTCATAAACCCATTTTCTAAAGAATTGATGCTAATTTTCGCAGCATGTAATCCTCTTCTTAAGAGAAACAAATTGACGAAGGCGTCCCGAGTATGTTATTAAACTGTGGTTTGTGGTATCATCGTCTCTTAATGGCAGTTTGTGTGTCCCTTTTTGTTATCGACTTCATTCATCAATCTGCATCTTTTTTGTTTGATAACAAAAGCTAAATGGCGGGGATGTTACCAACATTCGTAAGTACCATGCAAATAACCGGTTGCAAATGTATGTTTTACGTTTCGAAATGTTTTTTCATCATAATTTGTGTCAAATGCGATTTTGAAACGTGTAAGTGTACTCAGATTTTGAGTATTTTTTTACTCAGTGTTGAAAATCTTGTTTTTAGAGTGAATGGTTCAAAAGTTTAGATACAATAAGCATTAGTGTGCATAATGTCTTTACATTATCTTTCATAACGCCAGTTCATCTTATTCTTCTACAGAACAAGCCGGTTTCGGAAATGAGTATATGCTATTTCCAATCTTGATTAGTATTTGCTCGGAGCATTTTCACTTAGTGACTTACTCAGATTTTAGTTTTTTTTTTGCTCTGTTTTAAAAATGTCATTTTTTGAGTGAGTGATTTTAATATTTGAGCATGTGTTTGAAATAATGTCTTTTATTATTTATGCTTTTCAAACTAAGTAATATTTGCTCGGAGCATTTTCACTTAGTGACTTACTCAGATTTTAGTTTTTTTGTTCAGTTTTAGAAATATCGTTTTTTGAGTGAGTGATTTTAATATTTGAGCATGTGTTTGAAATAATGTCTTTTATTATTTGTGCTTTCCAAACTTGAGTAATATTTGCTCGGAGCATTTTCACTAAGTGACTTACTCAGATTTTAGTTTTTCTTGCTCAGTTTTAAAAATATCATTTTTTGAGTGATTTTAATATTTGAGCATGTGTTTGAATTTGAAATAATGTCTTTTATTATTCGAACCTATGTTTGTTTAAAATTACCTTTCATAACGCCGGTTCATCTTCTTTTAATTCTACAGAACAAGTTGTACCGGAAGACACATACATGATGGATATTCTTAGCCGTTGGGGCCACAACTGGCCCGCTGTAACATTCCACCTGCAGTACAGCGAGCCGGTGGGAGGAGGACACTATTTGGGTAAGAAGCTTTTACACAAATTGCATTCTCATCAGCGTCGTGGCGCTATATTTATCGTGGCGCTATATCTATCAATGCGTTCGACACTTATAACTGGTTGTAATGAAGTGCTTTCTTGTAAATAGTTATTGTTTCGTAATGACTGACTTTTTGTTTGAACTGAAGTGATTTAAAGAATGTGTAAAATTTGGTGTTCGCCTTGGCGAGAGATTTGTTAGAACTTGCTAAGAATGTGACTGCTAAACCGTTTGTCCTAACACTTGCCGAATTTTACCGCCGACACTAACACTTAGAGTTAAATATTTTTGTTTATAAAATAATGTAAATGTTTAGAATAATGAGTAATATGTGTGCGTGCTCACTGCTCTGCTGCTCATAAGGGCAGAATCTATTAATAGCATCATGTTGCTCACATCACTCACGCGTACACTCTTAAAACAAAAGAGTGAAATCAGCTCCAATTGGAGAAGTGCATTTTCGACACTGGAAAAGAGTGAATATTAACTCAGACTGAATTAAAATCACTCGTTTGGAGTGATCTTGTCGGAGGTTTAACACACAAAGTATCCACTCCTTTCGGAGAAGTGCATTTTACAGACTGGAGGAGTGAAATTAACTCAGATGAAGTTAAAATCGCTCGTTCGTTTTAAGAGTGTACTACTTGAAATTTTCCCGCGTAAAGCCAGTGGTACGCGTACCACCGGTTGGAAACAACTGCTGTAGAACATTTGTTGTAAAGCTACTAACTTAAAACGTTAATGATATATTAACTTTTAGAGTAAACGTTACATTTTAGTTAACTTTAAAATGTTAGCGTAAAACTCTTGGTAGCAATGTTGCATGCAGCTTTACGGAGGAACTTTCCGTGACTAGATGAAAAAGTTCTCTGATGATGACAAAGTTACACCGAAAACGAGTAACGTTAGACCACAAAACAGGAGTAATCTTATACTATAAATAGTTGTGTGTAAAAAAGTAAAAACGAATGGTGCATCTGAATTCGTGGAAGAATTTAATAGCGTTACGAGCGTATAACATAACACATACCGGTGTGAAATCTTGTAATGAAATCCTCAAGCCAAAATTTCCTTCTAAAAAGCTTTATACTTCAATAATTCAATTAAAATAAAAAAAAGCTTTTATGGTAAGAAAATTGATAGTTTGTCTCAAGAAAATATATTTTAAAAAAGTAGCTGAATGTCAAAATTATCAACTTTTTTTTTATCCCACATTCCAAGATCGTGCAAAATAACAGAAGGTATTGGACTCGGTATTGAAAATCGATATAATATAGCACCTGCCAGTTACAATAATTGTTTCAGAAAAAAATTCTCGTCATAAGTATGATATTCGGTCATTTCAAACTTTCTCGTAATTCTTATAAAAGAAAATTACTATCGGGGTACAAAAACATGACAGCATTCTATAAAAACATCTTTGTATTAATTTGTGCCATGATTAATTGTGTCTCATATGTAAAATAACTTTTGGGTTAGTAAAAAGTAATTGATTTTCTCAATGCAACAGTAAACGTAGACGTAAATGAATATGTCAAAAATATTATTTCCTTCTCTGATTTACGGTAAATACAATATTCACCAAATTGATTCATAAAATTCCTCGTTGCATATTTAAAGCTTGGCATAGGCTCTTGTTTATCTTGTGCAATTTGTTTGTAAAAACCACTTCAATGAAAGTAAAAGGAATACTTAATAGTGTATTTAGATTTTAATATTCTTTTGGGTGGTAATTTGTATTTTCAGAAATAAAAAATAACCCCCACTAAAAATGCAGATACGATGTCATTCTGTGGTTGTACGAAGAATGGACACTTTTGTCATTCTCTATCATTTTTTTTAACTAAAAAATTTCAATTTTGTGTTTTTTACTCACTTTTGTAAGCCATGTGATACATTTTGCCGTATGTTTTTTAATTTGTTCTAAATATGGTTTAACTCTTTGAAAACTTGACCATTGTCACAACAACAAATTCAAAACAGACTTGTCTACTATCGTTTGGTTGTAGAGACACTACACCGTGCCCAAACTTGGCTGATGGGCTATAAAGAATTACTAGAGTAACTTTATATTTCCTTAGGAAACTTTAATCAAAATTAAAATGCACTCAGTTATTTTAGCAGCGCATTCCAATTAAAGCAAGTTCATATCTTAATTGAGTCAATTATAATAATTCATTAATGAGAAAAAAATAATGAATACGGTAGAAATAAGTTGACGATGGTTTGACCAGTCAAGGTAATTAAAGGCTTATCCGCAGGGCAAATTAACCAAGATATTAATGATATAATGTGATGCCTTTGCCCGAGTTCTCCTACAATTGAGGTTTTTATCTTGGGATTTATGAAGAACTTCCATGTAAAAAGTCCAGCTATCACATTAGTATTAAAATTAATGTCTGAAAATATTCTACGCATTCCTCATTAAACGACACTTGAAATAATGAAGTCTTCTACTCTGCTGGCATACTCAAATAAACAAAGGAAAATCACACACAAAAAAAGAGGAAATTCCAGAACAGTCATAAAAAATAGAACAATGAATGGAATTTCTGAGTCGCGCATATAAAAGTTTGGTATTTTATCGTTAATGACATAAATTGGGTGTGTGGCATCAATTTTTCTGTTGCTTTTTGAAAGTTTTTGAAGACAAAACGTTTTGTGAAATTAGTGAGTAACTGAAGTGAAGAGAGGAATTCATTATTAATGGTAGTGTAATTATGTTCAATTAAAATACTTTTGGAGCACATTCTTCTTTTGAAATATAAAAAATATTAAGAATTCTGATCAAACAAAGTAATTGTCACATAAGTTTGATAATTAGTACTTGTAGTTTGTGGACTTGCATAGTTATTTGATTTGAACTTAATAACAAAATTGGTTTATAACAAATGTTAAATAGCCCTTTTTTATGTAATTTGTTCTAAAATACTGTTTGAAAATTATTTATATTTCCTCAGCATATGCAAATAATACATAAGTTTATTAAAGTATACATACTCCTCATTTGTCACAGATTATCTTAAAGATCTGTCCATAAATCACATATTTTCTACATATTTTTTTATCCTTCACATTTAACCTACAAACCACCCCATTTAATAATGAATAATTGTGTTTAAAGTGTCTTAAAATAAGTTACTTTTATTGGGAGTTTTTATACAAAAAAGAACCCACATGCAACTTTCTGAACAAAACTCAAAATTATTCATCTTTTGAATTACAAAGATAAAATAAAAACGTAGCTATCACTTACTTATTATATTTTATAACGCACGCGTTTTAAAAATATCATATTAACAAGTAGGTTTGTTACAGAATCTGTCACTTAAACCGCTTCCACACACTATTTATGCTCACAGGAAACACACTACTTATGCACCTCAGAAAGAAATTCGTGTAACAGGGACTTCTAATTCAAAATTATAAACACCAAAATTAACTATTTTCATAAATATTCTTTGTCAAATTAAAAATTACTCATTATCGTTTGTTAAATTTGTTTGAAATTCGTAGAATAACGATGCAATTTTTTTAATAAATATCTTTTAGTGGCCACAATTTAATTTACAGTTCAAAAATATATAATTAGTAAAATTGATGCTTTAAAAATAAAAGCTAAACTGCATATTTTTTATGCAAAATTAGATTTCTGTGTACACCTTTCTTCATATATATATAATAAACCATCACAAGAACTCTATTGTGATATTACAACAATCCAAACCAAATTATAACACGTAAATAAATATTCTTTCAAAGGTTTTATTTTATTTATTTTAAATAAAGTTTCTCGTACGTTTGACGAAATGGCAACAGTGAAAATATTGAATGAAAATGAAATGTGCATTTTATTTCAAGTTGGATTTAAATTTTAGTTATTTAAATTTTAAATATACTTCAAATTTAAATTTTCTAATGAAATTTAGGATGTAACCTAGCCCGATTTTTTTGCTTTAAAATGACGTATCGCACTTGTTTGTGCGACATTTGGTTCGTTCTATGAAAGTGAGTGACGGACGGACAGACAGACGGACTGAACGATTATAAAACCTTCCACTTTTTACGGTATAAACGTAATGTGGAAGCTAAAAATTGCGTTGTAATTTTGGAACGGAAATAAGCTTTTTCAAAAAATCCGGAAAAACTGAATTTCAAATTAGAAGCGTTTGGCATTGCATCGCTACCTAAGCCCTCCGGCCGTCAAGGAGCTTATTTATAGTGTAAAAATCATTTCCTTCGCATGAAATGATTTTTTAATTATCAAAAAGTTTTGTAATGGTTTTTTCAAGACATTTTTTTTGTGAAAACATATGTTAATTAACAATTTTCAATACAATTTTTTTTGAAAGATAATTAATATTTATTATTTTTACTACTAGAACACTCAATTCGATAAGACGTTGTACAATTTTATTAATGAATCACGTAAATCACGTTGTATAGACAGTATATGAAAAAGCCAATTTGTAATAGTCAAAATGCTAAAAAATTTAACTACTTATATTTCTACCATCCATAATTAAATATCACGCTTCTAAAAACCATTTTTAATTATCAAAATGCTAAAAAAATTTACTACTTATTTTTCTTCCCCCAACAATTAAACATCACGCATCTGAAAGCCAATTTGCACTAGTCAAATACTACAATTCTAAAATATTTAAATATATTTTCTACCACCTATAATTAAATATCACGCATCTAACCGCCTGATAAAATCAAAGATAAAAAAGAACCTAAAAAGTGTCGATCGAACCTTCCTGATTCCGGCAATCCCCACTTGGCGGCTCTGTGGTCTTTTTGCCGGATTGGGAAACCCCGGCCGGATTTTCATTCGTTTAAATGTCCCGGACTGTCCTGTTGTCGCAGACTTCTCTGCAGAACGTGGTAGATCTTTTTATTGCGTAATATGCCGGCTGGTGTACTCAGTAAGTCAAGACATATTTAATTTTTTTTCTTTAGATCAGGCTCATTGATATCGGTGTTTTTTCTTTGTGGGATAGTTTTTATGTATATTTTTGGATGGGATTTGTTTTAGCAACACGTGTTTGTTTTGATGTATTTTCAATTTATGGCTATTTTAGCTTCCACACTACGTTTATAAAGTAAAAAGTAAAAGGTTTTATAACCTTTCATTCCATCTGTCTGTCCGCCTGTACGTTTGTCACCCATCCAAAATTTAAAAAAAACTAAACATTTAATCGACATTAAAATAACATGCAAATTGCGTTTTTATTCATTATTTTCACTGTTGCCATTACATAAATCGTACGAGAAACTTTATTTAAAATAAAAATAAAACTCTCAGAAAACGATAAGGGTAGGGTAGGGTAGGGTATTTTACATATATATTCCGACTTGTGTGCTTGCTCAGTGAGCCGCTTATAAGTCTTCGTCAAGTAAGACAGACACAGAAAGATTTTTTTTACTGTCACAAAGAGAGGAAATACACCCAGGGCGAAGGCGGGAATCGAACCCGCGCCCGTTACAGCACGCAGACTGCTGGCCTGCGATGCTTACCACTCGGCCATCCGGGCCCCAGAAAACGATAAAGAACAATTATCAAATCCGCAAAAGAAGATACAAGAAAATTATTAATTTTGGCTTATAAAAGTTTGAATTAGAACTGGTTAAAGGCCTTGTTTGGTGAATTTCCTTCTGAGGTGCTGTTAGTGTGTTTCCTGTTGACCGTAAATGTTGTGTGGAAGCGGTGTAAGTGACAGATTCTGTAACAAACCAACTTGTTTTTAAAATTCGTAGCACTGAATTTTAATCGCGAACTTTTAATTTTTTTTTCGGCTTTGCCGGTCTGGGAAATTAAATGCATATCAGCATATATTTATATCTATAAATCTCTTAATATAGTTTTTGTATAGGTGGAGAACATTAAACTTTGTCTTTTTTCTTTGTGGGGTGGGTTTTATGTATATATTTTTGAATAATTCATTTTTGCAACAAGTGTTTCTTTATATGTATTTTAAATTTAAGGAGCTAAATTTTAATCGTAAACTTGAATAAGATTTTCGTTATTAAAATATTTGAATCCTATAATACGTAATTTCTAAGCGTATGTGTATCAGAAAATAAATTTTGTTTAAATTTTCTTTAGGTTGGAAACATTGAAAAAATGTTTAGTGGGATTGGTTATATGTCTATTTTTGGTTGATTTGTTTTAGAAACAAGTGGTTTTTAATATGCATTTTAAACTTGTGGTGCTTTTTTTTAAAATTCGTGGCACTAAATTTTAATTGTGAACATTTAATATTTTTTTCCGGCTTTGGTCAGGGTAATTAAATGCTTATCCACATATATCTCTACTTCTATATCTCTTTATATATTTACAGTGTTTTCTTAATTTCGGGAGCATAAAAATTTGTCCTTTTTTGTGGAATCGGTTTTAAGTATATTTTTGAATGGGATTAGAGAGTTTTCAACGACTTTTTGTTTAGATTTTAAATTTGTGGAGTATTTTTTTTTTATTTCGTTGCGCTAAATTTACTGTCGCGAACTTTAATAATATATTTCTCCCAAATAAAATATTTGATTACAATAAACACTAGAGGAATACTTATCTAGGGGGATGTGAATATAGTTTTCAACTAAATATTAATGAAGTAATTTCTTAGCGTATGTGTATCAAATAATATTTATTAATGAAGATTCTATGTTTATTGAAATCTTCGAAATTTGAAAAAAGCAAAAAAAAAAAAATTAACAACAAAAATAGCTAAGTTAAAGATTTATTTTTGAAATTAAGAAAGTATAAAAACAAACACATTTGTTAAAATGCTAGATAAACTTACTATGTATATCAAAAAATCTATTTAATACTTGTATGATTATATACAAATTGGGTTTTTAAGTTATTAAGTGTGATTTTGAAACTTTATAAAATATATTTTGTAATTGAATTTTCTTAGAATTTTTTAATTGTACTATTAAAAGCGCATCCTTTTGATTCTTGTGAAACTAATTTAAAATCTAATTAAAATGGATTATTTGGTGTATAAAGTCTAACTAACAAAAATATTTAAGTTATACTTTTGGCGAAAAGTGATATTAAAATTTCTAAGTATAAACTGTAAAAATTTGGGGAAACATTACTCTATGAATCTGGTGGCATAATGTGGCCCCTGGCTTTATGGAGCAAATTAAAATACAAAGCCAGGTTCAAAATGTGTTGCCATAAGTTTTATGGAGTAACGTTTCATCTAATTGTTACAGTAAGTCACGAAACTTTATTATAAAATGATATTTTATGTAGTTAATTCTATTACATGGGTAATTGTGAACTCACCAGATTTATAGAGTAGCAGTACACTAAGTTGTAAAAAAATGTAAGTGGTATAGTCAATAGTCATTGCCACAAATCTACTTGTGAATTAACAAACATCGAAAAATCGTTTTGGCGTATCCATTAAAATCCCATTAAACGCCGTTTTTATAAGTCCATGTAGGAATTCATAGATTAAAATACTTTTTGTTAATATATTTCTATAATGTTGTAAATAGATTATGTTCGAACTAAGTGAGGTCTTTTAAAATTCAGTACTGATGTTATTTTTGTAAGTTTAAATATCTTTTAATGGTAAGATGAATTTTAAAATTTTTTTTAATGTATTTTGTGCAGTATTTCCATCATTTCAAAAATAAAATAATAAAAATAAAGCATTAAAATCATTGATCTAGAATTTTTAAATATTTCACCGTGGAAGCATATTTTTATAACTAAAATATTTTTCGGAAACAAGAAATTATCTGATATTAGCATACATTTAAATTCAATATGTCTGGATATATTTTAATCTCCGTCGCTTCATATATATTGCTTTTGATGGAATTTACCCTGTAAGATTCAATAAAAAACTCGGATCACATTTTTTGGGGATTTAAATTTCTTACTTTAAGAAAAGTTTCCGGAGGTTAAACGGTAAACTTACATTTTATTTAAAAATATGGTCGATATAAAACTTTTAATTTTAATTTTAAAATTCTAAAATTTATTTGAAAAAATGAATACATAATTTAAAATGAGTAGATCACTTTAAATTTTATCAAACCATTTAAATCTATAATAGTTTATTTTATTGCGTATAATTTTAATATTTCGCCTTTATTATCTAATTCCGTCAATGAAAAATTTTAGTATTTCGCCTTTTATATCTAATTCCGTCAATGATAAATTTCAATATTTCGCCTATTATATATAATTCCGTCAATGATAAAGAAACTGAGGGTTTTCAAACTAGGCTTATAAAGATGATTAATTGCTTGAAAAAAACTTACTTAGTACACATAGGCAAATTTTTTAAAAGTTGAATATATGTCTTCTTGCTTAATGTTCAACCGTCTTCCGTTGAGGTACAAAGTTAAGTGTGCAAGTTGAACCTTTTGTTAGTGTAATAGTGTAATTACAATAGTATAATAGTTATTGTTAGTAAAAAGTTTGTTAGTAACAATTCCTCAAAACATTATTTTAGCCATCCAACCTCCATAGTCTTTCAAAATGTTTTGATTTTAAACTAGTTTAAAGACCAGCGATATCTAAAATGTCTAATCAGTCGTTCTTTTGAATATTGGTAGTAGTAATTGCATCAAGAACAAAGTTCGTGACCGGAACACTAGCTCCAAAATTCTCCGAATACCATAATTTTAATACTCAAAAATAAATATCACTTTAAAACAGTAAAAAAAAATAAGTATTTTTTTTCAAATAAATGTTTTAATTTTTAAATCGTCTTGAAATGTACAAAAGTGCTGTTTTTTAGGGCTACCTTGCGACTTTACTTTATAAGAAACACATGTTTTGATAATTATGTCATTGTAATAACTACAATTGAAAATCACACAAATGTTTTGAAAAGTCTAAACTAAATAATAGGGGAAATGTGTGAAACTATGTTTTTTTTTTCGAATCCCCATAAATTTACGAATGAACTTAATTAAAGTGTGGAATTTTTCGGAAGATATCATTAGAGCAATAAATTCATATTGAAACTATTATACGTACTTAAAATATTAAATATAGGGAAATATAAGGCATATATGTGTAAGATCCTACCATCATTATAAGCGCACATCATACACTCTTAAAACAAAAGAGTGAAATCCACTCCAGTAGGAGAAGTGCTTTTTCGACACTTGAAAGGAGTGAATATTAACTCAGACTGAGTTAAAATCACTCGTTTGGAGTGATCCTGTCGGAGATTTAACACACAAAAGATTCACTCATTTCGGGGAAGTGCATTTTCTAGACTGGAGGTGTGAAAATTAACTCAGACTGAGTTAAAATCGCTTGTTCGTTTTAAGAGTGTATATATATAATAAATATATCAATTTCCTCCTATATTAAATATATCAATTTCAAAACGTGATAGTAAAGCTCATTTTAAATAATGATAAATGGTATACCCCACCATATACTTCCTTTATATATAATCTAATGAATTTTTAAGCCCTACTTCCAACAACCGAATCCCTGTCTAACTGTATGATAAATATTTGAAATCCTTCCTTACTTAGCACAATCCCCCTTGATAATCGGTTTTACATGAACCAGTCTATTTCGTTAATTAACATCGCTTGTAGGTTAATTGTCGCTAATGTAAAATTTATACTCCCGTAAACAAGTTCCAGAAAGCATTAAAGCAGGCATCCCGAGAGTGAAAGTAGCGGATAAACCTCACTTTGTTCCGTTCAAAAAACAAAGATAACATAAAATAGTTGCCGGAAAGTTCTCTTATTCTAGCGTCGCGTCGTCTCTAATAGGGATTCTATTTCCCTGGTTATTTCTTTCACGGATCATCAAGGCGCTTGGAAATCAAGCGCACTGAGGGAACTATTGGGATCAAAGGGTACACTTCTAAAACAAAAGAGTGAAATCCACTCCTGTAGGAGAAGTGCATTTTCGACACTGGAAAGGAGTGAATATTAACTCAGACTGAGTTAAAATCACTCGTTTGGAGTGATCCTGTCGGAGGTTTAACACACAAAGGATCCACTCCTATAGGGAAAGTGCATTTTCGACACTGGAGGAGTGAAAATCAATCAGACTGAGTTAAAATCGCTCATTTGTTTTAAGAGTGTCTCGTATATAGGAGAAGTGCATTTTCGATACTGAAAAGAGTGAAAATTTACTCAGACAGTTAAAATCCCTCGGTTTTTTTTTTTAAGAGTGAAGGGTAGGTACATATATATTCCGGCTTGTGTGCTTGATCAGACACCCGCTTATAAGCATTCGTCAAGCAAGACAGACACATAAAGAGTTTTTACTGTCACAGAGAAAGGAAGTACACCCACACTCGTTGCAGCGCGCAGACTGATTTCCAGCGATCCAAACTTCTCGGCCATCCGGCTCCCAATGAGGATCGCAGTATTTATCAGGGATCTGGGTCAGAATCGCGACAGCTGAATCAGTATTAGTTTAACTTTTGTTGTACATTTTAACTTCAAATAATTTTGTTATTTAAAAAAATTCCAGAAATTTAGATTCAAACGTTATTAACTTTCTCTAAACATGGAAAAATCGTGGACACTCATTTCATATGATTATGTGCCATGTAAAAGATCTCTTGAGTACCTATTTGGCTTAAGTTTCCTAGGCAAAATTAAATCTCGGTTTACTTTAATATCTACAGAGATCTCAGATTCATTGTAATCTGAGCGTCAATATTGGTAGTGAGAGTCGCCTAGGTAGTGCCACAAAAAATGGCTCTCAGTTCTGAGGAATACGCCGAGTCTGCAAAGCCTTAACCGCTTATAAAGCTGCCCCGTTGGGATTTTTTTTTCTAAATTTCTAATACCTATTAAATTGAACGATTTTTTATGCAAATAGGGTAGAGATATTTTCTACCCTTCCCTCAAAAGATTAAAAAACAAATCCCTGTTTCAAAATGTAAAAATATTAATGCAATTCGTGATTATTAATTTATAGATTTGTCGTGATTTCGGTCCAGTCGGGGTGAACAGGTGGTGACCCAGCCGCCATGGAACTCCAGAAACTCAAGAGAGAGCTCGTAAAATTTTAAGGGCGAATGAGCCCGAAAGATTTCGGGTCTCCAAACCAAATTGCCCCGTGTTAATGCAACGTGAAAAACGATTTTCTAAGCCACATTTTTATGGTTAGTTTAGGTTTAAATTATAGTGGCACTAGAGCTACACGAGGGCTGTTGGCGACGGGTGTCGTATTTTAGAACCACAGTCAAGTGACGAGCCGACACCTGAATAGGCTCCCAACGCAACCGTTAAGGGCGACTTCTTGCGCAACGTTAGGACTTTGAGGGATATTAAACAAACACTCCTTTACAAGGGGTATTATTTGTTGGCCATTTTTGACTGCACGGGTCGTTTACAAGTCGGAAGTTACTTTGGCCATGCCCGGACCCGAACCTGGGACCTTTCGCATGCTAGGTGAGTGCCTAACCGAATGGTCTCCCCATACCGCATTTTTACGGCTGTATTGAACATTTTTTCAAAGGGGGGGGGGGGGACTTTTTATATGATAAATTTAGCTGACTTGCACGGCTCAATGATATCAATTTTTTAAATTGGTTTGAATATTTTGTTGTAAATTATATTAAATGTAAATTATGTATTTAAAATTTAAAAAAAATATTCCCGAGAACTGAGAGCCATTTTTTGTGGTATCATCTACGCGGCTTTACGACACTGGAGTGAATTTTAACTTAGTATGAGTTAATATTCACTCCAGTGTCGAAACAGTTCCTTCCAGTGTCGAAAATGCACTTCTCCTACTGGAGTGGATTTCACTCTTTTGTTTTAAGAGTGTGGATGTTAAATTATACTGAGATTTAATTTTGCCTAGAAAGCCAAAGGGGTCCTGAATAAGATCTTTTAGAGAAGTCCCATAAGTATATATGTTACAATCATACAGTGGTGGAAATTGATTTATGAACTAACATTCTTTTCACCAGATATCGCTTTGTATTAAGTGCTCACAATTCAAATTTTGTGTGTCGGATATTCAAAGCACAATAAAGAAATTTCACACTTAATTTTTTTCAAAAGATGATATTAAACAAAAATATATCTAATTTTAGTTTTTAAGCATGTCAAATGATGGAAATTGATTTATGAACTAAAATTTATTTTGAACCCAGGTACTAAATATTTTAACTAGTTCTTCATTTGAACTTCAGGGGAGCTTACTATCAGTGTTTATAAATAATGTTAAGGCCAAATTTGTTGAAATTTATCTGTTTTATTCCCATTTTACTAAATAGGAAAGTTTGCGGGACTGCCTGAAGCCAAAAAGGTAAAAAATGACCCCTATATAATATTGTACCAAATCTGTAAGATAAATTAGCATATTAATTAAGAGATCAATAAATATAACTCATAAATATTTGAAGATTCATTCTGACTTCTGCAAAAACCATCATTAAAAAAGGTTTAACCCTCGTGGGACGAGGGACAAAAGCAGGATTATTGGACTTGTATCCCAAAAAGTTTCCATTTGTGTCAGCATTTGTGCATTACAGGGCGAATTTGTTATGAACAATCACTTCCTGCAACTCCCAGAAGAGTAGGACAAATATTGATATCGTCGTCGAACTTGAAATGTTCCAAAATGAAGGATGGTCCAAAGCGTACTCTTCACCATAAGAACAGGCTATTAAAATATAGTCGTAACTACATGAAAATGGATTTGGGTGGGGGTGGAGGGAGAGAAATGGGAAAAAAGTGAAATTTGCTGATGAAAAAAAGTGAAATTTGGATGGACGTGATGGTTTAAAATGTTATTGAAAGGATCTTCGGAAATAACCAAGATCTGTCTTCAGCAGAAATGTTAGTGGCGGAAGTTTGATGGCTTGGGCCCCGATATCTGATGATTGAAGAAACAAGGTTATGTTTCTGAAGGGCTGACAAACATCACCTTATTGCAGATTAGTTCTAGAAAATTCTTTAATTCCTTTTTGCATGGCAAAACTATGCTTTTGATTAGATTTTTATGCATGATAATGCAAGTATCCACATTTCAAACGAAATGGAAGACTGGTTAAATGAACTAAGTGTTGCTCATTTAGATCATCCTGCCAATAGCCATGACTTAAACCCCAAGAATAATGTCTGAGATCAATTGGTTTGAATAATTTACTCAAATGGAGTATGGTTTTAATGAATTTATGGAATAGAAGGACTTAATCACTAAAAACTGCAAATTGCTTGACCAAAACTTGACCCAAAGTTTTGTGTTGTCTATGAAAAACAAAATCAAGGAAGCATAGCGACAAAAAATAGTTTTAGCAATTATTAATTGAGATTGAATGCAAAAGTTCATAAATCAATTTCCCTATGCTAAAACTAAAATATCAACAAAATAAATTGTTTACGAATTTATATAAAATTTTATTTACGTGTATAATTTATAATGCAAAGCCTGTATAGTATATAAAATTTAAATCGATAAAATGCATTTAATAAAGAAATACTGTTAAAAAACTGTCTGTTCATAAATCAATTTCCACCACTGTATATATTAATCCGTTTGTAAAAATATTCAATACAGCCATAAAAATATGGCTTAGGAAATCTTGTTTCCTTCATTGGATTACCACAGAACTGGTTATAAATTAGGTTTGAAGACCCGCGGTCATTCCGTCTCATTCGCCGTTAAATAGTGGGATTGATAATGGTGGCACCAGGGCTAGTAGAAAACGGTGCTAGGAATTGTGTCATCAACGGTATGGTGTTTGGCGAAGAAGAATGTCGATTCCGAGAACAGTATTCCCCTGACAATTAGTTTTCTGCTCCTGGCTAACGAATTTATTTGGCTGCACAGATGAAGAATAATGCTTTGCTGTTATAGTGCGTAATTACGAATGTGTTGAATCTGTATGAGAAAGTGTTTGAATGTAAGAACAAATACCGATCTCAACACAATAACGACGACTTTGTGAATTACCATTACCACCTTCATTTATGACCGAAAAAGTAAAGTATTTAAAAAAAAAATAATTTTCTGTGTAATCTGAATTGCTCTGAATAAAATTTTCACGAGTATGGTATTCAGTTGTATTATATTTCGTTTGTTGGGATAAACTTAAGCAGAAAGCAAATTTTCCTACCATTCGTTAATGGGATAAAATTGGATGAGGTGGGAATTCCGATTATTTTATCCGATTATTTTTAAGAAAAACTTGAATCTGAACTAATCATTCAACATTGAAATGACCGAGTTTAATGCAGAGATTGCAGACCGGGTTGGTGGTGGTAAACGTTTTCCGAAAAAAAAAATAACTTTAATAATAGTTTTTCTCGAATAGTTTCAAACAATGAAAATAGGGTAGACTGACCAGTGAATGAACAGTTGGTAAATACCTACATTTAAAAAGTAAGGATTAAAAATCATTCCACTGGATGGATTGACAACACTGACTCCCTATCATCTAGTAGGAAGCTATCTGACATCTGATTGGTTGTCCTGGTCATTAATTAAAATCCAACATGTTTATTGACTGGACATTTTTGTGTTCATTCACTGGTATAAGTACTGTTCATTGACTTGGCTTTTGTAAAACTTTTTAATTGGACCCCCTAAAGACCCAAAGCAATGCAATATAAAGTCACCTACTTTTTTTTGGTTGAATTTACATATAATGACAGATGTGTTCACATTATCATAAAAAGCTACCCGCAAACTATATTTTCTTTAAACGTATGAATTTTCTTTAAACAAATTGTGCTTAAGCGTTCATTCACTGGTTAGTCTACCCTAGTTTGATTTTTTTTTAACGTATTACGGGTATATTTAAATTTTGAATAAATAACTTTACAAAAAGTATTCGAAGCAATTTTAAAAGTGGGATTATAGAGACCTGTAAGTTATGTGCATTTATTATTAAAAAAACACGGCTTGCAAAAATATTCAATACAACCGGAGAAACGTGGCAGAGAAAATAGTTTTTTCCCCATTGGATTAACATTGAGGCAATTTAGTTTGGAGACCCCCGGTCCAGCGTGCCCATTCCCTCATAAAAGTAACTCTGTTGCAGTTTCAGTTACTTAATACGAAAAATAACTAATTACAGTTAATTTTAGAAATTTCAAGTTATAAGAAAAATAGGTACAATTAACTTATCGTTATTAATCTTATCTTTTCCCAAAGAAAAACAATATTAAAGAAACAAGAACAAAAACAAAACAATGTAATTCGAGCTAATTGGCACATTTTTTTGTTATTTAATTTTGAAAGGAGTTACATTTCTTCTTTACTTGCAGTTTTAGTTACTTAATACCAAAAATTACTAATTACAGTTAATTTTAGAAATTTCAAGTTATAAGAAAAATTTCAATTTAACCTCCTTACAGTTTTTCAACATGGACTAAAATAAAAGAAACAAAAGCACAAACAAAACAGTGTGTTTCGAACCAATTGACAATTTTTTTTATTTAATTTAAAAAAGAGTTACATTTCAAAATTTGTGTATGGAAGCCTTCAGAAAGAAACGGAAAAGTAACTAAATTGTTCCTTATTTACTTAGTTACAGCTACTTTCTGAAAAATCTTACGGCGTTACCTAAAAAAAGTAACTGCTACAAGTAACGCATTTCTCCAATCCCTTCTATTTATCATTTCATAACTCAGCTTTTCGATTGTGTTGTGGTAAAAAACATCAGTTGTCATAACAACCCTCGCCATTGATTGCGCCCTCAATAGGTGAGCTGTGGGGCGTACACCTGATACGCGCCCTGTCCCGTATCACCCGGAATAGGAAAATAATAGCACCGATTTCATATTGCTGAAACAAGTTAATGGAAAAGGGGCAATCGGTTAGTTATTTTTATAGAAGATAATTGGATGAGATTGGAGTAATTGTTGAGAGAGTCTGGTCTTCAACTTTTTTCTGTTCAATTTATTGTATTATTTACTCAACTTTTAAATGTTTTGCACAACTAAAATGCTTTGTTTAATTAAATATTTTCAAAAGTTTTCCGAGATTTTCCCTTTGATAAGCAAACTAGTTTTGCAATAGTATTTTCTGGTTATATAATTGCTAAAACATCTGAATTTGTTTGTTGATAAAACTTCTTGTTTTCAGCTTATTTAAAAAAAAACATTTAGCCTTATATAATTTTGAGAAACTGTGTTTTATTGCAAAGCTACAAAAGGTTTTTCTTTCATTCACGTCAAGAATAAATTGAATGCGAAGTTATTAAGTTTGCTTAACTTATCGGTCTTGTTTTGTTTCAAACCTCGCTTTCCTAGTTAGTCATTAAACAAATAAAGGAACATAAATTTACTAGTAATTATTTTTATCAAACAAGTTTAATTTGAAAATGAAAACTAAGTAAAATATAATTGTAATTATCAAACTTATATTTCAAAACTATTTTTAACCCAAGTTTTTTCCTTTCAAAAAAGATCATACGTTCCTCCTTAACGACTATGAAATATTAGCTAAGAGTAGCCGCATTATCTATTAGTTTCTTACGCACTTTGGGATAGATTAATCGTTTATTACTTTCAACGTCAAAACTTCTTCCGCTAAAAAGACATATACGACGTTTTTTAATAAAGAGAGTGCGTAGGAAGCGATAGTGCTTTTCCCTTCAAAAAGCACATTTTGATCTCATTTGCCTTTGAAATAAGCAAATGTGATACCCGATCGATAAGTTTTGACGTTGATTGGTATGAAGAATGTTATGCTAGAGTCAACTTTAGTTTACTTTTAGAAATTTGATATTAACGTATGGAAAATTAGATTATATGAAGTTTTTTTGTGTGAAACTATCTCTATGATAAGCCTTGGTATAAGTTTCTTAACTCTGCTCGATATCATCCCGGCTATTCAAAAAATACGTTTTTTTTAAAAACAAAACCCAAGTCTGAGTAGTATGTTACTTAGTCAAAATGGCTTTGAGTAAATTATATTCAAGTTCGAAACTCGCATGGTCTGAAACTATGCATATATTCAAGCATGAAATACCTGGTGTTCATTTTTGAGCATATATTTGATTCTGAAATGAGTTGAAATTGACGTTGTGTGCTCAATTTTGAATACGTTTATGTTTCCGATTTTTTGTCCGTCAATGAAACAAAATTGAGTATAATTTTGAGTATCAGAACACTAGTAGCAGGTGGAATACTTATTTCCGTTCTTCAGGCAAGATTGTATCCTCCAGCCCAATAATTTAACCATTCGGCCAAACACTCTGGTGAAATTTGTTACATTTAAAGAATGATAATTAATAATAAATTTCAGAATGGAAAGCAGTCGGCCGTCATTTTTGACACAAAATGTTTCATTTCAAAATGAAAAATATAGTTTTACTTAGATTTGAAAGTGTAATTTTACTTAGTGCATTTTACAAATTTTAATCATAGTTGAAAAAACATTTTGATTTGATTTTTGAAGTTAAATGGAATAAGTTTTATGGACATTTTTGGGTGTGTCGAAATATTTTCATTTCAAAATTTTAAATGTGTATTTTAGACAAAAGTATTCATTAAATTATGACATTAAAATTTTAGAGGTATTCATTTTCTCTGATGCATTTATATTTTAATTGGCAGGTTTTGTGATGTAAAATTGCATACATCTTCAAAAATTATAATATTCAAACATTTGTTTTATAAATCATTTACGAAATCGACAAATATAAAAAGTAGATCTAAATATCTTTTGGAACTTAATTCGATTTGCCCTTCAATTTTAATGGAAAACAGTAGACTTTTAATTAAAAATCGAATCACGTTATTTATTTGTGCATATTTTGAAATTGAAATAAGAAAAAAAGATAATGTAAGTAATTGCATTGTTTTTTTTCTATATATTCTTCGTTTTTAGGGGGAACTATGGATAACTTTCAAATGCATGTTTTACTGAGTTAAATTAATTTAAATTATTTCAAATTTACAAAAAAATAAGAAGATGGAATGCTTTTTAAAAAAATACGTCATCTTACCCACGACATAAAAAAACTGGAAAAAAATAAAATCTTAAGTCATAAGACTGTTTCCGGTTCCGCAATTGTGATTTTCCCAATTAGACCTGTAGCTTTGTTTGCAAAAAACGAAGCCTCAGTAAGTTTTAATTAAAAGTTTTTATCAAGATTTTGCATCATGTATTTTTTTTTTGTAATTATAAAAACTTTTTGCATGGGATTCTTCATTTTGATGAAAGAAACTGTTTTCAATTTCACAGAAAAAAATCGATGTGTATCTACATAACTGCTTTGTCCTATGTCTTGTAACGGTACATGAATATTTAATTAAAACAAAGTGTTGATTTCCCCATTTTTTAAATTTATGTCAAGTTCTATTACAAAACATTTTTATATTAGATCGAATATATTCAACGAATAATAATTATCAAATCTAAAAAAATGGTCCATGAAAAATTTTAGTACTATCTGTATTTTTACATCTAGCTGGAATATATTTATACAATAGGTTACACGCACCAACTTTAAATTTTCATCTAGTTATTTTGAAAACGAAAATAAGTGAATACGAATTATTAATCCCGTTCATCATACCTTTTCAACAGTTTCAATTGGTTTAATATAACTACTTTTGAATTTTATATTTATCCTCAAAATTCATTTATCCTCCCAAAAATTATTTTAAAAGAACCAAAGCACACCAAATCATTTCTTAAAAAAAAAAACACAATACCATACGATACTATCCAAACTATCCTCACATACAACTCCATCATCTTTAAGTATTATGATTAGTGCTAACGCAGCTGCATCATTGAAAGAGAGCATCGATATATTTTTAATCACTTTTTTTTCCAATCTGCAGTTACATAGTCTTCAATAGGGATTAATATCTGAGAAGCTTATCTTTTGACTGTCTAGTCATATTTATATAGATAATAACACGTTTAGTCATATTTAATAAGATAATTATATGTCTAGTCATATTTAATAATAAAATAACATGATATGAATCCAATTATAAGTCACGTTAATCTCACCTTTTCAACTAATTCAATTAGTTGAAAACTTTTTAACTATTAACGCTCCTTAAATTTTTTTATGCCAAAGATAATTATTTCTGATCTCATATATATTTGTTTATTATCTTTCTTAAAATTATTTTAAAACTGCCCCCCCCCAAACGAACCAAATCATTTTCTATATTTTAAAACAAATTCTATAGAAAACTATCAAAACGGGCTCAGAGACAACTCCGTTAGCTTTATGAGGATTACTAACACAGCTGTATCATTGAAAGAGAATCATCGCAGTTTTTGATCACATTTCTTCCAGGCTGTCGTTAGTCTTCAATAAGGACTAATCTCTAAGAAGCTTATCGATTACTTGCCGAGTCATATTTAATAAGAAAATGACCTGCCGAATCATATTTAATAGGATATGAATCCAATTATAAGTCATGTTAATCACATCTTTTCAATTAATTCAATTAGTTAAATATGGATATTTTAAACTTTTATTGTTCTCAATTTTTTTTATCCCAAATATAAATATCTATGTTCCGATATATGTAGATTTATTATCCTCCCAAAAAATTATTTTAAAACAACCAAATAGTTTCCTATATTTTAAAACAAATTCTATACAAAACTATCAAAACAGCTTCAGAGACAACTCCGTCAGCTTTAAGTATTATGAGGATTACTAACACAGCCGTATCATTGAAAGAGAAGCATCGCAGTTTTTGATCACATTTCTTCCAAGCTGCCGTTAGTCTTCAATAAGGAATAATCTCTAAGAAGCTTATCGGAGTACTTGTCTAGTCATATTTAACAAGATAAGTAATTACATGTCTAGTCATATTTAATAAGATAATTTTTTATGTGTCTATTCATATTTAATAAGAAAATAACATGTGAATCTTATTATAAGTCACTTTAATCTCACCTTTTTCAATTAATTCAATTGGTCAAATATGGATACTTTAACTTTTAATGTTTCCCATTTTTTACATGAATTGTGTGTTACATTATTTTAAACACAGTATCATACAAAACTATCAAAATCGCCTCAAGAATTTAGCCAGAGACAACTCCATCAGCTTTAAGTATTATGAGGATTACTAACACAGCTGTATCATTATGAAAGAGAAGCATCGCTGTTTTTGATCACATTTCTTCCAAGCTGCCGTTAGTCTTCAACAAGGAATAATCTCTAAGAAGCTTATCGGAGTAAGATGTGCCCATTGATGATTGCTTTTGATAAATTTGGTATAGAGTGGATGTTAGAGTAACGCAAGATTCCTTTTTCAGTTAGAAAAATTCCAAAATGATATTCGAAGAAGGCGGGTGGATTATTATATCTGATATTTTGTGTTGGAGTATTTCTTAAAATGTTTTGGTATATGGAATTTAAGAGTCTCAGTTGCTTTTTATTGAAATCGTAGTAAATAATGCATTTTCCTTTTTTTTATTATATCAACGACGTCGATTTTTTTTCACTTTCTTGTGTCCAGCTCTCACAAGGCAGATTGAGGATACTTTTCGGTAAACTTAACAATTTAACTAATTAAGCCTATGGAGGGATTATTAAAAAATAAATTTTATCTGTTTCATTGCATTAAAAAGAACCATTAAAACATTTTAGGAATTATATTTTATTGCCTTAAGCTGTCGTAACCCGAATTTAGGAACAACAATACACTCTTAAAAATTAATACCGTAAAATCGAAAAAAATAATTTATCTTTTAAATTTGGACCATTGACCATAAGAAAGAAAAGCTATTCCGAAGAAAATATCAAACTTCATTTGAAAGAATTCCAACAAAATTACAATATTTAAGAATACATAATATTAAAATGTACGATATTTTCTAAATTACATATTTCCAATATTTGGTCTTTCTGTAATTATGTACAAAACAATTTATTTTAGACACACAAAAATTTCTAAAGAAATCTATCATTATTTATACATTAAGCAATAGGGGATTATTACAGAAAATGCATTACTGTTTAAACAACGAAAAATGTATCTTCAAAAACATCAGTGCAATGCCCGGAATTTTGGTATTCTTTTATTCTATTGTTTTTATATTTGAACATCGTGTTCTTTGACGTTACTATATGAAGTTTCAATTGTAGTTTAAGGCCTTTGTCCTCCATAGATTCATTTTTTAGATATTGCATCTTCATTTTTTTAACCTTTGTTTTTCTTATGATTTATCTTCGTAAATTTTTTAAGTATTTTTTTGTCCTTTCTACTGTTCTCGATGAAAATCTTATTATTTTGCTAGGTTCAGTTGCTAGTCAGTCTCGTGGAGCTAATATATTAGTTTTGAAATATTGCTACTTCTGCGAAAGCATTCCTTTGCTATGTAAGAATTTATTTCAAAAAGGTATTTAAAAAAAATGCAATTATGTTAATAAATAATAAGATATAATTTAATTAGGAGAATACGACACTGATCAACCAACCAATGAAAATTTGAAAGGATAATATCATTCCGGTGGTTTGATTATCAATTGATAAAGGTTAAAAATAGTCTCGTTGTCTTTGGAATATTTTGGGGTAATTACAACTGAGACATTACCAATAAATTTACTAAGGGGGCCTGGGGAGCCTTGGCCATGCTTCCAGAATTTTATTTATATAAATTTCATTTTTACACTAAAAAATTCATAAGATAGCACATATTCAAGAAAATTAAATTGGCAATAAGGATATAATAGTGATAATATGAATGATGCCCGTTATCAATAATCCTAAATTTATTGTTTTTTAAAACTTAGAAACTTGGCCAAGCCTTGCTTACTACTATGGTAACTATGGTAAGAGAGACTTGACTCATGCAAAAATGCCTAATTTTAAAATGCAAAACAATCAATATTTCAAATTCTTTTTGCAAGCATTAAATGTAAAAAATATATTATAAGTAGACACACTGGAATCATTTAAAAATCATGTCTACCATAATTTATATTTCGAGTAATAAATTTTTATAGTATTGTATGTATTAAAAATTCTAATAATGTCCATATCAAATAATTTTTTTATGCTTATATTAAATATATTTTATTCAGTTTGCTTACACATTAAAATTCACAAGGCATAAACCTTAGTTAGATTTTTTTAGCGGCACAAACTGGAAAGTCAAAGTGCACCTTCAAGGCTATCCATTCAGTCCCCCCATCTGGTAAAGAAAACATGTGATAATATTTTAATATTAATCTGGAGTGCTATTAAACTTGAACTTAAAACATGGTTTTTGCAGAAAAAGTTTGATATTTGGTTATAACTGACAAATTAGTTTTAGTTAAGGTTTTATTCTAAGTACAAATATTGATAATTAATTTGATACCTTCATAAAGTTATTATCATACGTTATTATTAACAGTGTATTTGATGAACATTATTTATAATTTTTCATAACTAGTTCTTTTAGGGAGCCTTGGTCCATTGGCCTACCCTCCCTCACATAGAGTGGCCAAGCCTCCCCATCTAGACATTTCTTAAAAAATGGCACATAGTGCTTTGTAGCCTTCTTCATTGTACAAACTTTAAAGCAATAAATCCTTAATATAACATTATTTATAAAATACCACATACTTAAACTTAATTTAATTAGTTTGTAAAAAAAATCTTAAAAATTATGTCTGAAATGTTTACTCTTTGTGATGAGAAACTTTCTTTTTTTATTTTCTCCTCAATGCTAAAAAGTAGCTCAATGAAACTAAGGTGTTTGTCTGCTGACAGCAATAGCTTTGTGTTCCATCTATCAAGAAATGCTAAAATATTTTTAAATACTAAAATTTAAAGGTAATCCAAGCCTCTCTTAAGGCCAAGGATCTTCAGATTCCCAAACTTGATATTTTCTTGCAAATTTAAATTTTTGTTTAAAAACTAAAATCTAATTTTAAGTTTTTAGTTACTTTGCGTCAACTTTTCTTATTTAGTTTTTTTAGAACAATTTAGTCAACAATGTATGTATGACTGGTATTCATCATTTAATATTCCAATTTCAATGAAAAAAAAATGATGAATTTGTGACTATAATTTTTTTTAAATAATCAAATCACCGTTCATGCAAAATGCTTTGCTTGATATCCACATAATTCAGAAAAGCAAGCGTTTATATGACAGTTCTTATCACAAGTTGAGAAAACTTATTTAAAGAACACTTTTTTCCTTATACTGGCAATATCATTCAGTATGACGATCATTTGGTATAAAGAGAAAAAAAAACACCTTAGCAGTTGAGTAAAGTTAACAGAAGAATGTTACTTGAACAAAGGACCTAAAAACAGTCAGTTTTCCCTTTTCACAACTTTCTGCTTAAGTTTGACAAAAGCGCATTCTACATTTTTATCATTTTTTTATTGTTTGTATCGGAGCTTTCAAACGTGTAAAACATAATTTGACCCGTTAATACACATTTTAAATGTCAACATTTTCATAATTTGATTTGTTTTTACCTGTCAATTATAATTCAAATAATTAAATTCACTATAAGATAGTTAAAAATAATTATTATCTGTTTAATCTGTTGAAATCGTATCGGTTCACCACTAAAAATGTTTTAAGGATTATATTTTATTGCCTTAAGCTATGGTAACAAGAATTTATTATCAATAATATATTCTTTAAAATTAATGTCATAAAATGCAAAATACGATGATGATCATGAATAAAACTGAATTGATAATCAAGAATAAAACTTTATATTATGAATTTTCGTTATATGGATGTGGTTTCTCATTAGAGTTTTTAGAATTTTCGGAGCCTTTGACGTTTTTATTTGCATTTGTTTAGGGTTTGGCTTCAAAGTTTGAATCTGTTTATGTCTTGTCTCCAATACGAGCTTTAACGTAGCCCCCAGGGTTTAGTTGACGAAAAAAAAAATATTCCAGAGTCAACTATACAGACACCTATGTAAATTTTCTGACGAAGTAAACTGAAATTTCGTTGGAAACATGCACATATTTAGTTGGTTGGTTGACATATATTTTCAGGCTTGTGTGCTTGGCTCAAGGACCCGCTTATAAACCATCGTCAAGTAGGACTATACAAGACGCACACATACACGAATGACAGATGCTGCCATCTGTCTCCACCTCCACAATTTAGACATGTCCCTGAAGGGGAGGGAAATTTTCTCCAGGAACCTGTACCCATGGTAAACTGCGCAACATGCACATATTTATTTTTGATTGTATTATTCCTCCACAACAAATCCCTTAAACTTACCAGACGAATGTGGTTGTAAAAGTGCTGCCAAGTGCAGTGCTGCTATGTGTTGTCAAATTTATTGCGTAGTACCGGAGAAAACGTGTTTGATTCACTAGCATTGATTGCATGCACTCATATTCCCTGTTTATAAACTATTAAAGTAAGTTGCTCATGTGACTCTGTACGTCAAAAAAACATCAATTTGCTGAAAAAATTATATACTGTAATGTGAAAAAAAACCGCAAATAGTGCTGCAGTTTTATAGATTTTTTTCATATTGCTCAAATAAATAAGTTTCAATTTAAAGGACACTTTTGCTTAGTTTATATTTTATTAGTTGTCAAGACAAACTTTAGTAAAAAAAAAACATAAAAAGAACAAAGAACGAGATTTACGTATTTTAAAAGGTTCTTATTTTAATTATTTTCACGCCCGTTTTATTTCAAATAAATTAAGTGTCGACTGCAGTCTTGTCAAACTTGCACAAAGAATCGCAACAGCCATAATGATCAGAAATAGGACACCATCAAGTTCAAGAACACACGAAGAAAGCAATTCCAATGGTACCTACAACTTCTGAATTGAGTTCCATGGTAAATGTTCTTTTTTTTTGTCTGTTACTGTGTATTACAATAGACATAAAACTCTGAATGTTGGTAACTGTAAAGTGCTTCTTGTAATGGTAGTATTGATTATTGGAAAAAGTTAGTTTCTTCAACTTTTAGCTAATGGCTTATGACGTGTATGTTACGGTTATTCTTATCTTTAATGGTGCTTTTTCCCAGAAACTTCTGTAAAATGCACCAGAATTTTTTTTTTAGCAAAAACTATCGTTTCATTTTTCCTAGTTTTTAAGTAATTATATTATTTTAGCGAAAAAGTACTATCGTTGTTATTTAATAGAAAATCAAAACATAGTTTTTCAGTAGGATTTGTTACAACAACTTTAAAAAACACACAATTAAAACCGCATTAGTTACTATTAAAAATGTGTTTGAAAGTTGCTAGACTTAAAAATATCAAATAATTAAATCAACCAATTTAATAAACAACAAGTTCTAAAAAAAATAAAATAGCCAACTTTCCTATTTCTTAAATACTGACATTCTTATCGGGAAACAAGTAGGTTCGTAACAGTTAGTGTCATCGACAAAAGTTTCTACGTCAAATTTATACACATCATAATAAATTTCACTAAAAACAACATCCAGCTATAATTTAAACTTCTTAAAGCCAAAATAAACTGTTTTCACTAATTTTCTTTCGTAAATTAATATTACTTATCGTCTGCATGATTTATTTGAAGTTCTACGAATAATCAACAATTTATTTGTAACAACAAACATGAAACTTCTCCGAAATGCTATTAAGGTAATAAATGTAAATTAAAACTAATCAGGATTATGCGCAAAAAATATGCATTAACACTTACTTAGTAAGCAAATAATAAACAATAAAAAAATCATATTCCAACGTCATTCCAAACTGATTTATTACCCAAATAAATTTTGCTTCAATTTTTTTAATGAATAAAGTTTCTCATGCCATTGGTTGAGTTGGCAACAGTAGTTTTAATGACTCGAAATTGAATTTCAATACTAATTCAATGGGAAACTCGTCGACAAATGGTAGATTAATGTCCGTTTGATTGTACAGACAGACGGACAAAAAGTATGAAAGTTGGGCATTTGATGTCACAGCTTTCTAACTAAAAAAGAATTTTTAAGATCGGATAGATATAATCGCTTTTGGAAAGGGGGTACTGTCAGACGGACAGACAGACAGACGGACAGACAGACAGGCGGACATCGACTACATGTTAATACCTACTTTTTCCTTTTTTTAATTCTTTCTAATTAAAAAAAAAGAAAAGTAGGCTAAAAATATTGTTTTTTGTAGATTTTTTTTACTTAATCATCTGTTAAGGTTAGCATTTTAACATTGGTTTAATCTTTATTATACTACTAGCAACTTTATACCCGTACTTCGCACGGATTAAAAAAAATTCAAATCGATCCAAGTATGTGTACCATATAACCTGTTTTAACCCTTTCGCTACAAAGGATATTTGCTTCCTCGTAGTATATGATAGGAATAACATTATCGAATCCTTAGTTGTTCGGGCGTTTGGGGGCGCTTCAGTAAGGAAAGGAATAAAATCATACCCTTAAGTTATTCTTCCCGCTCGTTTTCGAGTATGAAATCCCGTTTCATTGTTTTAAAATTCTAAAATCAAAAATACGGTGTAAAATACACTCATAAATGGCATCACAATTCCCTCATAAATAAATATCGTCACCTGACTGTGGTTCTAAAATACGACGCCCGTCGCCAATAGCCTTCGTGCAGCTCTAGAACGACGTGAATTCAATCCAAACCCCCCCCAAAAAAAAACATAAATAAATAAAACCTTTTAACTCTTTTGGCGCGTTTTGGGGAATAATTTGGCGAGAAAATAGATATAGCTACAAACACACCATTATACAGCTCTAACACAATGACCTTAGCACTACCAACCAGCTTATAAATTAGTTTTAAAAAACATTTTGCCCATTGGGCGAATTTTAATACATAATTTGGCTAGATTGGCAACATATATGGCGAAAAAAATAAAGAATAAAACCCTGACATGCAGCTGTAGTGCGATGGCCTTTATTAACCATCATAGTTCAGTAATATCTTAACAAACATTGTGCCCATTTGGCGAGATTGGCAACGTATTTGGCGAAAAAATAAAGACATAAAATCCTAATATGCAGCTGTAATGCGATGGCTTTTATTATCCATCATAGTTCAGTAATAGCTTAACAAACATTTTGCAAATTTGGCGAGTTTTAATTAATAATTTGGCAAGATTGGTAACATATTTGGCAAAACAATAAAGACATAAAACGCTTATACGCAGCTCTAGTGCAATTTCGTTATTAACCATCGCATTTCTGTAATTGCTTAGCTATACATTTATTGCTGCATATTTGCAATCAACAAAACCATCAATGAAGAAATCATCAACTAAACCCACAATATATTCTCGTATGAAAACTGGTAAGAAATACGTCACTTGAAACGTATAAATTATTTTCAAATGATGAATTTAGTTTCTGAAAGTAATGGCAACACAAAAATAAACATTTTAAACTTCATTTTTATTATTACAGATTTAACTATCAAGTTAAAAATTAAAAGTTGCCTTGATATAAATTAAAGAATAATATAAAATGAAAGTTTACTACTTAAAATGATAGTAAACTAAATCTTTAAAATGAAAATATTTGTAAGTTTTTAAGAATAAAGTATTTTTTTTTTATATTTTAACTGTTTTCGAAAAGTTTATTTTAATTTCTTCTGCTGAATGGCAACTCGAAAGAACAATTTTCATCGGATTTGAGCCAAAGTGGTGTAGTTTTTTCAGAAAATTAGATTTTTCTCTAAAAGTAGAACATTTCGAGCTCTGAAAGTTCTTATTTTGTTACTTAAGTATTAACTACACATTTGTGCCAAGTTACGAGTCAAACAAATGTCTAGTTTGTGAGTTTCGGAGAGACATACACACCCACACACACACATACAAAACTTCATTTTTATTATTATAGATCCTTCGTTTTCATACCATTAGAGAATCTGTGCAAATTCACAGAATATTGGTGTCATACAATAGTATAGAATATTTCATTGGCAATATCTAATTTTTTAGTATTCTAAACTAGCTGAGATTATTTCTAGAGATCGAAAAAGGAGCAATGAAAATTTATTTGACAATTTCTTTTGGCTGTGTTTGTGAATAGTTCCAATAACTCCCCCCATTTTATGCCTTAACCATTTTCAAAAATTCTGCTTCGTGCACACACAAATAACATCCCCAATTCAACGCGCCATTCTTTGTCTTATTAAGGAACGCAAAAGAAATGTGTTGACAGTTCCAAACGAAACACACGCCAAAAGATACACAAAACATAGCAACAACGAAATAAACCTGATTTAGAGGTCTTCGTTTCATTCCTAAAGTTTTCAGAGAAAAATTCTTTTTCAAATAAAACCGGGAGGATGTTGGTTGGCGTCAAAGAGTTAAGAAGATAGAGATGCTACAGGGGAAAAACCAATTCAAAGCCCTGTTCGCCAAGTGAAGGCATTGATTGCTCTTTAGTAAGCCTAAACAAACGCTATTGGCGAACTAGTTGGCGGTATTTTAAAGCAAAGTTTGTATAGGCTTATTACATTGCCTTGGCGACTTTTTGACTCTCTTATAAAAACTACTGGCTGTTATACCCGACGTTGCACGGGTAGAGGTGAAAAAATAATTTAATATTCAATTTAACTTTTTTTTTCTTTCATTTGAGTTTCATAAGATATGAAGATTGCACAGTAATTTTCCATTTAATTACCCATCTTGGATATAGTAATGATTAACACGTTGCGTACCACTGACTCCTTAGGGAGTCGCGTGGTTCCGATTCATCGATAACAGCACATTCTAATGAAATTCATAATGCAATTTTGCCAACAGTTCTTATGAGTCCAAGTTAGTTTGTAAACTTTATAAGCATGATGGTCTAGTGCAGTGGTTCCCAACCTTTTCTGTAACTTCGCCCCCTTCTTTAAGTTGACTAATGCATATCGCCCCCCTTTAATTTTTATAATTTGTCCAATTATAATTTGAGTTAAAGTGTAACTAACAAAGCAATTTTATAATTTCAAACACTTACTACCATGTATAAAAACAACCAAAGCAGCTTTATCCGGTTACTCTTAAATAAAATCGAATATGAGAAGTAGTTCAGCTTTTTACCACAGTTAAGGATCAGTGTAAATAAGTTTCATGCAGGCTAACTCATAACCTCTCTGCTTGAAATGAGTTTCGCCTCACTGTCATACTTCAGATCTACAAAGTCCGTCTGCAAAGAGTTATCAAGGTTATCCACAACCCACAGATTCAAAAGGGAATGGATCGACAATGGAATCAGGAATTTCTAACTTGGTAAAATCTTGTAAGAATGTCAGTTTTAAACTTGTCAATTTGATCAAAAAAACTAGAATGGTGTTTTACTGTACTATAGTACAGTATATTTTATTTTTCCCCCTTTGAATACTCATCGCCCCCCTATCGCCCCCAGACTATTTATCGCCCCCTTGATAACAAAAATCGCCCACTTGGGGGCGATCGCCCCCAGGTTGGGAACCACTGGTCTAGTGGTTGCACAAACTACGTGATCTAGCTCTGTCATCGACCCTTTTGTGTGACATTTAATTGACACCTAGTAATGCGAGTCTCTGACCAAGCACACAAGCCTGAAAATATATCTCTCTACCTAAGAAGTGTGTATGTGTGTTTAGAAGTGTGATGGAAGCTTGTGCAGTTTTTGTGTTATTGCGAAGTGTATCTTTGACCTATATGCGACAAATATAATACAGCCATAATTATGTAGTTATGTAGGGAAGTTAACACATTCGCAGCCACCAAAATTTATACATTCATTCTCAGAAGCCGAATTTAAAGAAAGTTTTTTAATGATTAAAAACGTTCCTTATATTTTAATAGTAAAACAAAAAAAAAAATGCAAAAAACTTTTATTTCGTGTTTAGTGCAAACAAATTTCGGACGCTTATTGAGTACAACTTATCATATGTGTGCCACTGACGCTCTAGCACGTCTCATCATTTTTCTGCGAAATATTTTACTCATTACATAAAGTCGCAGTTTAAAAGAAATAAAACGCTTAATTGGATAGAGAGAAGTCGAATTTATGGAAAAATATATAAAAAAAATTCATAAAGCTAACACAAAATACAGATATTAGCATTGTTGAATTAATCCTTCTATTTCAAAATGCTGCAGCACAATGAAAATTATATAAAAAATACTCATAATTGCCTGTCGAATGCTCAACTCTGAAGACTATAAAACGTTACAAATTTTGTATGATATTACCTAAGCAACATAATAGAAAAGGAAAAAAATAATAAACTTATTACAAACAAATGTCTGAGTAGAACAGTACTACATCTATATATTATCATTTATGGTATATTTCACAGCAGTTCAAGCAATATCCTGGTTTTTCGGGACAGTCACGGCACTCATACATGGTGCTCGTGCGCTTGCCTTGAGATGCACAAGATTTACACCTTTTTCTTTGTATTCTGGTTTTGCCAGGATAAAGTTCTCTTTTCTCAAGAGTATGTCTGAGATTATTCTGCTTTTGTTCGTCTGTTGATGGCAAAAGTGATTTTACAACGTTCAGTCGGTAATGGTAAAGTGATACTTTTTCCCCGGAATATTTATTATAAAGAGCATGTGAGTTTATTAGCATTACTTCAATAATATGAATGAATAATTTTTTATACCAACGTAGTGATTTTCTCTCCGAGAGATAATATGACAGCATTTGATCTTGCCGATCTACACCAGACATAAACGCATTATATTTGGTGATTGGCAAAGGCTTCCGCTTTATTTCATTTCGTTTACTTAAAATGTCAACCATTTCATTTTTGTATTACGTTGAAATATAAGACACCTCACGCTTATCTTTCCATTTTCCGATCATTACTCCTTGACAATACCTTTCAATAGTATCGCCTTTTCGTAATTTAGTTGTTTTAATATCTTTTGGAGTGTTTTTTCGATCAGTTCTCAATGTACCTGTGCAGTGTGTCTTTTTATCTAATAGTAACTTGGCCAAACCAAAGCTGTTATAATAATTGTCCAAGAAAACACTGTGACCGACATTTAATTTTTCATTCAGTAAATGCAGAACAATTGTTTGTGTGTGGTTTTTCCCTCCATAGTCGTCCAATAAACCAGTATACACCGCAATCTTTTGCACTATTCCACTTGTTGTGCTTAAAATATAAAGTTTTATACCGTACTTATGTCTTTTATTCTTAATGTATTGGAGAAACAATAATCTTCCTCGCCAGAGAACCATAGATTCATCCAAAGAGAGTTCTTTATTAGGATAATATATCTCGCACATTTTTTCGTTAAAAAAATCGATAACAGGGCGTATTTTATATAACCTGTCTGTGGGTTGAGGTTCTCCAGGTCCACTATTTTTGACAAAATGTAACGCACGTAAAATTAATAAAAACCGATTTCGGCTAATGCTATTTGCAATGCCTGCGTTATGAAATAGCGGGTCCTTCTTCCAGTAATCCTGAAGTCTATTCATTCTAACGGTCCCCATTTGCAAGAATGCTCCGAGAAAAACTAAAAATTCATCCACTTTTAAATCTTTCCAAAGCATTATACGTGACTTTTCTTTTGCTTTATCGCTATGTTGTATTTGTAATGCGTAACGATTTGTTTCTTCGACTATTTTTTCCAGCAATCCTTCAGTGAGGAAAAGGCGAAAATATCCGACAGGAGTACTTTCAGTTGGCTGCATAAGCAAGGGCTCAGATTTTGTAAATTTATGATTTACCATGCAACTTGAATGTGTTTTCCAGTCAACCTCTTTGATTGCTGGTAATTGCTGATCTTCTGTGTCAGAATCCGACATTTCTGAGTTATCCGCAGCGACATCACTTTCTCCTTCCGATTCGCTCGTAGAATCCCAACCAAAATCTTCATCGTCTACGCTGTCATAATCAGAAATATCACTATTTTCTAGTAATTCCAATTTTTCGGCATCAGTCAGTTTTTTATTGATTTTCCTTTTCTTTGGCTGTGAAGGTCCAGCAGTACTTGTAACGCCCGCCATTTTTGAAAATGCACATAAAAATTGCTTTACTAACGTGCCTTATAAAAAATCTCATCGTTCAACCTCCAAATCTGAACTAAAAATAAAGCAGTTTTACTTATCATACTGGATCGCCGTCTCACACACTCAAGAGTACATTTTATTTCAAATTACGAGGAAATTAAATCTTTCGTCTCAAGTGTGGGGTGACCAGGCACCAGACGTTTTGCATTTCGTAGTGCGGTTTAGTTTGTTATTCAACTATCAACCTATAAAAAATTGCAAATAATCTGTTTTATTTTTTGTATTTTTTTTCAAACAAAAACAACCAAAAAAATATGAATTATGAAAATTTAATGATGGTTTCATTGTCGAAAAGTTAATCACTGAAGCAAATCTGGTAATTTCAATTCAATCATTTGTGACAGATGATGAGTTATCCGGTTGGAAAAGGCCAGGAACATTTCCTTGTATTCTTACGACTAGGTAGCTATCGCGTAGCTTTAGTTAGTGACGTTAACCTAACCCTGCTATTTTACGATCTCGAACTAAGATTTGTACTTGTTCATAAATGAACAGTTAGTTTATTTCCATTGTAACGAACAGGTTTAAAAAAACAGGATGTTTTTCCACTTCATCAGCCTCTATCGATGAAGACTCTATCGATGATTTGGTGGCAGCGAATGTGTTAATATTAATTTCTCAAAAAATACCTTTGATTAGAAGCTCAAATTAAAAAGAATACATATTTAAGTGAAAAATAACCAGTTTTAATTAAAAATAACCAGCAAACAACAAACGATTTGCATTTTTATATAGGTCAGTTCAATTCATCAATCATTTAATCCATTATAGAATAATAAGCTTATGTTGCTGTTACTGTTCGTTATAAAGTACAGAACCCCGAAACATATTACCTTAAAAATTTAAAAAATGCTATAAAATTAACAGATAATGTCATAGTAATTTCCCGAATAAAAACATTTTAGCTCATTTCTCATGTTTGAAAAATTTGGCGAAGAAAATATATAGCTACCATTACACCCATGCTAGGGTTAATCTAAAGAATCGTGGCCGGATTTGGCGATTTTCCCAAAATGTCGCCAAGTCGAAATGAAAACAAATCCCGACACTTGTCGAGATGGTTGAATTCTCGAAATGACTAAAAATACTACCTATTTCCTAAATGGCCGAATCAAAACAACGGAAAAATTTCATAAAATTGCAGACCGGATTTATAAAAAAAAATAGAACATTAAAATGCCGAAGAAATTTTTAAAGAAAGTAAATAATTATTTAAAATCATTAACCATATAGTTAATAAAATAATAGTGTAAAAATTTCAGAAAAAAATTATATACATTTGAGACTTAACATACATTTAAGATTAAACATTTAGAAATTGTCAATGCAATTGCTAATTTCGCTAAAGGTTGCCATAATATCAATTTGTTGGGGTTACCAGATTTTGTTTAAATTGCCGGGCCACGATTCTTTAGGTTAACCAATGCTACAGCCTACAACTGCGCAAACAGTCACTTAAAAAATAAAATGATGCGTTTTACATTGAATTAACATTGAGAGAGTGGTTTATTTAGGCTTGCTTGGGTTACTTGGCGAGAATTTCTGACGGCTTCACTTTATTTCGTACTAAACGCCGCCAACTTCTTCTAAACTTGTATGGTTGGATTGTATGAAAAGGATAATAGAATGCCTCTCAACTGACACTTGTATTATTTGAAAAACCCAGAAATATACGAGCAGTGATAGCAATTCCAGTGCTTCGTCGAAATAATGGAACGCCTACCATGGAAAGTTTTCATCAAGATTTCTTTTAATATTTCACAAGTCCGCAATAAAATTAGAGAAATCTCATTCCAAACAGACGCTTGAGAAGTTGATTAGATTTACTATAGTTCAAAGGCTGATCTTCATGATTGATTTTTTCAATAACCCTATTTTTAAAATGTTTATTAAAATATACTTTTTAATTTTAAACTAAATGTTATTATAGGCTTGTGGGAGTTTGGCCACATTGGACATAGTTTTTTTTTGGTGCTACGGAAGCAGAAATGTCAATTGTTTTAAATGTTACATCAGAAAAATGTGTGTTGTTTATCATTTTTCCGCACTATCATTGAATCATTTTTTCATATAATATGTTTACGCGCAGTTATTTGCATTAATGTGCCCCAGAGCCTGGGGTAAATTGACAAACCTCATAGATCACTTTGATACACTCTTAAAACAAAAGAGTGAAATCCACTCCAGTTGGAGAAGTTCATTTTTGACACTTTAAAGGAGTGAATATTAACTCAGACTGAGTAAAAATCACTCGTTTGGAGTGATCCTGTTGGAAATTTAACACACATAGGATCCACTCCTTCCGGAGAAGTGCATTTTCAAGACTGGAGGAGTGAAAATTACTCAGATTGAGTTAAATTAGCTCGTTTGTTTTAAGAATGTACACTTGTGGAATAAAAGTACTATACACTATATGTTCATGAAAAAATGGGAATAAGCTAACCTTAAGTAACCTTGTTTTGTATTGTTAATAAAACAGTACTAAACAAAATTACGTTGCTTGATTTTGGATACCAAACGAAAGTATACAGAAGCTTCTAGTACGTGAAAACGCATAAAAAGAAAATGAAACAGCCAATGCATGTTAACCAATAAATGACGATTGGAAGGAACATTTGCAAATTCGAAAATGAACTTAATATTTAAATTTATCTAACTAAACATAAGCAAACTTTAAGACACATGAAGCCCATAATTCTGAACAATTTATGTTGGACAAATTAAGTTACACGAAACACAGCTTAAAAAAAACTTTAACGTTTTTATTTCGAAATGAAGGCTTTAATGGGTTAAAACAGTTGATACTTATGAATTGGACTTACGGCGACGGAGGTTTAAAAATATTAGACGCTAAGTTTAAAATAAATATTTGTAACTGACGAAAGCTGCTATTAAACATAATTTGTGTGTGTGTAGTGACAGATTTTAAATTTGAAGAAACAAGGCTTTTTTTTTAAATTACGAATGTTTACATCAATCAAGAAATACATCAGTTTTAATAATTTATCAAAATTTGTAACTTTAATTCAAAAACAGTGTGATCTTGCCGATTTAAAAGAACTAGTAAAAATGTCATACATAACTTTCCTAACCATCACTTTTCCTAATTCATCAGTAAGAAGGTCAGAAAGTGATGTAACTTAAATTTTAAAGAAAGGTTTTGGAATTTAATTTAGTAGTAAGTATACTTCACAAGATATTAAAAGAGGTACATCGGAATGTACGCGTCAGAGTTAATTGGATTTTGAAATTGAATTATTTACCGACCCTTCGCAAATGTCGTTTCAGAGGAAAGGTGTATTTATTTTTATTTAGAAATATTTTCGATGATTTTGCGTTTGACTTAGTTTTTGAGTTTTTTGGAAAAAAAGTCGGTGCGCCGAAATTTATACAGTAATGAAATAGACTATATTATTAAATTTGTTATAATAACTAATGGTATATTTATGAGGTGAATATGACATTTTTTCATAGATAGTTCTAGAAATTATTAAATTTATACTCTTGTATCAATAAACACATAGAGCTATTGCATTTGAGGAAATCTTCTGTTGAAAAATTTAATCAACACATAATTTTTTTTGTTAGATATCACATTTCTCTTCTCTCTCTCTCTCTCTCTCTCTCTCTCTCTCTCTCTCTCTCTCTCTCTCTCTCTCTCTCTCATGAAGCATTTTTCAAACATAATATTGAAGTTTGGAGTAATGTTATGATAAACTTTATGGTGTTGCTTAACATTTTATTTTAGTGAAATAATGATGTTTTAAGAGGACATATTGTATTCAGGAACATAAATAAAAAATCTTATTTTATTTTGTTTTAAAAGTAATTCATATTGAAATGATTTTTTCTAAATTCGAATAAAATCATTTACTTATTAAATACAATTGTTAGCAAAAAATATTAATCAACCCCAACAATAGAATAACAGATTTTAACAAACATTTGCAAAGAATACGATATACAAGGGGGGGGGGGGGTAGGTACATATATATTCCGGCTCGTGTGATTGATCAGAGACCCGCTTATAAGCATTCGTCAAGTAAGACAGACACAGAAAGTGTTTTTACTGTGGCAGAGAAAGAAAGTACACCCAGGGCGAAGGCGGGAATCGAACCCGTTACAGCGCTCATCAGACTGCTTACCTGCTACTCTAGCCACTCGGCCATCCGGGACTCATACGATATATTTGGGTGGTTGGTTGATGTACTTATATTTTCAGGCTTGTGTGCTTGCTCAGAGAGCCGCTTATAAACCTTCGTCAAGTAAGAGTCACAACACACACACACACTCACATGCACACATATACGCGACAGATGCTGCCATCTATCACGCGTCACCTCCACAATTTAATCATGTCCCTGAAGGGGAGGGAAATAGTCTCCAGGAACCTGTACCCGTGCGAAACTGCGCAATGACCGCCCACAGGTCTTTCGGACCCAACAGATTTAACGAGCACGTACTCCGCATATACTCGGTGAGTTTTCAGCGACCAGGTTTCGATCGCGGGAAATTCCGATCCGTAGATCGCTACCTTGACCACAGGGCGCCTCACAGCTTTTTTGCATTTGGATTATTCATTCAAGCTACAGACTACTCCGAAGGACGAGCGTTATTTTATAACCACCCTGTATATACAACATGGCCTGATATTAAATAAGGCACGTTTAGGATCGGCTTAGGGCATCCAAATAGTTGCATCCGATGATTTTAGTAATTTTCATGCTAAATTATGTTATTATGAAACTTCAGTTGTCATTCATTTTGTTATTTTGTTTCCCCGCAATATTTTTACATCTAGGAAATAATGAATAGAAAAGTTCAGCAAAATGAGTTAAATTATTGATTATTTTCAATTGTTAACCTGTATCACTGATGATGGTTCAGGCATTGAACATTTTGCAAGCAATCATACACAAATCTTTCTTTTTGGGGGCCAAAATATTTTCTGTGCCTATAGTTCCTTAATATCCTAGATCCGACCCTGGTGCAGTATGGCCTTTGATGCAATTGTGCCATAAAACCCATCTTGAACAGCCTCTAATATTCAAGGTTCCAGAACTTAAACTAAAGCAAATAAACAAACCCTTAATACTGATATGAACCGTGGCATCACCAATCGATTCCACATTCCAATCGTATCGCAAATACGCAGCCCCGAATATGCGAATGAATTGAATATTCAAACAATTGGCTTTTGTTCAGTGGCATCGGGGGAACTGATTGAAAATCCAACGCGAGAATACGGACAATAAAGTAAGTAACAAAAAGTTTTTGCTGCATCGATACTTATTTTCAAAAAAAAAAAAAAAAAAAAAAAAAAAAATCTTTTTCTGACGATCTTAATCCTGCCTTATGTTCGTTTTTGACGAATTAGTTTCTTTTTCTTACTCTAAATAACTATTTTGTTTAAAGTTTGCTTATCTTTTATAAATATAATTTACAAGTAAGAATATTTAGATATAAAAAAAAGAAGTATTCTATTTCGATACATGAAAATTTTGCAAAAACAATATCCATGAGTTACTTTGAATTAGATTTCTTTATGCATATAATTTGTTGAATACTAATTTAATAATATCTCCTTGACTAACAACTTTAAGGAAACTTTCTTAATATTAAGTAATAATGTACATTCACTTTTCCTTAAAAATAACATAATTTTTCAAACCTCTACAGGGAAGATCTCGCATCTTGCTCCCTGAAATTTGGATGATTGAATTAGAGACGATTTCCGACAATTGGATTTTGAATTTATCGCTTAGACAGGGATGAATGGGAATACATTTATAGCTGAACCCAATTTAGATTACTACTGTTAATTACGAATAAAGTGAGATCGGTATTGGAAAACAGAGTGACTCTCTATTTGTTTAAATTGGAATTAGCTGAGTGGTACTTTGATAATTAATAACGTGAATGCGTTGTACTGAGCCTAGATTTCATCAATTTTTTTTCTATATAATAAGTTTAAGGGCGAATGAACCTGATCGACCGAGGGTTTCCAAACCAAAGTGCCTTAGTGTTAATCTAAAGTGAAAATATATTTTCTAAGCCACATTTTTCCGGCTGTATTGAATATTTTTATTTACTTTTTTTTAATGATAAATGTAGATAACCTGCAGGTCCCTATAATCACACTTTTAGAAATTTTTTTGAATATTTTGTGTAAAATTATCGATTGAAAATTAAAAAAAGATTCGAGCCAATATTTTAATAAATGGGATTGTTTGTAACCTGTAAGTCAGCTACATTTATCATATAAAAACACCGTTTGTAAAAATATTCAATACAGCCGGAGAAATGTGGCTTAGAAAATTTTCTCAGTTTGGATTAATACTGAGGCACTTTGTTTTGAAACCTGCGGTCAAGCGGGCTCATTCCCCCTTAAACTTTGTCGGAACTTAAAAAAAATAAGAGTTGCTTGGGGGCCCAGTCGGTAAGGTGCCTGCCTTGCATGCAAAAGGTCCCAGATTCAGGTCCGGACATTGCCCAAATAACTGCCGACCTATAAATGATCTGTGCAGCTAAAAGTCCAAACCCGTATACAGAGAGCCCGTTTAATGTTTACAAAGTCCATCGCCGCGTGTGATCTCGTGCTTGAAAAATGCGTTGTATGCCTATTGATGTGTCGGTTCGTCACGTGACTGTGGTTCTACATTATGATGCCAGTCGTCAATAGCCCTCGTGCAGCTCTAGTGCGACCTTAATTCAACTCAACTCTACCATAAAATATAAAACCAGTTGGTAATTTGTGGAACTGTGCTTTTCATTTCTAAATCATTGGTGTATTTTGTTCGTAAACTATTTCATTTCTTTGCAAACTCCATTGGTGCATATTTCCTCTGCCCTCCTACATCCTTAAAAACTTTTTCCTGCAACTTTTTATCCAGAGATGTAAAATAGGACGTCGCGATTTTTCCGATCGCAATCTCGTTTTCGAAGCTGTTGCCAAGAAAATGGAAGGAACTCGACATCCACCGTATCGTTTGGCAAGAAAGAGTACTCAAGGAGTTAAGAAGAAGATATAAATGCTTGGCGAGAAAACAAATGAAACCGCCAGAAAGTCGGCAAGCAACCCTAGTAAGCCCAAATAAACCGCTTACTCAATGTTTGTTCATGCTGAACCTAATAATTTTATTCCTTCAAAATCATTAATTAAAAAACGACTTTTTGCGCAGTTATTGGTAGCATGATATCTGAATTTTCACAAGGATTGCAGTAATTCCCTTCACAGGCAAACAAAAAGTGCGTTGTAGGGTAGACTGACCAGTGAGTGAACAGGCCCCAAAAAATAAGGATGGAAAATCATTACACCAGATGGATTATCAACATTGACTTCCTTTCCTCTAGTAGGAAGCTATCTGACATATGGTTGGTTGTTGGTGTTCATTCTGGTGTTCATTCCCTGGCGAACACAGCGCCTTAAACATTCATTCACTGGTTAGTCTACCCTAATTATAGTTTACATTACAGAGTCAGAAATCGCCAAGTCGATGTAGTAAGCCAATACAATCTCTACTGCAAAGAATCGCGTCAAATACTTCGCCAAAGCTTTTGTTTGGGCTTACTACAAAGCGATAAATGGCTTCACTTGGCAAACTGATTATTGTATTGCTTTTTGCCCGGTAGCATCTAGATCCTCTTAACTCTATGAGAGCACCGCACCAAAAACGCATTACCGGAATAACGCTCCCGAATTTGAAATGAGCCAGGAATTCCAGAAAATTCTACTTATTTCACATGTATATTCCCGAATCCTGAAAGAATTTCTCATAGCTAACGTGTCATTTTTGCATTCCCAAGAGTGCACTGATCTATTTACAATTCGTTTTCATAGTTTGGTTTCAGTTATAAATTTTTCTCCTTCTTATGCTTGTTTATGATATCTTAAATCATATTTCAAAACTAGACATTCAATTTATAGGGTATTTTGATATCATGTATAATAAACTTTAGGAGCGTACTAAAGATGAAAAATTTGAGAAGTGTATTTCTTATATGTTAGTACGTAAGTAAAAGCAATAAATATATATAAATATAAAGAAAGAAAATATAAGTTGTACATAATAAATAATTGTAGGCATAAAATTTGTATTAAATGAAGGTAGTTTTGTCATTAATTTGGATAATTATTTCTAAAAAATTATCTTAAGTAAATAATTAACGATTGCTTTAAAATAATTGAGTTTAAATAGAGCGAAACAAAATATTTAATTCAACAATATACTTACTATTAAGATCAAATTAATATTTTATTAAAATTGTTTTATTTCATCGCTGACAATTTTATAATTTTATTGCTTATTTTCAGTACAACTGCTAAAAATAGTAATTTTAAGATTTCTATTAATGACATTTTTAAAAAAAATAATAGATTAAATTCAATTTTATTAATGCTTTTAGTAAAAAAAAGTGTAAAGGGGTCCCTTAAGTATTTGATCTTGTCATCATATTTTTCAATTATCATATAAATCGACACAGGCTTTACCTACTTTTAACCAATGCAATGTTTTAAACAAACTACATTTTATATCTTTACCCATTTCTTTCTACATATAAATATCCTCCCCCCCCTTTCATTTAAAACAATCTCTTTAATCAATGTAAAATAATGTTATCTTACATAAAATATTGGCATTAAAAGCTATCGTAACATTTAATAAGCAGTTGCGATTGGTTTTAAAAAGTATTTGATAATTTTTTCATATATTTTTGTTTATTTTCTTTTATTCGTTTTGATGATAAACTTAGTAAATACTTTTTTTTGTCAAGCAACTACCCATTATAAAAATGGAGGGCAAATATAAAAGTATTTGTTCAAACACTTTATGAGTAATGGGTAGAAAAACTAAATCAATATCGGAAATCTATTTGGAGCACTAATATGGACTGATAACATTTTTAAAGACTTTAATAACTAAGAAATTACGTTCGAAGGATGAATGAAGAATGAAAAATGAAAGAAAAATGTGGGTTTCACTATTTTCTTATTGGAGATATGTTATTAATACCTTGTTAGGTATTTTAGTAACTAAAAATCTTACATAAATATTCTAGAATTTAATTGTCTTATGAAGAAATAAGTGATATATTTTATCGAATTGTATGCGATTTTTTTTATATGATTCTATGCATAAGAAAAACAATATTAATTTTTAGTGCCATCCGCTTTCCTTTTTTTTCGTTTTTTAATTTCTCTTGACATTATTATTTTTTATAAAATAAATTATCAGTTGAACATTGCAATAGTTATAGAATTAAAATCCTTAACTTTTTTGGGTTTTACGGTAATACGCTTTGAAAAGATTAAACCCTCTTGAAATAAATTGTTTAAAAAAAATTCTCAAATTATTTAATTACATGTTCAACGATCTTTGGTTTAGACAAATCATGATTGTAACAGTAACATTAGAACTGTTGCTATATTTTTAACATAACAACATTTTCATAATATTTTTAGCATTGGATGGTTTACGAATCTTCTCGTTTCATTTGGTTTTCGTCTAATAATGACGTATTTGATATAATTTGAAAAATAAGATTATAATATTTCTATTTTATGTAATGACGATTTAAGCGTTTTTTTTTTTAATTATCGTATTTGTACATTTTGATAAATTTGGTTTTAATTGGTTAGGTAATTATTTTAAAAGTTATCAGCTGTCATCAAAATATCTTTTTTATAAATCTTTTTGTACCTCTATAATTAAACTATTCTTTTAAATAAAATATTCAGTGCATAAAAGATTTAATTAAGATAAATAAACAGGATTTAGTTAACAAGCTACTGAACATACATAACCTGAATTATGTATTTACTAAGCAAAAGGTTTTCACCTTAAAATTAATATTTCTTCTCGCACTGATAAATCTTTCATTAAAACGTTATTTCTTTGCTGCATTAATATTAAGTCCTTATAAGTTTATGAAATTTTCAAATTAGATCTATACTTTTAGCTCACTGATAATTGATATAAAATATGATTTTGTTTGATTTATAAAGCATTTATAAAATAAGTTTAATTTTGTTATTCATAACCAATAGAATGCATTGTGAGGCTGGGGAGCCCAGTCGGTTTGGCATTCGCCTTGCATGCGGAAGGTTTTAGGTTCGGGTCCGGGCATCGCCAAAATAACTGCCCACCTATAAATATCCAGTGCAGCCAAAAATGTCCGATGTGTGGCGGGAGTGCAAGTTAAATATCGTTCACAATCCTAACTCTGCGTACGATGTTGCCCTTAACAGTTGCGGTGGGTGCCTACTCAGGTGTCGGCTCATCACTTGACTGTCTTTCTAAAATACGTCACCCGTTGCCAATAGCCCTCGTGTAGCTTTAGTACGACGATAATTCAAGCTAAACTAAACAGAATGCACTGTGTAAAAATTTATTGGTTTAACAAAAAGTATTACAAAAATAACGGAATTCTTTAATATTATATTAATAAATAGAAGGAATACTTGCACATGCACAGAGTAGCTACCCAAGCAGCAAATGATCGGTTGGCCGAGCATCGGCCAAACATCGCAACAAAATACTGCGACATCGAGCCGACGCGTCGGAAATTGATTGGCGATGTCCATCGCAGCGGCTGCGTTTTGTCCTTGGCGAGCGACCATTTGCCAATCAGGTGCGACCACTTACCGACGCATTTTGGTAGTCGGCAAAAGATCGGAAATGACAATCGGCAGCACATGGGGCCGATGCAAAAAACACGACCTTTCGCCAATCGTCGGCGACTAGTTACCACCCTTTTTGCGACCCCAAATAGTCGGTTATCGATCGATCTAACCATCGCAGCGTCTTCCCAAGCTGCAAATAATCATTGGCCGAGCATTTGGCCAAAAGTCGCAAAACATTCTGCGACATCGAGCCGATGCGTCGGAAATTGATTGGCGATGTCCATCGCAGCGGCTGCGTTTCGTCCTTGGCAAGCGACCATTTGCCAATCATGTGCGACCACTTACCGACGCATTTTGGTACGTCGGAAGGAGATCGGAAATGCATTTTGGCCGCGTAGCGGCCGATGCATAAAGCCCGACCTTTCGCCAATCTCTGCGATTAGTTACCGCCCTTTTTTGGATGCCAAATCGCCGGCTATTGATCGTAGTTGACCATCGTAGCGACTTGTTGCCAATTTCACTCTCGATCATTTACCCACGTCAATCCAACCTCTCTCGCGTTATTCTGGGATAACACATACGACTATTTACCACTGTGCAGGCTGTTACCCAATGCTTAGCCGAGTCGATTCTAACGTATTTCCTACGTAATAACGGTTTCTACCCAACGTTTGACCAACATACTCCCGATGCTGTAGAAAGAACATACCATTGCAACTAAAAGCATTGAAGATATTTTGGAGCTTAATCTTTTATTGGAAAACCATTGAAGCAAAATAATTTCTACATTATATCACACATAAGCCCTTGTCTAGATTTTTTTTTTCAATTTTAAATTTTCACCACTTTTCAAATTAACTACCTTTTTTAACAGTTACTTATTGAACTTAACTCTTAATTTAAAATTTATTAAAAACTGCAATCCTGTAGACATTCAAAAATTAATTTTGAACACAAGAAAAAAGAAGCACTACTTCAATTATTTTTATTAACAAATGGTAGGTAACAATAAAAATACATGTATAAAAATGCAGTACTTGGTAGTAGTCTACGCCCTGAAGATGTTCCTTTCTATCACATGATCTGTTGTATCCTGAAGCTGTACAGTCTCACAGCAGCTGAAAGCAACAATTTACAATATAAGTATAAACAGTGATAATACTACATCTTAATAGATATATATTTCTATCATAACTAGCTAACGCTCATGTGTTGTAAGTCATTAAAATGCAGAAAAACAAATTTTTATACTATAATTTTTTTTAAATACCTCTTAACTATTTGAATATCATAAACACTGATCTAAAAAAAAATCATGCAGTTAATAATTATTTATTATCAGAGATTTTAAAAAATCAATATTTTTCCACGATTAAGAAAAAATGCAATGCATTAGATCACTAAAGAGCTCTAAGTTTTAATAAAATATATCGCTTGGAGAGGGATAGTTATTACACATTAGACAAGAGTTTAGTTATCAAGGTTACATTACTTCATCATTGTTCCATAAGTTTTTTTTTTGGTTTATTTTTATTTAAATTTCTGTCAAATTTTTTTCAAATTTACCATATTGGGTAGCATTTTAAATAAAATATGGAAAAAATACCAAGAAATAAATATCTAAGTATTCTGCGTATTTACCGTTACTTATAAATACACAAGTACTTTACATCATTATAATTGTACTATAATTGCACTATAAGTAAAGTTAAAATAAAATATTGGGAACTTACCAAGCATCAATTCGTCAATTCCTTTCCATGGAAACCCCTTTATACCGAAGACTCAGCTGGTTATCCTATATACTCGATCCTCCGAAATTAACAATGCACGAACACTGAAAAATAAAATGCAATTGAGTGGTCATAGAGTAATCTGCAAGACTTGAATACAAACCCTTTTGACTACACAACGCAAACTTCGAGACTCTTCTAGTACAGCTGCGGAAATAAAAAAAAGTACCACTAGGGATTATTTCAGCCGTTAGTCACCCTATAGAATCGGACCTTTTTGACATTGTGAACAATTAACACTTTACCTACGGGCGTCGACTGACCCATAGACTAAGAACACTCTAAGTTTCAAACTCTCATTGGAGAATTTCTACATTGAAATTGACATAGAAACTAGCCCGCCCCCTTTGTGTCTAAGGGAACTAATGTAATGGTTTCTGGCTGCCTATTTGCAGTCACCTTTAGGAGATTTAACAGAGCCAATGACATCTCGTAATTTGGAACCCTTATCAAGTGACGATAGGGATCTATTTTTTACTACAACTATTTTCGACTTTATTTTTGAATATATACAGCTACTCATTGACTTTTATATCCCTCGTAGGCCCATCCTCAAGATATTTGACCTTGTGCTTCTTTTTCTCCATTAATAAACCTACAGACTGACTACGCTTGTCATTTTAGACATGGTCCCCCAAAGATCCACAAGTGATTCGATTGAATAACTCGTCAAATATTCATCCAAATGTAACAAAAACTTAGATTTAGGGGTTTTCGAGGGTTTTTCACATTTCTAAGTAATTAAAATTGGGTGTTGCTATTGAAAATTTTAAAGTTCGTAACATTTTTAATATTAAGACGGACCCTAATGCAAATTTTGTGTCATGCAATTAACTCAAAATGTTATTTGTTCACATAGTCAAAAAGGTCCGATGTAAAAGGATGACTAACGGTTGAAATAATCACTACCGTCAGTGCGGGTAACTTTGGCCAAAATCATAGTTTTTTTTACAAAAGAAGAAAAATTTAACTACAAAAACGATTTAAACACAAAAAAATCATTATGCATTCTAAGTATTGTACTTTTAGGAATAATTTTCGAACATTTTTGTTGAATTTTATAAATTAATAGAAAATTGGCATTGCTTTAAAAAATTAGGACACTGTTAAGAGCCGGGCGGGTAACTTTGGCCACCCATGAAATACATAAGAAACATACTTTTTAACATCATTAAAGCCTGTGTTATCGAATTAAATAGCAATATTAAAACGTTTAAACCAAAAAATAACAAAGTTATAAGACATTATAGTTATTAAAAATTGCATATAACTTAACATTTACATTGCAGTGCATCGTGGAATGGCATTACACGATGAATACTAGCATTCCTTGTCGCTTAAAAGAAAAATAAACTTCTATTTTAATAAGGAAAAAGAACTTTTTTGAAGCAAGATTTAATAACAAATATTTTTATAAAAAGCAAACGATTTTATTATGAAAGGGAAAAGAAATAATCTATTCATAATTAGGAGTCTGAAAATGTTTACCTTTCGACATTTGCAATTTTGAGTGGTATACGTTTTTTGCATTATAGCATAAAAAGTTTTCAACTTAGAATCAAACAAACGGTGTAATATTCTTCCCCATAAATAAAAGAATCGAATAGAGTGTTTTATTTAAATATTTTCAGTGTTCTTTTAAGTGTTCCAGACAAAAGTTGGAAGAGATAGATTTTTGTAATTTTATGCTCGTAAGAATGAAAACAGCATTTGAAGTATTGCCAGATTTAGAATTAGAACTTTTTTTATATGAAATGAAAGGCGATGTTTCCACCTTTCCAAAAATGTAAAACAATTGAAGATTAGATCATTTTATGAAGAGAAATTAAGAAACAAATCTTTTTCCGACGCGTGGCCAAAGTTACCCTCCGTGGCCAAAGTTACCCGCTTTGACGGTAGTGGGTAACTTTTTTTTTAACAGAGAACATTCCGAAGAAACAGTAGCCCTACAATTGAAAGTACAATTATGCCAATCAACAAATCAACCCTTAATAGTGTTTTAGTTGCTTTCGACACGTTAGAAGAGCTAGGCATTAGATTAAGTTGCTGGTCTAGAAGATTTTTAGTCTACGGGTCAGTCGACGCCCGTAGGTAAAGTGTTAACATTCTAAGTTAATTGCATGACACAAAATTTGCATAATGGGTCATCTTCATATTAAAAATGTTACTAACTTTAAAATTTCCAATTTCAACACACCTTTTTGAGTCCTTATTTCTAATCTATGGCATATTTTAATACGAAATGCCAAATTTTGTTAGTTTTTAAGCATTATTAGGGGAGTTAGAGATGTGCAAGGTTTAGGTGCCATAATGTTAAATGAGTTGCACATAAAAAACTATCCCAATCCATAAATAATTAAGATAATGAAACGAATTTTTTACTGAAAAGATATTATAATAACCCAAACAAAATGCATTTATTATTGTGGTATTTAAAACAATTTGTATATTTTTAAATAATTATTATATTAATTTTTTAAAAAAAATATGAACAGAAACCCCTAAATATTTTTACAGAAATAAATTTATTACAAGAAGTTTAAGCGAAATCTTAATTTTTTAAAAATTTTATTCATAATTTGCTGAGTAAATCACAAAATACTTTTCAATTACCCTTTAGGGGACTGTGTATAAGATTTCATGTGTATTTGATAAATAAAGACGGCCTTGCATGCTTGCTTGCTTGTCATTTTAGAGATGGTCCCTAAAAGGTCCATAAGTGATTCGATTGAATAACTCGTCAAATATTCATCCAAATGTAACAAAAACTTAGATTTAAGGGTTTTTAAGAGAGCTTAACATTTCTAAGCTATTAAAATTGGGTGTTGCTATTGGAAATTTCAAAGTTAGAAACAGTTTTAATATGACGACGGCCCCTTTTGCAAATTTTGTGTCATGCAATTAACTCACATTGTTAATTGTTCACTATCTCAAAAAGGTCCGATTATATAGGGTGACTAACGGCTGAAATAATCACTAGAGATACTTTTTTATTATTTCATCCGTTAGTCACCCGATAGAATCGGAACTTTTTGAGATTGTGAACAATTAACATTCTGAGTAATTGCACGAAACAAAATTTGCATAAGGGACCGTCTTCATATTAAAAATGTTATGAACTTTGAAATTTCCAATAGCAACACCCAATTTTAATAGCTTAGAAATGTTAAGCCCACTTGAAAACCCTTAAATCTAAGTTTTTGTTACATTTGAATGAATATTTGACGAGTTATTCAATCGAATCACTTATGGACATTTTGGGGACCATCTCAATAATGACAAGCAAGCATGCATGCATGCAAGGCCGTTTTTATTTATCAATTACACACGAAATCTTATACACAGTCCCCTAATGGGTAATTAAAAAGTATTTTGTGATTTACTCAGCAAATTATAAATAAAAAAATTCAAAAATTGGGATTTCGCTTAAACTTAATGTCTTAAATTTATTTCTTTAAAAATATTAAGGGGTTTCTATTCATATTTTAAAAAAAATTAATATAATAATCATTTAAAAATATAAAAATTGTTTTAAATATCCCAATATTTAATGCAATTTTTTTGGTTTATTATAATATCTTTTCAGTAAAAAATCGTTTAATTATCTTAATTATTTATAGATTGGGATAGTTTTTTATGTGCAACTCATTTAACATTATGGGACCTAAACTTTGCACGTCTCTAATTCCTCGAATAATGCTTAAAAACTAACAAAATTTGGCATTTCGCATTAACATAGGTCACAGATTTGAAATATGGACTCAAAAAAGGGTGTTACTATTGGAAATTTTAAAGTTTGTAACATTTTTTAATATGAAGATGGCCACTTATGCAAATTTTGTGTCATGCAATTAACTCAGAATGTTAATTATTCACAATGTCAAAAAGATCCGATTCTATAAGATGACTAACGGCCAAAATAATCACTAGTGGGTACTTTTTTATTTCCGCAGCTGTACCTTCTTATATTACTTACTAAAAAACGGTGGAAGTGTACCTGTATTCGCCCCCTCCCCTCCCACTCGGATTTAGGTTGGGTTGATGTTGATAGTAAAAATCAAAATATTTTAGTTACACCAACTCTAATATGGGTCTTAGTTAGATTAGTTTGGATTATCGTTGCACTAGAGCTGCACGAGGGCTATTGCGACGTAGGTAGTAACTTAGAACCACAATCAAGTGACGAGCCGACACCTGCAATGCCTGAACCCGAACCTAGGACCTTCTAAGAGCACGGCGAACCGATTGGGCTTTCCAGCTCAATTAAGGTCTTGGTAAAATAAATTACTTTACTTCGAAATTTGAAAGAAATTTTTTAAAAATTACGCATTTCATTTGGCTGCGGAACAATTTTAATTCGTGTTTAAGGGGTCTAAGGAGTCTTAAAAATGTGCAAAGAAGATACTACAAAGCAAAGTTTGATCTTTCATGTCATTTTTGAACTACTGAATGTATAAGTATAATTTTTTTATATGTAATTCTACAAGATTTATTTATTATAAAACAAGTTTTAAAATTTATGAAACTTTAGCCAAAACTAAAATAAATGATATTAAACATGAAGGTACTTGAACACACTGTGATTAGGCTTGCGCGGCAAATTGTGAGGTCAAAATTGAAAAAATGAATAAGAACAGGACTTTATATTGTACAAATATGTACAGACTAGGACTTATACCTAAATTCTCAGCTCAATTTCAATGAGAAATTATTTTTTTAAAAATTTAAAATCAAAATTTTTAATTTTTTAATAATTTTTTTAGAAAAAAGTTCTTAAAATAATTTCTAATTAAAATTGAGCTGAGAATTTAGGTATAAGTCCTAGTCTGTACATATTTGTACAATATAAAGTCATTTTCTTGGTCATTTTTTTCAATTTTGACCTCACAATTTGCCGCGCAAGCCTAATCACAGTGTGTTCAAGTACCTTCATGTTTAATATCATTTATTTTAGTTTTGGATAAAGTTTCATAAATTTTAAAACTTGTTTTACAATAAATAAATCTTGTAGAATTACATATAAAAAAATTATACTCATTTATTGAGTAGCTAAAAAATTACAAGAGCGATCAAACTACGCTATGTAGTATCTTCTTTGCACATTTTTAAGACTCCTGTGACCCCTTAACTTATTATAAGTACAGAAATAAAGTTTTTAAATTAAAGTTTTATCATATATAACATATAAATCAACAATTGTTTGGAAGTCAGAAGCTAAACTCATTAGGTGATTTCATAAATGCCTTTGAATCTAAATCAAAATCATCTGACAAGATCAGCAACCTAAATAACGAAATCAGATTTTAAATCTTCCAACCTTTCTGGTTTTGATATACCACAAAAATTAAGCTAAACAAATCGTATCAGTATACTATTTTAAGCGACAGACCAAAACACTTAAAAAAAGATAAATGATTAAATTTACTTACCATAGTTGCTTGACCACCGGCTTCTTTAGTTGGTTGGTCGACATATATATTCAGATTTGTGTGCTTGGTCATAGACCCGCTTATAAACCTTCGTCAGACAGAGAAAACACGTACACAAATACATAAGTGGATCCATCTAATTTTTAAAGACAGAGGTCTAGAGAGGATGCCATCCGGTTTCTTACACAATATTGGTGGGTACACATATATTCCGGCTTGTGTGCTTGCTCAGCGAACACTTGCGTGTTAGAAACTCTGCTGCGGGTAATTCATCGTCTCCGGCTGTCTATTTCTAGTCATCCTTATAATTAGCTTTAACACAGACAATTTCGCCTCGTAATTTTAAACCCTGGTCAAGTGACGAAATCAACACCTGAGCGTGCACACAATGGAACTTAAAGAACCTCTGTCATTGCAATGTTTTCGTTTACAAAGTTCGTCATTAAAAATTATATGATTCGACATAATCGTTATCCATTTTGAAAATATCAAGATTATATATTTTTGATAAATGCACGCTACATTTCAGAAACATTTTAGCTTATTGAGTTGAAATAAATAAAAAAAACTTCGTTTCACCCATCACAGGGGGGTTTGTCGGTTAGTCATTAGATTTTTTTTGTTTTGGTTACAATAATCTATAAAATATAAAATTTATTATCTTCATGATCGAATTGAAAGATCGCACCGACATCGGCCCAATCTCTACAAACGACCACTTTTAATTGATCGAATGACGAGGTCGGGCAGATCTCGCAAGCCGACGCATAAAATACCAACAAATCTACTGGTTGGCAAACGACTTTAGCCCCATCTCTATCCGATCTCACAAACCGACCAGTTTTTGTAGACGTCGGAGTGACAAATTGGCGCGAGATCTCCCCGATCTCGTGAAAAAATTTCCAATCATTTGCCGACGAAATCGATGATTGGCCAACCATTCGCCGATTAGGCTTGCTGCCTGGGTAGCTTACTTCCTGAACACTCGATTGTTTTTCAAGTATTAGCCACTGACAAGAAGTATTCGAAAACTTTCCTAAGTCCTCAAAACAACATTTACTCCTATACTTATTAATTTAGAATACTTTCTAAGTCAATTTTGTACATTTATCCCAACTAATTCATACTACCCGACGACATAAAAGAAAATAATAATGGCCGTAAGATGTCGTGAAGATGTTGTTTCTGAGGGATTTCCCCCGTTTCCGCTAATACATTAGTATTTTCCTCTGATACTAATCCATTTATCTCTTAACCTCATATTCCGCATCGTCTACCGTTGGGGATGTACATAAAAGGAAGAAAGCAAGAGTGTCATATGTAATTTTGTTTTTATACAAACATGGTTAGGCGTGATCCTTCTAATATAGTAGGAATACCTTTTATGACTATGATTATACGAATATTTATAATTTTATCTTGGTCATTCGATGGGTTGGTTGGGAGGCCCTAACGGCCGCTTCACTATTTGAAAAAGTGTCTGTAATTTTACAGGATAAAACAGTAATTTTCTAATATTCAAAATCAATTCCTTGTTTGTGTTTGATTTTAACTACTATTTATATTTATGTTCGCCTGTACGGGAAATTTTCCCCCTTGGCGTACCGTTTTTTTCATTGGTTATTTGTTTATTTTTTGTGTTTGTAATAATAAAGATTATTATTATTATTATTATTGCTGTTGTTGTTTTTGCTATTATTATTATTATTATTTTTATTATTATTATTATTTTATTGTTATTATTGTTGTTATTGTTATTGTTATTATTATTATCATTATCATTTTCATCATCATCATCATTACCATTATTATTAAATCCGATCGGGAGTGTTTAATGCCGATATATTTGCGTTATTTAATGCAGAAACTTCAATATTTTTTACGGTTTCATTCTTCAAAATTAGTTACCACTTTACAAACGCAAATTAAACGGCATATTTTGCAGCGTGATATTAATATTAAAATACGAAAGTTCTACATTATCTATAGTTTACCTAAGCTATTAAAATTATAATGAATAAGTTAAGCTATCTCTAATTATAGTAAGTCTTATTAGGAGCTTAGTTGCTTTACAGCCTTATCACATAGATATTTCAACATGCACTTATTGATTTAGCGATGGAAGCGGATTATGTACTTAATCTATTTTGAAACTCTTAGTTATCAAGTTATTAACGTAGCAATAATTATGGATTTGATAAAACTATTTTTAACTGATTTTGAAATATAATATTCAGCTAGAACATTAATAAAAGTTTAATTACGTTGTTGAAGTTTTAGTTTCGTAATATAAAACCTTAAAATAAATTTATAATTTAATGTTACTAAATGAAAATAGCGTTTCTCCGGCCGATCCGGCGGCGCAGTGGTTAAGACGTTAGCCTTCTGGGTCCGGGCTCTAATCCCGTTGAAGCATGGATGTTTGTGCTTGTCGAGTACATGCGGAGTACGTGCTCGTTAAATCTGTTGGGTCCGAAAGTCCTGTTGGCGGTCATTGCGCAGTTTCCCACGGGTACAGGTCCCTGGAGAAAATTTCCCTCCCCTTCAGGAACATGTCTAAATTGTGGAGGTGGAGACAGATGGCAGCATCTGTCGTTTGTGTATGTGCGTGTCTTGTGTTGTCCTACTTGACGATGGTTTATAAACGGGTCCTTGCGACCAAGCACACAAGCCTGAAAATATATGTCTACCAACCAACCAACCTAGCGTTTATCCACCATAATATACATTGTATTTGTAAAATTTTTAAATTAAATGTATATACTATTTTTACCTTTAATACCTAATATAAAGTATTGCGGTGCAGGGCAGATAATCAGAAATAGAAGTTTTGTAGTTTCTTCATGTTTTGGAGGGTGCTAATTATAAGCAAGTTGTTTCCGAACATCTGTCTCTCTGCCTGAAACCACTTTTCAGCTCGAACTTCAACCCATACGAACTTTAAATTTAGTACACGAGTCCTTATTGCACACACCTGTCGGACATCCTAATAAGGTTTTCAAGAAAGTTGCGTATGCGCAAGGGGTAGATGGTTTTTTTAAGATTTTAAATGTTTTGAAAGTACCTTTATTTGGTATATAACCTCTAAATTAATCATTTTTTACCGAATAAAATTCTGTATTGCCCCAGAAAATCAACAATTTTTAATTTAAAAATCCTATCATAAAATTCGTTAACCGTATGATTAAAACACAAAATCTTTAAAAAATGTTAAACTACAATTTTTATTTTCATAACTAAAAGTTTCTTGGTGAAAACAGTGTTGCCTTTTCGTCCATTCGCTAACATAATAAAACTTAACATCAATATTTTAAAAATATATTTGAAATTTAATTAAAAGTTTTTTTATTGCAGGAACTCATCAGTTTCCTCAAGCTCCTATAAAGGAATTTGGAAACTGGAAAAAGGTAAATATTTATTACTATTACACTTATTAAATTCTTGGATTTAACCAATTTTAGGGAAGATAACTCTGAAATCATCTCTCTATTTTGTAAATAGGATTATAACTGATTATAATTCAGTTAGCCAGGTTTCTTTTTCTGTGAGTCTAACGAAAAAAATACAAATTATAAGCACAGAAAATGTTCAAACTTTTCTATCTCCGTAATAATTCTACTATTTTTTTGTACTTGGGGATTTTAGATAAGATACATAAATTTTCCCAAATAGTGCAAAGTAAAGACAAATTGGTGATAATTTTTACATTGCATTTCTTTTTAATTTTTTTACGCAACATTTTTAACTTAATTTCTTTTCCCAGACATTTAATGAGTTAATCATTTCACAAATTAAAAATTTTCAAATTTTTTGGTATCTTTGATATAAGCTGCTTAATTAGCAATCTTTGAATGATTTTTTAAAGCTTATAAATGATAATTCTATATTTAGATTGTTTTCCAATAAAAAAAATTAAACGGAACGACAATGTCTCTTTTAAATGAATTTCGTCAGACATCTGATATAAAGTTGAAAATAAAAGAACCTATTATATTTCAATGTAATTATAAATGTAATTTTATTTTTTACCTGGGATAAAAATAATAATAATTCCGCATTTGTTTTAAAAGTTCAATAGCAAATTGAGTTTTAATCAAAATTCTTTGCATAACTTCTTTGAAAGAATTTTAATCGAATTTCAAAGGCACATGGGGATCGCAAATCTGAAAGTGAAATTTTTGTCTGTTTAATGGTATGGGCAGCATAGACAAAATTAAATAATATAGGAATATTTGTATCAGATTACACATTGTTTCTATGTTGTTTAAATTGAGTTTTAAACGTAGTTTGTGTGGGCCACCTTATCATGTTTACTCATATTACTCATGGGGCAAAATGTGGCTATGTTGAGGATAGGATTGGTTTGAATTATCGTCGCACTGGAAATACAATACTGGGTTATTGGCGACGGGCGTCGTATTTTAGAACCACAGTCAAGTGACGAACCGACAACTGAATAGGCACCCAACGCAACCGTTAAGGGCGACATCGTACGCAGCGGTAGGACTTTAAAGGATATTTAACTTACACTCCCTTACACGGGGTATTATTCGTCGGACATTGTTTCGGCTGCACGGGCCGTTTATAGGTCGGCAGTTTGGCGTTGCCCGGACGCGGACCTGGGACCTTTCGCATGCTAGGCGAGTGCCTAACTGACTGGGCTCCGCAGCCTCCCGACCATGTTCAGGAGTTTTGACATTTGAAAGTTTTTAGGTACGACAAAACAAAGAGCTTTAGAATTGCTATAATTTATAAAGAAATGTAATATTTTATATTATTACAATTTGTATTCATATTTCTGAAGTTAAAACATCCCAAACAAAACTCTTTTGTGGATATTATTCACTGATTACGTTGTATTACGCTATTTCGAAATGTGTGGGACAAAGAGTATAGTTCTATACGTTTCTTTTAGTAATATTAGTAACTAGCAATAGGGTCCCGCCTTACTGGGAACCCGTTAACTTCGCATTTCTTCCTTTTAGAGGCATGCTTACTTGTAAAAATGCACTCAAAATCAAAACAAAATTAAATTCGTGTTGGCGCATGCGCACTTAAAAAAGCAAACACTAATAGAGGATGAAGCAGCCTTAGAGCGAGCGCATATCTCAACCAAACTCAATCAATCAAACAAATAGAGGATGGCGTCAAGCCCCCGTTTCGACCCGGTCCATGTATATTCAAGCCCTGTTATGGTCCCGCAATCCCACGTGGATGACGTTTTTTAAAACTAATTATATTAATTAAAAATCACAATCAAATATGAAAAAACTAAGCCTCAGGTGCGCACGTAGGTATTTAAAGGAATCTATATTAAAAATTTCGAAATTTTTAGAGCAGTCTAAGTAGGTATTTTGCGATCCACAGACATACACACAGACAGGCAGACAGACAGACTCTTTCTTTTATTATTATAGATTCGCTACATAATTGTTGGTTCAAAATCTTTTAAAAAAATGTATCGTAAAATTTGCTCTCTTGAATTAGTTATTTCCTATATTAAATATATATTTTTTTAATCTGCCTTTGTAGAAAAAACTTTTTGAGATTGTGAAAAACTAATATTTGCCTAATGATATCATAATTTAGGGGTGATGTTTTTTCTGTGATGAAACGATACAATAATGTTAAAGTCCTTAATTAGGTGTGTTATATCAATTAAAGCATTAAAAAAATTCTAGCATAATTTAGTTTTTATATATCGTTAAACATCCTTTGCAGGCAATCAATTAGTTTTTATCATTACCTAGCTTTTATTTTTGTTTTATTAATTTTTGTCTTTACTTAAGTTTTCTACAAATTGCCAAACTTACTTTTTTACTAAGTATAAAAAAACCCTCTAATTTCTTAAGGAAATTTGAAAATAAGAATAATACTTGATAATAAAGACGTAATGAGAAAAATTTTGGTATTTTAGTTGCTCAACTATGTTTTCCTAATTTGTATTTTTCTTCTTATATTGCTTTTATAGCGAGTTTAAAAAATGAACGAGTTAGATATTATAAAACCCACATATGTTAAATGAACTTTTTCTAGATTTAATTATATTTAGTTAGTAAAATAAAAGAATTTCTATGATATACTTCTGTTAATGGAAAAGCTAGAATTATATATCATCAAAAGAAAGTGTTTTCTGTAATTGTAATTTTAATTTTAACCTTGTTATTGAAGCGTTGCGTTTTTCATTTAAAAATATACTTTTTAACTCAAGGTGATAAGAAACTAAGAGATAATTTTGATAATCGATACAAGCCCCTGTTATCAGCCCGGCTAGCTCAGTCGGTAGAGCACGAGACTCTTAATCTCGGGGTCGTGGGTTCGAGCCCCACGTTGGGCGTATTTCTTTTAGCTATTGTCTTTGTAAGTATAGTTTTTTCTAGGAAAATAAAGGTTTAGAACAGAACTTTTTTGCAATATAATTTGGAACTTTGTCATGTAATTGTGATAAAGTTTTTTTTTACATAATTTCCTTTCAAACAGAGGACTTTTTCCGCTAATCATCACAAATATTTAAAGAGGAAAAAAAGCTAAACCGTTATTTTCTTAAAAATCGCAAACTTTTCGCGAATTTAGGTATGGTATGGTACATATATATTCCAGCTTGTGTGCTTGCTCAGAGAACCGCTTATAAGCTTTCGTCAAGTGGGACAGACACAGAAAGAACATTAACAGTCATAAAGAAAGGAATAACACATAGACAAATAACAACATCTATTGACGGTCACAAACATCCATGCCTGACCGGGATTCGAACCCGTCCCCAGCAACTCCAAAGGCAGCATCCTAACGATTACGCCACCGGGGCGGCTAAAATTAAATATATCTGGCTGCATTTTATGTTCCAACTATTAGACTTAGTGATGACAACTAATTAAAATTAAATCTTAATTCAGTGCATAAAGAGAAAAAAAAGTGGTCAACAGTACTTCATTCTAGTTCTTTGTTATTTAATATCCCCTAGAGCCTGGATCTTTCTAGCTTAGATTCAAACCTCCCTTATTCACTCAACACATCATTAAAACTGCAGCATTTATTACGACATTTATTTTTCTAAGACCTGAAAACAAAAGACTCTGTGCTGCTCTCTAACAAAAATGAATGCAGGAGAAACAGTAACGATAAACCTAGTATTTTCGTAATGATATACGTATTTAAAGTTTATTTTTTTTAGCTTAGTATTCTCTTTTCACAGAATTTAAATTTTAAGCTATATTCGTTAAAAAAAAACTTCGACTGTTTTTCTTTTTTGTTGTTTAAACCAGAGACCAATTTCAATACAATTGGTAGCTTTTCCAATCCTTAAAACGAAAATTTGCATGAAAACATAGAATTAATAACAAATCTGTGTATATTTATTCTTTTTATCTTAAAGGTTTTTTAAGGGCCGGATAAAAATTTATATATTTGGTTTAATCCAGACCTTCATGGTCTCATAAGAAATATGATAAGATGTCGGTTGTACAGGGTGAGGCAAACAAAAGTGGTCCTGGTCTAGAGAAAAGAATACGACAGAAATGTTGCCAAGTCTAAAACCAATACAAAAACAGGTTTGCTACCTGAAGCTATTGATCGCTTCAATATTAAGCCCAAACAAACGCTTGGTGATTTATTTGCCGGTAACTACGCTACGGTTTTAGAAGCTAGTTGAAATTAAGTGTTAACAAGGTTTGTAGAGCTGATCAAGAAAAGTTCCCACTAAGGATTATTTGATTGTTTCGGTCGTTATTTATCCTAGAGAATCGGACCTTTTTGTTTTTGTTAATACAAACCATTCTAAATTGATTGAGGCACAAAATTTGCATTATGGGACGTCTTCATACAATACGAACTGAGATCTAAACTCGCTACTAGTCTAAGAGTAGCTCTAATGTGAAGCTACACGATCCAACCAATGCAAAAACAGGTTTCAGGCAGCTTCAAGAGTTTCTCTCGCCAAGCATTTCAACGTATTCTTATCTCTAGATCGGGGCCACTTTTATTTGCCTCACCCTGTAGTTTGGGGACCACCCCTCGTTTAAAATAACCAGCACATATCCATTAAAAACTTGAGACACCATAAAATGTTTCTCATATAATTGGGAGAATACGCGTTGAGTGGTCTTCTGTTTACTCTAAAAACAGTTTTTAAACTTAAAGGTGCTTGTAAACAAAAGCTTTCTTTTTATGTTGCTTAGCAGCTTCATTCTTTGAGTTTCGAAAGTATACGTTTGTTTTACAATGTGTAAAAGTTGGTTAAGTACGTAGTTTCGTATGTAATAAGAATACTCACAAATAATGTATTTTTTTTACTTAAAAACATACTCTTAAAGGAAAATATTTTAATAGGACATAAGTTTAATTATTGTGAAGTGATATAAGGAAATGTCTGTTGTGTCAATGCAATATTTTTAGAGTGTAATAGTTATTTTTCGGTCCGGATTCATTGACTTGAGACTTCGCAACAAGATTTTTTTTACAGGATAGGGTTCCTTGTTAGGTTATTCCTTGGGAATCTTCGAACATCGTATTCTAAGATCTATTTTTGGAGGCAAACAAGTTGATGGTACTTGGTATAGACGTTCAAACTCAGAACTCTATCGGGCTTTTAGAGAGCCTGATGTAGTCAAGTTTATAAAAATTCAAAGAATTAAATGGGCTGGTCACATCATGCGAATGAACAGAGAGCGTTCGACAAATATAATCTTTTTGGCTCAGCCTATCGAATCAAGGCCCAGAGGTCAACCAAAGCTGAGATGGGCCGACTGTGTGGAAAGAGATTTATCAGTCTTAAAGGTCTCAAATTGGAAGACCACTGCTAGGCAGAGGCAGGCCTGGAGGAAACTGATTGAGAAAACCAGGGCCCTTCCGGGGCTGTAGTGCCATTGAGGAAAGAAGGAATTGTTATTTTAATGTCTTTAAGTAAGTAGTAGTTCATAATTCCTTTTTGTTTAGCTTTCATATTCTTTTTTCTCATAACAGCAGATACTCCAAAACAATTTATACGTGCATAACCTTTCATTTTAATCGACAAACGAAGGTATTGAATTGTGGCATAAATATTAGTTGTTCTTGATTTTGTACAGTATTCGCTTTATACACAAGGCCCACGTTCAAATACAGTAGTTTTCAAATAATAAATGTTACAACTTTTTTAAATTAGGAGAACTTACTTTGAAAAAAGATTGTTTGAAAAAATCAATACTGCCTTTAGGTTGCTTTTTTACGTTTCAAATTACTTTATAATATACGAATATTATTACTTTTTGCTATTTTTTTCTTACTAAAATTACATCCTCGTTCCTATTAAGAGCTAATGTGGTTTGCATGCACGATATCATTGATCAAATGTTCAAGATACAAACCCATAATTTCCAAACTAACACAACTCATTGATAGATAACTTTTTGCCTCTGTCCAATAGCTATTGTTAAACAAAATAGATTAGGTAATAAAAGCTGTCCAACGGTTAAATGAAAGAAGTACGACGTATACTATTTACACGCTGCATTGTCTATTAGTTCTCTGCTAACACTATCGAGACTCGTTTAAGTTGTTACGGTCAATTATCATGTCAAAACAAAATTGAATAGATGGACATCTATAGAAAAGAAAATTCAAGTTACTGACGTGACACTAACAGACATACAATTCCAAAATAAAATAATTATGGTTATTATATCTGGCATTAAATGTGTACATTGTTTTTTTTATTTAAAAATAAAATATATAAGTTTAAAATCCGTGGGCGAATGCAAATAATTGAATAGTACACGGGAAAACCCGATTGATTTTGTTGAGAAGTTTCCTCAGCAGGCCACTTTGGCGATGTTAGCGATGATCGGCTAAACTTGTAGTCCAGTAACCAGGTAGTCAAAAGGGGGTGTTTCAGGAAAAAAATACAGAAATTGTTTTCTCGACGGTTTTATATGTTTTCGAGGGTGCTGAATCCGAATATCAACTTTGTTAACAAATTCGGATATGGGAACATTAAAAAAAATTGAAAAAATCCCGAAATTTTACCTCTTTTTTTGGTTTTTTCCTTCTAGCTGGAAAAGTATTAATTTCTCAACAAAAACGTCAATACAAAAGTTAAAGTACTTTAAACAAGCTAAATAAAAGTCAATTACACTATTTATGTCAGATTAATAGCTTAGTTGCTACAGCGCGCTGAAAATTGGGCAATTCCTCCTGAATGTGAAAAGTCCGAAATTTTCACTTTTAGCACACACACACGCAAAATAGTACTGTCGAAATAGAGTTAGGGGTGGAGCTAATCGAAACACAAACTAATCTTGTTGCAAATGGTAGGAAACATGCATTTAAGGAACATAATAAAAATCACAACCCGAACTGTCGCTCAAAATTTGTTTTTTAGCCGCAATCTTGAAATAACGTCAATTTTTTTTTAAAAAAAGTTACAATAAACTATAATAAGTCAAGTTTGGTATCAAATTAAAGGAAATTTTACGCTGAAAATGAATATACCATTGGTTTTAAAACCTTAATATTTACAAAGATTATTTTTGAAGGAAATGATGAGAAAACGGGCGAAAAATTTCCGGAAAACGGTAAAAAAATATTGAACAAACTCTCATGAAATGTTCGAAAAGAATTTAGGAAGAATGGCTGAAAGTCAACATGGAACCTGGTTTAAAATCATTTGAAATGCAGTGAAATAACTTATGCAATGAGTTTGTTGACCAGGGTTTTCCGTTAATCTAACTCATGCAATAATGGTGAAAGATTTTGTAGATCTAAACAAGGTAATGCGAACAATGTGCTCCATATATGTTATGTTTGGTTTTTCATACCCATCGAATACTATTATAACTTTTCCCAAAATTCTGTTGACATTATACAAGTACTTCCATGTGACATCCCCAAATGTTGTACAAGTGTTCCAGAGAAATTAATGCACAATTATCAAGCACGTAGGAAATACTTTGCTGTGCACAAAGAGTCTATTGAATTTTATTATTATCAATGGAATATGATGAGTTTGCAATATATTTGTCCGTTTTATTCATTCGTCGATTGCTATGGTCTATAAATGAAGTTGGTAACGTTTAGATAGCTCGTAATTGAATTTTTCGTACTGTCCTTTACTATCCAAGCAGATGTAACATGTAAGCTCGCATCCTGTATGTTAAAAGACTTGAATTTATTCGATGAGTTTCACCAGAAAGGACTAGTTATTCTACTCCTTTTTCCATAGTTTTATCGTAGCTGCTTAGTACTTTTTCTATTAAGTTCCATCTCTAAAATGTATGGTAGACTAGTTTATTTTAAATATTGCTTCAAATCATGTCACGTTAGCCTTGTCTGCAATATATATTATTCCATTAACGAAATTCTACGAAGCACTTGAAAAATCAGTGGATGGATTGCCCACACACACACATTGCGGTCTAAATGTATTACCTTGTTAAGATCTACAAAATCTTTCGTCCTTCTTGCTTGAGTTAGATTAACGAAAACACTGGTCAGCAAACTCATTGCATAAGTTATTTTACTGCATTTCGAATGATTTAAAACCAGGTTCCATGTTGACTTAGTTATTCTTTCTCAATTCTTTTGATACATTTCATGAGGGTTTGCTCATTATTGGGGACTCCATGTTTTTTATTCACTGAAACATGGCTCTGGGTCGCAAACTTTTGTTGTATATCTCAATAATGACAAGGAGTGCCGTGGCTTGCAGTGAAATTTTTTGGCCGTTCTCTCATCGTTTCCTTCTAAAATCATCTTTGCAAGTATTTAAGTTTTAAAACTAAGTGTATATTCTTTGTCAGCATAAAATGTCCTTTAATTTGATACCAAACTTGACTTATTATGGTTTATTGTTAAAAAAAAAAATGTTTTTTTTTCAAGATTGCGGCTAAAAAAATTATTTTGAGCGACAGTTCGGGTTGTGATTTTTAGCATGTTCATTAGAAGCATGTTTCCTACCATTTACAGCAAGATTAGTTTGTGTTCCAATTAATTCCACCCCTAACTCTATTTCGACAGTACTATTTTGCGTGCTGAAAGTGAAAATTTCGGACTTTTCCCATTCAGGAGGAATTTGCCCGATTTTCAGCGCGTTGTAGCAGCTAAACTATTAATCTGACATAAATAGTGTAATTGACTTTTATTTAGCTTGTATAAAGTACTTTAACTTTTGTATTGACTTTTTTGTTGAGAAATTAATACTTTTCCTGCTAGAAGGAAAAAACCAAAAAAAAGGGGTAAAATTTCGGGATTTTTTCCATTTTTTTTAATGTTCCCATGCCCGAATTTGTTAACAAAGTTGATATTCGGATTCAGCACCCTCGAAAACATATAAAACAGTTGAGAAAACAATTTCTGTATTTTTTTCCTGAAAAAAATACCTGGTTACTGGACTATTGTGTAAGGAAACCAGGTAATACCTTAGAGATCATAGTTAAAGTAATACAATGGCTGATCATGACCTCCAATGCTAACGGCGGGACGCGCAAGGGGCTCCTAGAAGAGCCCCAATGAAGCCAGTGTTGTAGGTCACGTGATATTCCACTCTAATACTTTAACTACTATCGCTGTAGTTCCTAGCTACCAAGATTCAGGCGATTTAGGATCCCGGGGCTTGGACCAAGTGAAGAAGAAAGAGAGGAAACCAGTTTTCTGCCGCCAAGTAGAAAATTGCGGGCTTGCGCCTAATAAATCAATCGGTTCTTCCCGTGTACTCTTCAATTGTAAGGGGCATCTTCTTGAAATAACTGTAATCCTCATCGAGGCACTAAATAATATCAATTATCGGCCTTTAATATTAAAGGGCTGCAACTCAGTACTCAATGTTAGCCCCTTATATCTACTGATGATACTTGAAAGTACCACACTGGAAAAAAAACCTGTTGTTTTAACAGTTAAAAACTGTCAATTTTGACGTCAGTTAATAATTTTTATTTTTTACAGTTTAAAAACTTTGATTTTCCTAACGGAAAACTGTAATTTTAACAGGGAAAAACTGTTATTTTAGCAGGGAAAAAAACCCTGTTAATTTAATAGTTTTCCCCTGCTAATTTAACTGTTTCTCCTTACTAAAATAAAATACGCAAAACTAGCCATCGCGACTGAGTAATTACTTTGTCGCAGACAGTTCAGTATTGGGTTAGCATGCTAGATGTTCCTGGAAGAGGTATGGACTGGGCCCAGTTTTGATCCAGAAACCTCTTGCGTGCGAGCCCAATACCGAACCGTCTGCTACAAAGCATTTACTCATTCGGGAGGGCTGGTACTGGGTATTTGTGCTGAGCGATGATCTCAATCACGTGACTCTTTAAACGTCTTCAAATTTCTCTGAGAGGCAGGTGCATTTGATGGGTTGTGAGTGTGATGTCACACTCTCAGAATTAACACTTTCATTTGTGACGATTCATGAATCCTCAAGCCTCATTTCGTTAATTTTGAGGATTGTTTCGTCAAACTATCGCGCGACTTTTGAGTAAGCGCGAATCCTCACTTTTACGATCGTGATTTGACGATTCTGTATCTTGATTTTGACGAAACTTGATCTAATTGTTGTACTCACATGCTCAAAAATGACGAAATATTTCTTTAGATTAGACGACATTCAAATCCTCATAAAAATGACGATTCAAATTTCCTCACTTTGAGGAAACGAAAACTCGGAGCATTTGCCAGTAATGGAATCGTCAAAATTAAGGAAAATTTCGTCGTTTTTGAGCATCCATTTTTAGAGTGCATGTTGGCGAAGATAAAAACAGTTATAAACTGTTTTTCTAAAGAACAGTTTTCATAAAAGTTTAATTTATAACAGCTTGTTCTTAACAATTTTATTTTAGTTATTTGCGCCAAATCGTTATGCCATGACGGTACTTATAAATTACATTTAAAAGACGTTTGTTTTACGTTTCATGGTTCGTTTGAAAGGAAATAGATGGTAGAAGGGGTTTTATTTATGCACTTATTCAGTTTTAAAGCATTAAAAAGTAAAATGTTAAATCATATTCATTCAATAAAATTTCGTTGTTGGTCAGTGTAACCTAGTTGTTGTAAATAGAAATTGAGGAAAAACGAAAATAAATTAATTATAAAGTGCATTTTTTTATCTATTTTTACCGTAATATATTATTATTAATAATAATTGCACAGATAGCTTTAAAATAGGCATCGGCAAATAATTAAAATGAAATCTTGATTCAGTTCATGCATTGTTAAAACTTTAGATATCTGTATCGTATTCGAATTTTATTGCAAGTTCCATTTATTTGTTTGATAAATCGAATTCCCTATAGAATCGAATTTAATTTACCCTTTCGTTAGACTTCTAAGAACTTGAATTCTAGACAAGTAAAACTTATTAACAAAGAATTCTGTCACCCACAATATATATACCCACAATATGTTCCATAACCAGATAAAACATGAAAATTTGTTATTTTAAGTCATTTTTTTTATTTTATGAAAAAAGAGCCTTTGCGATGCTAAAAAACTACTAGTCTAAAGATTACTAAGACTAAAAAACTACTAGAAATGGTTATTTTTGTAATATTCACCACTCTGATTTTAAGGTGTACTACAATTTCTTATATTTCTTAAATTTTTTAATTAATGAAAGCAAAAATATTTAAATTTTGAAAATTAAAATAAAACCGCATTGAACACATATACAGCCTATGCTCTTCCCTTCTACAGGACGCACTCACTGTCATTTGTCAAACACATTTACATAAAAAAAAAGCAGCCTTCAGCTACCGTTTCTAGAATTAAAGCACGAGTGAACTAATTTATGTAAAAGCACAATGTAGCATTCCTTTTAAGGGGGTTCAATACCCAAAAATCGGTGAAAAAATCAAAACAAAAATTATTGGTTAAAATTACTATTACAACCTTTATTAATGCTGTCACAAGGTATCAAGACAATTGGAAAAATATTTTTGACATTAAAAGCCATTTTAATGTCATGTCGCCGTAAGTAAATGGGTTAACAGTAAAACTTTAAATGCGTTTTTCTCAGAACTTGATTTTTTGAACTTCGATGTACCTTTTCTCAAAAACTATGCTATGTTTTCTCGTAAACTTTTTTTATATGATGTAATACATAGTATGGATTAATCTGAGGTTATAAATTTTAATAAAACTAAAGTGAAAAAAGTTTTATGGGGCAAAAAAGTGAAAAATTTCATGATTTTTTGGGTACTTTAAAACTTATTTTATTTAAAAAAAATCAAACAGTTATTTAGAAAAATCTTTTAACCTCAGATTAATATATAAGGTTGGTATAACACACACAGAAAATTTTAAGGTGATCTGATCAGTAGTTATTGTGAAAAGGTACATTGAAATTGGCCAATTTAACATTACCAATATACAACATACTGAACCCCCTTAAGGGATTATGTTCTCATTAAAAAAAGGTCCTAATAAGATCTTTATAAAAATAAGATTTATAGCAAGAATACGTCTCATTAACACTGATTTACTTCAAAAGTTCACAAAAATTAAAAATCTTTTGCCTAGTACGCTCCTTCATTACGAGACTTAGCCTACTACAACTCAGCTATTGTCTAGTATACTGTCTTTAATAATGATATTTAAAAAGAAAATGACAGTAGCGTGTAAAATTTATCGCTCAAATGAGTTTTTGAACCCCTTGAGTAAGTCTTCTACGTCATCCCAAAGTCTAATTAGTCGTTAATAACCTGCTAATTAAAATGTTCTTAGAATTTTCTAATATTTTCATAATTCGATCCTCCTCAGACACAATTAACTTGATATTATATTTACATGTTAGGGATTAGGGATGTAATTTTTACGTTTCTCTTAGACAACGGCCATGCATATAGAATAAGGTTTAAGGTAAGTTTTTATTTTCTGGCTGTGTATTTCTAGGCTCCTGTGAGGAGTTTAAGCACAGCCAATTATTTCTTGTAATCTAGAACCCTGATCAAGTGACGAGGTCAGCAACTGAGCAGGTACCAACGTTAAAGCCGAGATGACTGACTTTGGAAAGCTTCCGGCTGTCTACACCCAAGAACCATTAACACATCCAAATTACGCATATTAGGTTCAAGCCACGGTCAAGTGACGAGGTTGATACTTGAGATTCCTCGAGAATCCTTCTTATTTGGGACTTGCTCAACATCAGATAGTCGCTACCGAGAGCTATTTGTTCCAAACGGGCGGCAAGAAAGTGGGCGGCAAGAAATTGGGATTGCCTGCAGTCTTGCCGTCCAAACGGGTGGCAAGACTGCAGGCTGATGTTCATACTCTCCAGATAGATCTCAGAGTCCACGAATACGGCCGATTTGAAGTTGTGTTTGAACACGTTGAAAGGCTGAAACAGAAATTTTACAATTAAAATTATTATTTTAATTGCAATAAAATCTTAAGATGTCCCGTGTATTTAAACGTATCTTTTAAATTATTATTATTATTATTATTATTTACTATGCTTGTCAGATAAAAAATTGCTATTAACAACATTTTCTTCTAATTTATTTTATCATCTACTATCATTTTAATACCAGTTCTTCACGCAATAAAACCATATAGGTCATACTTTAGAGATATAAGTATTTCAATTTAAATTATCGATTGACGTGTTTATTTGAGCAAGGATATACAATACCTATTTGCTACAAAAAAAAACCCTACACATTTCTTTTTATAAAATGTATTTAATATATTAACTTTACTAAAACGTTATTTCTTTAATATTAGAACTTGAAATATCTTTGCATTGAATTCAAAGATAATTATTAATATATATATATATACCAGTAAGCCCCCCTTTTTTTTTGAGAAATCCAAAAGCAAGAATAAAACTTTGTAATCCGTCGTGTTATGCTTGCTTTTTTACTATTTTATTTGTTTTATTGTCTTCAAATTCTTGTCTGTATGCTTGTGTTCGATGAAATTATTCTTATTATGGCACATACTCAAAAAGGAGGAGAGCGGATTTGTTAGAAAAACACATCTTTAACTGATTTCAGTAAAAGATGTTTCAATAAATCCGCCCTCCTCCTTCTTGAGTATGCGTCATTGGCGACGAGGCTGCAATCAATGAAGCATACTCAAAAGGAGGAGGACGGATTAATTGGAACAACATCGTTTACTGAATTCAGAAAACAGAGTGAATGAGAATAGCAGGGAAAATATCTCGGTGAAAATTCATGGATGTATATTAATGGATGTACAACTGAATGTTAAGAAAACGCAGCCGTTGCCAACGGCACAAGGTCAACTATTTGGCTTCTTTTCTAATTTGGCGCTTTTACTTGGCTTCAATTCTTCCAGCGATTTCATCAAGACTTTGGCGGTCAAGTTTGTAAAAATTGCCAAATGACGTCATTTTTCTTTACTGCGCATGCTCATAACTGACCTCGTTCTGGTGGCAACGGCACCATTTTTTCTAATCCATTGCGATTTGAGCGAGACACGGTTGGGAAAATTAAATGTATAAAGAGAACATGAAGTTAAGTTTAGTTGTTACAAAATTGCTGGTGTTTAAGCTATTGTTCTTATTGTCTTTTTACTGTTGACGTCATTCGTTTAAGTGTTCAGATCGTAACATATTAGTACTTACTTTAACGACGCAATGCTTCTCCATGTTGAATTCCAAGCGGTCCCAGAAATATCCCATATTGTAGACGAGGATATTCTTGGTGGTGTAGAAGTAAAGATCGGCAAATACCATGAGTTCCCCGGTATTCTCATGGTCCTTGCCGATCTTTACTTCTACGATGTCGGGATACAATTCAGTTCTCTTTTGAAAGGAAGGAGCTTCATTTGGTTTCACTTCCAAAATGTCAGCTATAGTCAGATGATCATCCTTGCCATCTGAGAATGCCGCCACGTACCCTTGCTTGCAGTCTTTAGCACTTTCTTCTTTGACGGGAGCTGTACAATTTCGAGACTCCCAGTGATTAATACTGTCGATATCGGCACTGATGTTCCCAGTAGACAATGCTGGGAACATCAGTGCCGATAATGCGTCTTGAGGGCTTTCTTCAGCCTTGGAGCCTTCTTTGACATAATAACAGGCATCTGATTGGCCTTTCTATCCATCCTGTTAAAAAAAAATTCACAATGTTAATTTTTAATATTGGTTATTAAAAAACACTAGTTTGTCATTTTGAAATAATATGGAACAATAACAAACTATTTAAAGAATTTTCTCATCGAAGTTCTTCACATATTTAAGGTGTGAATTTCAGTCACTTGAGGGATAAACTCGTGTAGGGGCCATCAGATTATACATTAATGCTAATATTTTTACACCCATTTTACAATTTTAACTAAATTTATAAATATTGTATAGTCTGTACAAACGAATATTTTAAAACCATTGACTACTTGAATAAATTTGAGAAATAAAATTAATTAAAATTGAATAAATATTTCAAGGACACAGTCATACATTTTGGTCTACTTATTGAACTTTGGACCAAAAATAATATATTTAATTTATTTATTGATAATATAGAATATTTAATTCAGTAGGACACTTAAAAGCTAGCGGTGTTTACAGCTATGTCAAGTAAAGAAAGATATATATTTTTCTAAATATGACTCGTTTAAAAATTACGCTGAATTGTTATATCATGGTTTTGAAAATACGCCCTATATTCAAGTACTGTACATATATTTAAAAGTATTTGATAATTTGTTATGTTTAAACAGATGCTACGCATTCTAGGTATGGAAGAAGATATGAAATGTATATTATCGTTGTTTTTGAAGCGAGAACTGATTCTGAAACTGAAAAGGGGAAAAAATGTATATTGTATATTATAAACAGTGGTAGTTAGGCATGTAAGGATTTCTTTATATTTTCATCGAATTTAGAAAGTTGTACGTAAGACTAACAATTGACAATGATCTGCAATCGAGCTAACACTATTAAAACGAATGATATTTATATAATTATACTCACCAAAAATCTCTAATTCGTTCTCTGAGTTGTGCCATGATCTTATCTATATTACAGGACAGCTTTTGTAAAACTATTATAGATAATTGCTTTTTATTGAAAGATATTTATCAAAAAATTTAGAAATATGTTATCTAGATGCTGGATTGTGAAAGTCTGATGTACGTCTGAAGAAATTTCAGTTGATCAGACATTGTTGTCGAACATGTTTCATTGTTTAATATAAACAGACATTGTTGTCGAAAGTGTTTCATTGTTTATATTAAAACAATGAAACATTTTCGACAACAATGTCTGTTAAACCATAACATATTAGTTAACAATTGCTGAAATTTTAGATTAATGTAGGGTAATAAGAGTTATTCGAGAAACAGTGGTACATTTAATATGAGTTATAAAAACCCATATTAAATGGTGATATGTAATAAAATTCGTTTTTTTATGTAAATTAAAAATAGCACTTTGACCTATTAAAGCCTACAATAACCACAAGTAGGATGCTTTACCAAATATTATACTCTATTAACTTTTTAACCCTGGCGGATACAGACGTATACACCCGTTGCCGAACTGTCATGTTTTCCAACAACATACTTATTTTTCCAAAAATTATAAATCTTATAATTTATTAAATTATGATTTTTTTTCTCTAAAGGGGTTACAGCGTTGGCGGTCAAGCCATTGCAGACTCGGCAAATCTTCCCAGAACAGATAGCCATTTTTTGTGGCACCATCTAGGCGATAAAATTTTAATAGAATTTGACATTTTAAGCATATAGCGGTTCGTACTGCACGATTATAAAACCTTCCACTTTTTACGTTATAAACGTAGTGTGGAAGCTAAAACTGAACAAAATTATCATTTCTTATGATATCAACAGAACAGCGCCGATTCTCTCTTTGTCTTACAAAATCTACTTTACTCAGACATCAAGAAACAAAAAGATCTTTGCCCTTTGAAAGTATAATCCTTTATTTGATGAGATTAGTGAAAGAACGTGTGCTAAGTGACAAAAATATGAAATCAAGAAATCGAGCTTTAAAGTTTTTTGCACTCAGATCTGCCAAAGAACGTTACTTGCAAATCGTAAAAAATGCATTAAAATTAAAGTTCGAGAAAAAGGGGAAACCTGTTACACTCTCAGAAATAGCACTTTCATTTTTGACGATTCATGAATCCTCAAGCCTCATTTCGTTAATTTTGAGGATTGTTTCGTCAAACTATCACTTGACTTTTGAGTAAACGCGAATCCTCACTTTTACGATCGCGATTTGACGATTCTGTATCTTGATTTTGAGGAAACTGAATCTCATTGTTGTACTCACATGCTTAAAAATGACGAAATATTTCTTTAGATTAGATTGAATTCCTCATAAAATTGACGATTCAAATTTCCTCACTTTGTGGAAAAGAAAACTCAGAGCATTTGCCAGTAAACGAATCGTCAAATTTAAGGAAAATTTCGTCATTTTTGAGCATTGATTTTTAAGATTGTAGAGAATAAGAAATTAGTAATATGTTCATTGACACAAAAATCCAATTTTTTTTAAAATGTCACTTAGCACTTTCTTCCACTAAGCTTTTCAATTGTTTCCCAGCAGAGAGCTTTGAATCCGCAAAGTGGTCTCCATCTGCCGTCTTCCGAAAACCTCTTTTGTTTCTGTAACTGCCTTTTGAGAAATATTTGATGAACAACCATTGAGATTAAAACATGTTGAAGAGATGCTTGGACGACAAACAATTTGAATCCGTCGGAATGTTACCAAATTGGTGTGACACACTTAAGTTGAGGGCCCCGGATGGCCGAGTGGTTAGCATCGCAGGCCAGCAGTCTGCTCGTGCTAACGGGTGCGGGTTCGATTCCCGCCTTCGACCTGGGTGTACTTTCTTTCTCTGTGACAGTAAAAACTCTCTCTATATCTGTCTTACTTGACGAAGGCTTATAAGCGCATTTCTGATCAAGCACACAAGTCGGAATATTTATGTACCTACCCTACTTAAGTTAACCTCGGTCACAATTTACTTATATACAGTGGTGGAAATTGATTTATGAACTGACAGTTTTTTAACAGTATTTCTTTATTAAATGCATTTTTATCGATTTAAATTTTATATACTATACAGGCTTTGCATTATAAACAATACACGTAAATAAAATTTTATATAAATTCGTAAACTATTTATTTTGTTGACATTTTAGTTTTAGCATAGGGAAATTGATTTATGAACTTTTGCATTCAATCTCAATTAATAATTGCTAAAACAATTTTTTGTCGCTAATGCTTCCTTGATTTTGTTTTTCATAGACAACACAAAACTTTGGGTCAAGTTTTGGTCAAGCAATTTGCAGTTTTTAATGATTAAGTCCTTCTATTCCATAACTGATGCACACTTCATTAAAACCATACTCCATTTGAGTAAATTATTCAAACCAATTGATCTCAGACATTATTCTTGGGGTTTAAGTCATGGATATTGGCAGGATGATCTAAATGAACAACACTTAGTTCATTAAACAGGCTTTAATTTCGTTTGAAATGTGGACACTTGCATTATCATGCATAAAAATCTAATCAAAAGCATAGTTTTGCAACGCAAAAAGGAATTAAAGAATTTTCTAGAACTAATCTGCAATAAAGTGATGTTTGTCAGCAATTGAGAAACATAACCCTGTTTCTTCAATCATAAGATATCGGGGCCCCAACCATCAAACTTCCACCACTAACATTTCTGCTGAAGACAGATCTTGGTTATTTCCGAAGATCCTTTCAATAACATTTTAAACCATCACGTCCATCCAAATTGAACTTTTTTTCATCAGCAAATATCACTTTTTCCCATTTCTCTCCCTCCACCTCCACCCAATCCATTTTCATGTAGTTACGACTATATTTTAATAGCCTGTTCTTATGGTGAAGAGTAAGCTTTGGACCAGCCTTCATTTTGGAACATTTCAAGTTCGACGACGATATCAATATTTGTCCTACTCTTCTGGGAGTTACAGGAAGTGATTGTTCATAACAAATTCGCCCTGTAATGCACAAATGCTGACACAAATGGTAACTTTTTGGGATACCAGTCCAATAATCCTGCTTTTGTCCCTCGTCCCACGAGGGTTACACCTTTTTTAATGATGGTTTTTGCCGAAGTCAGAATGATTCTTCAAATATTTATGAATTATATTTATTGATCTTTTGATTAATATGCTAATTTCTCTTATAGATTTGTTACAATATTATATAAGGGTCATTTTTTACCTTTTTGGTTTCAGGCAGTCTCGCAAGCTTTCCTATTTAGTAAAATGGGAATAAAACAGATAAATTTCAACAAATTTGGATTTAATCTTATTTATAAACACTGATAGTAAGCTCCCCTGAAGTTCAAATGAAGAACTAGTTAAAATATTTGGTACCTGGGTTCAAAATAAATTTGAGTTCATAAATCAATTTCCATCATTTGACATGCTTAAAAACTAAAATTAGATATATTTTTATTTAATATCATTTTTTGAAAAAAAAATATGTGTGAAATTCCTTTATTGTGCTCTGAATATCCAACACACAGAATTTGAATTGTTAGCACTTAATACAACGCGATATCTGGTGAAAAGAATGGTAGTTCATAAATCAATTTCCACCACTGTATATGTCATTTCATTCTTTAATAATATATTATCAAAACTAATAATAATTCATAATTTGATAAGTTTGTAGACAGTAGATTCGAATTAATGCAGGTCCGAACGTTTGTCTTTTTAATTAAGTATAAGTTAATAAATAATAGTATTAATTAATTAAAAATTCAAATATTGAAGTTTGTGGTGATATAGGCTTTGACGAACGAGGTTTAGCCCCTTCTACGTTAAAAAGTTATTTAATCGTTAACAAATATTGTTATGATTTTGGATTAGAAAATAATTTGTTTGTGGCTTATATGGCTTTGAAAATATTTTGTCCTATTGGGTTATTACAGAGACACTTTGGTTTGGAGAACTGCGGTTATTCGGGCTCATTCCTTCTTAAACTGGGAAAAAGTTAATAACTTTTATGCCTTGCTATAAGAAGACATTGTTAAAAAAAATGCTCACAAGACTAAGAAAATGTTCACTATTATATTAGCGTTTTGGCTGTATAGCTATGCCAATGTAATTCACTAAAGGAAACTGATATCCTAAAAAAAATTATACTTGATTTTTTTTAAATACCCCTTAAATAAAACGGTACCGTAAATTAATTATAATTCGGGTTTTTATTCCAGGTTATAATAGCCCGATTTTTTTTAATATCATAGAAAAGAAATATCTCATAAGATGTTCATTTCATATTATTTAGTATTTTTTACGTTTCATTTGGCTTTGAATAAACTCAAAACTGCCATTTACACAATTTCTATGAAAGTGGCAATGTGAATAAAAAAATACAGATAAATATTAAAAACATGTATTGCGTAAAACGAATTCGTAAATATAATTGTACCAGTTTTTTTAGATAGGTAGACTTTTTGTGCTTTTTTTACAGAAAAAAACACCCTGCTTTTAAATGGCTCAAATGAATTAATGCTAATGGTTTCATTAAAATAAGTAGCCAAATTAACCATTAAAAAATCGTATGATTCAAATATATGTGTACATAAATAAACAGAAATTGCGTTACGGCAACAATTTTTTTCACCTTATCAAAGTTTTTAAAATACATTAATTTCTATAATTGGCTACAATTTCTTAGTCTCAAACAACTTCGATCTGAATTTTAGGATTTTGTTCTAAACTTGTTGTGTTTTATTGTATGAACTAGGATAGTATAAATATCAGAAATGAGAAGTTGGTAAAATAGTATAATTTTTAAAAATTATACCTCGGATTTAATCATCTTCTCAGAATATTTCGAGTTTTGTTGTTGCTGTCGTTTACCACCAGGCCGTAGCCTGGAAGACAAGAGGGTTGCAGTAGCATCCGTTGGCACAAGGCTTTTCAAGTTTCGTTTCAGCTTCAATTGAGTACAAAAAAGCACTTCAATTTTTTTCTAAAAAGTTTTTTTCTATATGCATTCAAGAATAGTCATTGAGAAAACGTAATTTTTTTAAACGTAGTTATTTTAATAATAAGCTAATCGTGTGTTTAAAATACAAATAACTCATGATTTGAGTATTTAAAAAAAAACATATATTCATCAACTTCTAAATGAAAATTTTTACTACATCTTTTTTTTAAAAGAAATTTTCTTTAAAAACATCAAAAGCAGCATTAAATTACATAAATTTTATTTTTAATGCATTTTATATGTTATTTAACTTCGTAAAAACTCGTATACTTTAAAATTAGTACTGCATTCAATTAAATTTCTTGATACGCGTTTTAGTGTTTTCAATTCACATTCTTATACTTTTTCTAATAGCACCTTCAACGCATCTTATACTTAAATTTATTTTCCTTCTGCTCTTTTTCTTTTGATTTCAGTATTTTGAGTTGAAATCCAAAACTTTTTGGAGTGTTATAACTTTTTCTCTTTCAACTACAAAAAACTCTTTAAAGTACATTATTTTTATGTCTTCTCTTTAATCCTTTCTGAAGCATTTAGAAACTTTTTCTCGCCTTACTTAATCCCAGAGAGATTTGGCGTGCACTATATTTCTGGCTTTGAGGAATTGCTTTGCTGAAAAGACAAACTAAAATTTTGTCGAGGAAAGTAAGTTCAAACGAAGCATAAAGCTTCACTTTGAATTTTAAAATAATATTATGTTTGTTTTGGTGTATGGTATTCATAATTTTCCTGCACTGATAAATATTATTTCGCTTCAAAAATAATTATTATTTTCTTAGTTAATAACTCATTTATTTAAATAAATAAATATTTCTTCTTCGAAAATACAATTAACTTTGGATAAAAATATTAAACACCTAATATCATTGTAGACATTTATTCGAGTTTGATATTTTTGGGTTGTGCACTTTTCAGGTTTAAAACACAAAACTGTGGCATATTTGACAGTTTATGTAGATATTAACTTGTCATATGATAGTTTAAATCGTTATTTCTAAAGTAATATCACTGAAATGTTACTCAGTTATATAAGTTTTTTTATTGCATAATAACTGAAGAGTGTAGTTGCAAAGCGCACATCCTCAAACGTATAACTCAGATAGGACCGGTTCGTTTATTGGTGACTTCGTTGAAATGATGTCGGTCCCTATATCTTATTATAGTTTGGAGAATGTGGATTTTGTAACTCCACTCTTCAACTATATTCATAGAAAGTAGAAATTGATATTATGGCATTCAGTTGCATGCTCGATTGGTCAACTTACCTAAAAATGCATTGATGTGTATAACATATTCCTTTTTTTAATACATTGAAAGTACTTACTTGCTAGTGAAACAATTATAGTGAAACAGTTATTTTGGCAGTTTTACCGCCTTGCATTAATTTGAGTGCTCTTATTTATATAAAGCATATCTATAGGTTTAAACTAAGAAAATGTTGCATTTTTTTTTTAAATGTAATTCCTTTCTTATTGAAATCCTGATGGATTTTACCGTAAGAATTTGAAAAAATAACTTTTATTTAATACCTTAATAAATAAAATGTTTCAATTTATAATACTTATTTTTACCCAAGAAAATCCTTTTCTAATTATCACATATATTTCTGACCATTTCTTTAAAAAAGTTATTGCTCTAAAAGTTTAAGGATTAAGAGATTAAGAAAAATATATTAGATTTTAAGTACCATTTAATTATACTTAAGGATTTCGACATTTTCATTTTAAAAAGTATGAAATTTAAGAGAATGAACGTTAAAAAAATTAATTAATGTGGTTTTCATTTTCGACGCTTAAGCTGGGATTATGTAGTAAAAAGGTACCTTATTTTAGATATTTTTCTGGCATTTTAAAATTTCCTTCCCTTTCAGGGATTTCCAAGTTTAAACCCAAAACATATTAAACATCATTTAACGCATATCCTTGAACCGTTCAATATTTTTCACCTTAATTATCGCCCCGCTTTTTTAACAGTGATGGACCAATTTTGTTAGGGTTAACTATATATTTTTTTAAAAACCTATATTTCCGTGAAAATACATTGTGAAATATTATGGAAATACATTAGAGAATAAATATTATGCCCAAAAAAATACAGCAAATCATTCATATAGCATATTTAATCCCAAAGGAAACAAATTAGTCCCTTATGGAAGAATTGTACAAATAATATTTCGGTAACTATGAAACAAAACTGTATATATATGTGTACATGCACATGTAAAAAATGAAATTGTTAATAAGGTTTAAAAAGTTTATGAATTTGCCCCTTAAGTAATGCAATTTTGTTTTAGTTTTTTAATCGAAATACTACTTATCTTAATTCAGTCGTTCAACCATAACACTTAAAAGTAAACCTTTACACTATGTGGTTGTTTCGATTTCACTTGGCAAACTAGCGTTTTCTGTTCTGATATGTGCTATTTTATAGGTCTTTGGGTGCAACTTCTTTTTATTCCTGCTATATATTATAAACTTTATCGGTTTTAATAAGATTCAATTTCAAGTATACAAAATATTAACAGAATGTCCATGGTTTTGGAAAAATTCGGTTTAAATGGCATTTAGTATTACGTACACTTTTAAAACAAAAGAGTGAAATCCACTCTATAGGAGAAGTGCATTTTCGACACTGGAAAGGAGTGAATATTAACTCAGACTGAGTTAAAATCACTAGTTTATAGTGATCCTGTCGAAGGTTTAACACACAAAGGATCCACTCCTATGGGATAAGTGCATTTTCTAGACTGGAGGAGTGAAATTAACTCAGACTGAGTTAAAACCGCTCGTTCGTTTTAAGAGTGTAGAGAAATTGGGCGACATTGTGGGACAGCAATTTAGGGTGATTCATCAATAACAAAAAGCTTAGTTTTACTCAAAGAAAAGTTTGTACGCAACATTCTTTTCAGTAAGGTAAGAATATTTATATTGTTCAAATCAAACGTTATTCTAGAAGGACCCGAAATGAAAACAACTCCGCTGCAGTTGTTGCCACTCACGAAGTGAAACATGCCCAGTCTTATTGCATACCTTTTCGTTGCCAGCTCAATTTTTCAAGTAGTTGTTATCCTTTATAGTTTATCCTTTCCTTTATCGAGGACTTTTGAGCTGTCGATTCCTTATGATGGACCATTGAAAACACCATCCATTCTTATTCCTATACCTTATAAAGCCGTGGGAGGTTCTCAGAAAAGGCAATTTCTTTTTATAAAAAAAATCTGAAAATTCCTTTCTTGTATACCAGACCCACATTTCTGAAAGATATGGTATTCCTCGAACCGGAATAAAAGCCATCTGAAATCCAATAGCACGCCCCTATTTGCGAGATCAGTATTTCGAAGAAATTGCGATTGATCCGAAGGATTCATATTTGTGTTATTCTGTCTGAGGGTTCCTTTCAAATGATTTTTTTCTTCCATGAATGTTATTTATATGTAAAAACTATTCGTTTTTGGATGTGACTATTCATGAAATAGAGGTGGAACGTGGATCGAGAAAATATGCAAGTTCCAATTTTATACTCAATCAAAGATATTATGTTTCACTTTGTCTTTATAAATATATTTCAATTTGTCTATATAAAATGTACAGAAGTTAGAATTTCATAGTGATATATGGCGTTATTTTGTATGTATTTCGAAACAAATTACAGCAACATATAAAAAAAGGTACTACCATGAAAGTTTTGAACTAAGGCTTTTATATCTTCATTTTTTTTACAAAAAAGTTGAAAAGTAGCAAATATCATAGATTTCTTGTAAAAGAAATACTCTCCCTCAAAAAATTGGGGGGGGGGGGGGGGGACTTTAAGCTGTTTTAATGGGACGTAGGGTAAGCCGGCTAAGCGAAAATCTGGTTGAACCGGATAAATTAAAGGTTACGATGTACATTTGATTGTGAGGGTTTGATCCAATGTGAAAAACATTTCTTTATTTATGTTTTAATGCAATGGTAAAAAAAATTCTTAGCCACATTTCTGCGGCTGTATTAAATATTTTGAAATTGCATTATAATAAATAATTAATATAATAAATATTTATCTACATTTGATGATATTGGCCTCATAATTCACAATTAAAGTAATATGCAGTTTTATATAATGTATTATGCCTTACAAGTACATGCCATTACCGAACCATTAAAAAAAATCTAGCTTTCTTTTGTTTAAGCCTAGAAAATCGGAAACTTGACACATAGTTTCGCTTTTTTTGTATCAGTATAATATCGATGGGAGATCTATAACGAAACTAGCTATTTTCAGCTAATTTTTACATTTTAAGGATTAAAAAATTCGGTCGGTTAAACTTCAGTTCCTATTAACCGGAGTCCGGTTAAATGGCAGCCTACTGTGTAAATAATGACCAAAAAATCTGCAATTACAGCATTCCTGAACATAACTACAACAAATAACGGGAAGTTGCGACACATGCGATTCTTAATTTTCGCCCTTCAATTACCTTTAAATGTCATTCCTATAATAAACTTAGCCGTAACAAAGAACCCATTGCAAAACAACACCGCATTTGAGCATGTTTAATTGTTTTTTCCTCCTAAGACATCTCAGACTCTAAAACAAAGTTTCTCAACTTGTCGAAAGCTCTATCTCTCGCAGACACCATTGTTACTATCTCTCAGTATCTTAATGGCTTATCCAGTAGCACAATAACAAAAATACTTATCTTTATACGAAAAAAAAATCTCCTATTTAGCGGCACTTAGCGGTCTGCGATCGTAAAACAAGATTAGAACGAATCTTGGTGGTTTAGGACGGAGCTGTGTGAAAAGGACGTGTCACCTTGGATGGTGCATGGATCTCTATTTGTTTCTTTCACTTGCCGCATTTGTTTGACATAACTGTAATTGAAATGTTATCAAATATGAGTTTTTATGCTTGTAAAACACTAATGCACACTCTCAGAAATAACACTTTCATTTTTGACGATTCATGAATCCTCAAGCCTCATTTCGTTAATTTTGAGGATTGCTTCGTCAAACTATCAAGTGACTTTTTAGTAAACGCGAATCCTCACTTTTAATATCGTGATTCGACGATTCTGCATCTTGATTTTGAGGAAACTGAATCTCATTGTTGTACTCACATGCTCAAAAATGACGAAATATTTCTTTAGATTAGACGACATTCAAATCCTCATAAAAATGACGATTTAAATTTCCTCACTTTGAGGATAGGAAAACATGGAGCATTTGCCAGTAACGGAATCGTCAAAATTAAGGAAAATTTCGTCGTTTTTGAGCATTCAATTTTGAGAGTGCACCCAAAGAGTTATATAATAGGGTAGAGACTGAATATGGCAACAGCACCATGGACCAACACGGAGACAATATAGGGTGGCATGTGGGGGCCGATGGCCGAGTGGTTTGTATCGCAGGCCATAACGCTAGCAATCAGCGCACTCTGTAACAGGTTCGATTCCCGCCTTTCCTCTGGGTGTACTTCCTTTCTCGGTATCAAAATTACAAATTAAGTAGCACTTTTACCGCTCTATTTGGGCTTCGTAGTGAGCCACGGCTGCCGATGGCAGCTCAGTACGAGTCATTCCTCTACCCCCCCCCCCCCCCACTATAGAACTCTTTGAATACTCCATGCTTTGTGGAAAACTTTACCTGTTTGAGTTTATTGGTACTGTGTTGAATGGGGCAATTTGGAACAAGGTAGATATAGTCAGTGTCCCTAGAAAGGACTTTCTTCTTAAGTATTTTTTTATTCATAGGTCAAAGTAGAGGTTGCCCCCTTGTAAAAAAGGCAACAAATTTTAAAGAATGTATTTAATGATAAGGGTTATTAGTTTGACAGGCTGGAGCCAAAGTTACTCTGCAGGTTCAAAATTACCCCATTCAAAGGTTTACTTATTAGACTTGATCCAAAGTATCTCTTCAGATATAATGCTAACACAATATACGAATAGACAATATGTCCGAACCAACCAAAACCATTCAAGTTTGAGGGTTAGGGTTAGGTTGAATTACCGTCTTATTAGAGCTCCACGAGCTGTTAGCAGCAGGCGTTATTTCTAAGAATCTCAGTCAAGTAACGAGCCGACACCTGGGTATTCGTTCAACGCAGCGTTCAAGGACGACATCGTCGGGCCTATGGAGCATATTCAACATGAGGCATTTTTCGACGGAATTTTCGACTACACACACTGTTTATAGATCGGCAGTTATTTTGGCGATGCCCGAACCCAAACCTGGTACTTTTTGCACTCAAGGCAAGCACCTTACTTGTTGGGCTCTCTTTAGCCCATCATTCATGTTTTAGTTACAACTATTTCAAAGCACTACACAGTCCTGTCAAAACGACTCAAGGTCGCAACGGGTTGTGAAACGGGCATTGTTTTCAAGTAGGGGCTATTGTTATTATACCCTCTTTGTCTCTCCACTCATAATAAAAAGTATCCGATTCGTTTTCTTTGTTTCATTGACGTGATGTTTTTCTAGAGCCGTGGAGCGAAATATTTGTTTTGGGATTGCCTCTGCTCTTGCGGTTTATTTATAGTTTCGGTTGGAAATGTTTTTTTTTTTTAAACTTTTGAAGTGTGGTAGGAATGACTACACTCCTTGGCAACCAAAGTTGGGTAAATAGAAATATGCTATGGAGACGATCCTTCAGCGGATGTAAAGAGTTCCATAAATTATTTGTGAATCCATCCAGAAAACATGTTTAAAACATTAATTTCATTTAAGGTCTAACAGATTTGAATATTATTTAAGAAAATTTCGCTATTTTTTCAAAATGAAAGGCGTATTTTGGCTAAATTGCATTAAGATCATTTTGTATGTAAATATTGCCTTTCAAGAGTTTCCAACTAACGGACTAATCGCGCTTTTCCCCCCCCCCCCCCCCCCCCCTTACCTTTTTACTATTTGTTTTTACCACCCAAGTTAGATTGGCACGGAGTGTATACTGTTTTTCCGAAATAGGAATCGTTGATGTTTTTTAGTATTGTGGTATACGATATCTTTGACCTAAGCTTTTAAAGCTAATAACTTATCATTTAATACACCCTTTAAAAATATATGTGTGTTTTTTAATTAGTGGCAACTCTGCCTGGACCTATGAGTAAAAAAATATTCTAGAAAATCAATACTAGGATTTTATATTTGGGCCATAGTTACTCTTCAGAGCCAAAGCTACCCTATTAGCAGGCGCAAAGAGAGGACATTTTATTTACATTAGAAACAAGGTTCATATTGTTTCATGAATTGCTTCTGGCTGGGCACAGCATAATAATAAAACATGAAAGTATTCCTATGTAGGTATTTTTTAATTAAGAAATAGGCCAATTATTTTTTAATTAAAAGCTTAAAAAAATTCAACACAACTTTTAAAGTTCGAGTTCAGTTGTTATTTCATGAGTATTTATCTCCCTTAGAGACATTAAATTGAGTTTTATCAGAGAGTTTCTCACAAGTGTTAAAACTACAAGTAAATTTTTTTAATGGGATAGTAATGTAAGGTAATAATCTAAAATATTATGTTAAAAAAAATATGAATACAAAAAAATATTAAACGATAAGATGTAAAATATTTTACTACATATTATCAAATATAATTCTTTCAGAAAGGCTTTTCTTTTTATTAAAAACGTGTTATAAAAGAAATGCTTTTATTACCATTACATGTTTTGTGAATACTTTCAATTAAGGTAGGCGAATACCCAAAATTCTAAAATTTTTACTATTACTTTAATCTTTTCCAAATTTGGCATAGGGATTTCAGCAATTCTATTTGGGATTTTTTTTTATTTAAATATAATTGATTTATTTTAAACGGTGTTTTTCAACTAAAAAAAAGGGGTTTACGCCAACACTTTTAGCATAAAAGTTTTACATTAATTTACCTGAAATTTTTCACAGATGCTATTTCAATATATATCTGTGCCATGAACCTCTAACATCTGGTGTAAGTATACAAGTTTTTTTTTTATGCCCAAGTGTAAGTTAATCGAAAAAAATCCCTTTTTTTGTGTGGTTAATTTATAACATTCTTCTTAATAACTTTTTTCTTGTAATTTGTTTGTAACTCTACAGGGTCATTGCATGTATCAGTTCAGAACGAAGAATTTAGCACATAATAAATCTTCATAGGATGAAAATTCAATGTGGTAGACTTGTTGGCGTAAAGCTCTTTTTTTAGTAGAAAAACACTCTTTAAAATAAATAAATTATATTTAAATAAAAACAAAAGCTTAAATAGTATTATTCATTATATTTGAAATCACTATGCCAAATTTGGAAAAGATTAAAGCAATAGTAAAAATTTTAGAATTTTGGGAAATTTTGGGTATTCGCCTACCTTAACGTAATAATAATTATCCAATTAATTATCAACAAACATTAATTTTAATAATATGAATACGATCCATTTTGCTAACTGGATTATTTGTATAAGTATATTGTTGTGATATCTGGTTTAAGGGTTTACGTTGCATTAGCAATGCATGAAAATCTCAAATTGCAGACAATTTACATTAACTGACGGTTATATAACGCGTCTTGTTCGTTAATGCACATCAGAAATATTAAATGTCAGTTTAGTAAACTATTTCAATATAAACCTTACTCAGTTCAAGCATGGAAGCTGGATTACAGTTCCAAAAATGGCAGTTGTAGTATGCAGACTACTTTTTAGCTGTCTAAAATAATAGTTTTTGGTCATTTGATTTTTGCAGTTTATTCAATAATACACTACCTTAATAATTAGGAAATTAACGTATTTTAATTTGATATATATATTTTTTTATATTTGTTCAAAATTTCAAACAAGCTATACTGAAATCCATTCATATAATTAATCCAAACATTAAACATAAATATTATCAAACTATGGATTTTTATGTTCATAATACCTTTAATTTAAATTGAACGCAATAATATAAATAAAAACGAACCAAAATTTTTAATAGATGTCAACCGTAAATTTTAAGTATAACTTCAAAAGATATGATTGACGTTTATTGCTACGCTTATATAAATATAAAGATTAATTTTTACTAATGGTTTTGCAAAACTAATATTTCCATCAAAACTGAATTATTATTTGACAAATATTTCTCACAAAAACGTCGTTAAAATGTCGTAATAACGTGAAGCAGGACATTTCACAGTGACATCATGCTAAAGCTGTCACATATGAGATAATAAACCACCCATCAGACGGTAGCTACTTTATTCTCATAAACTCCGTACCTTAGTGAAAAAAAGGCCCATTTTTTGGTTTTAACGATGGACATCGTTCCTTTCTCTACCGAAACACAGAATTTTCGTTATAACTCCATGAGTGGACTTCACCTGTTTAATCACCTCATCCGGTAATAATTAAAAGGTAACTCGTTGAAGCGCGAAAAATGCAGTTTTGAGTATTTTAATTTTTTCGATTATGATGTTCGTCTGGATAGAAAATTGATGATTCGGCGGAAAAATGATTTTTATAATATTTGAAGTAGAATGAAAAGCACCGGAAGAGGTTTGAAATTTGCTTTGCACAGTGGATTTTTTTATTGTTGAAATAGTTCTTTATTAGAACCTTTTATTGTAATTTTTACTATTAAGAGAATGAATATGCTTTTGGACAAATATTTATCTTTCTTAGTTAAATATTTGTTTGATGTTAGCAAATATAATGTTTTCTTTTACGAATGTTAAAAATTGAGTTATGAAATAAAAAAAAAATGTAAAATCTGCATTTCCTTTTGCTCCATCCAATTTACTGATTACAATAGTTCACTGAGCATATTTATATCTACTTTAAGTGTATTAATAAGTCGACATTAAAAGTATTTACAGGTGTTTTTTTTTTTTTGCTGGACTAAATACATGTACTTTTTAATGTCCACTTAATATCGATTTTAAAATGCTAAAAATTTAAAACTTTTCGTGACGTTTCTTTTAGTTTGTTCCTAGAAAACGTAATTTATATAAAAATATACAAACGGACATACTTAAAGCAATCGAAAACATAAGATCGAATGCCAGTAATATGCATTAAGTATACTTCGAATATGGTTAATAACCTCTCACGGCAAAGACAAATTTTAGAGTCAAGCCCCAAGCATTACCTCGATGAATGATTCTCCAAATTGCGTCTGAAACTTGGCCTGGAAGTTCATCAAGAGTATCGAGAGAAATGTGCAATATGAGACCCTACTTAAAGCCCCCTTATCTCTAACTGCGATTTATATCAATCCATGCATTACTATTTCACTACGTTGGTTTGACCAAATTGCGTTCATGTTGGTATTTATTAAAATGGGTGTTTAAAATTGAAAACTTCGGAATATTTTTTAGATTTTATCACTACAGTAACCGCATGTACTTTTTAAATGTCCACCTAATATGGATTTCAAATTACAAATACTTTTTTTAGTTTTGTGAAAATTCATTTAGATAGAACACGTAACATGTGTAAAAACGTAAAATCGCCATTCAAAAGTCTTCAAAGCAATTGAAAAAGAAAGATCGAGTGCCACCAATATGCGTAAGAAGTATATTTAGAATATGGTTAATAACCTCTCACGGCAAAGTCAAATTTTAGAGTCAAGCCTCAAGCATTACCTCGATGAATGATTCTCCAAATTGCGCCTGAAACTTGACCTGGAAGTTCATCAAGAGTATTGAGAGATATGTGCAATATGAGACCCTACTTAAAGCTCCCTTATCTCTAACTGCGATTTATATCAGTCCATGCATTACTTTTTCACTTCGTTGGTTTGACCAAATTGCGTTCATGTTGGTATTTATTAAAATGGGTGTTTAAAATTGCAAACTTTGGAAAATTTTTAGATTTTATCGCCACAGTAACCGCATGTACTTTTTAAATGTCCACCTAATATGGATTTCAAATTACAAATACTTTTTTTAGTTTTGTGAAAATTCATTTAGATAGAACACGTAACATGTGTAAAAACGTAAAATCGCCATTCAAAAGTCTTCAAAGCAATTGAAAAAGAAAGATCGAGTGCCACCAATATGCGTAAGAAGTATATTTAGAATATGGTTAATAACCTCTCACGGCAAAGTCAAATTTTAGAGTCAAGCCCCAAGCATTACCTCGATGAATGCTTCTCCAAATTGCGCCTGAAACTTGACCTGGAAGTTCATCAAGAGTATTGAGAGAAATGTGCAATATGAGACCCTACTTAAAGCCCCCTTATCTCTAACTGCGATTTATATCAATCCATGCATTACTATTTCACTACGTTGGTTTGACCAAATTGCGTTCATGCTGGTATTTATTAAAATGGGTGTTTAAAAATTGAAAACGTTGGAAAAAAAATTATATTTTATCACTTCAGTAAACGCATTACTTTTTAAATGTCCATCTAATATGGATTTCAAATTTTTTAAATGTCCATCTAATATGGATTTTAAATAATTTTTTTTTAAGTTTTGTGAAAATTCTTTTAGCTTGTATCTAGAACACGTAACATGTATAAAAACTTAAAATCGCCATTCAAATTACTTCAATTTGCCCTATAGGAGTTGATTTCACTCTTTTGTTTTGTTAAACCTCCAACAATCTTAACAACAAACCAGCGATTTTAAGGCGATTAGGAGCGATTCAAAACGATTACGAGCGCTTTAGGAGTTAATTTCACTCCTTTCCAGTGTCGAAAATGCACTTCCCCTATATTAGTGGATTTCACTCTTTTGTTTTAAGAGTGTAAGTATACCTTAGAATATGGTCAATAATTTATCAAGGCAAAGCCACATTTTAGAGTCAAGTCCCAAAGCATTACCGCGATGAATGATTCTCCAAATTGCATCTGAAACTTAACCTGGAAGTTCATCAAGAGTATTGTGAGAAATGTGCAATATGAGACCCTACTTAAAGCCCCCTTATCTCTAACTGAGATTTATATCAATCCATGCATTACTATTTCACTACGTTGGTTTGACCAAATTGCGTTCATGTTGCTATTCATTAAAATGGGTGTTTAAAATTGAAACCTTTGGGAAAAAAATGGATTTTATCGCTACAGTAAACGCATGTACTTTTTAAATGTCCCTCTAATATAGATTTAAAATTACAATTTTTTTTAAAGCTTTGGGAAAATTCGTTTAGTTGTCTAGAGCAATTGTTAATTAATTGTCTAGAACACGTAACATGTATAAAAACGTAAAATCACCATTAAAAAAACTTCAAAGCAATTGAAAACAAAAGATCGCGTGCCACCAATATGAGTAAGTATACTTAGAATATGGTTAATAACCTCTCCCGGCAAATCCACATCTTAGAGTCAAGTCCAAAGTATTACCTCGATGAATAATTCCCCAAATTGCGTCTGAAACTTGACCTGGAAGTTCATCAGAAGTATTGAGATGCAATATGAGACCCTACTTAAAACCCCTTATTCTCTAACTGCTATCAGTCTATTAATATTTCAATATGTTGGTTTGACGAAATTGCGCTCATGTTGCTATTCATTTAAAATAGTGTTTTAAATTGCAAACTTTTGGAAGATATAGGTTTTATTACTACAGTAAGCAAATGTTCTTCTTGAAAGTCCATCTAATATAGATTTCAAAATTCCAAAATTTTAAAGGCATTATAAAAAGTATTTCAGTTTGTGCCTAGGGCACGTAATCTATACAACAACGTAAAAACGCCATTGAAAATACTTCTAAACAATATGATGCTAATAATTCGCAAGTATACTTATAAATTATAAAATGGATAATAAACTCTTATGGCAAAGTACAAATTTAGAGACAAGCCCCAGGCATTAACTCGTTGAATGATTTCCCAAATTGCGTCTGAAACTTTATCTGAAGGTTCGTCAAGAGTATTGAGAGAAATGCTCAATATGAGACCCTACCTAACCGTTCTCTCTAACTGCGATTTATACATATCTAGCCAAACATAATGCATAAATATTTCACTATATTGGTTTGACGAAATTGCGTTCACGTAGGTATTCATATAAAATTATGTTTTAAATTGTAAACTTTTGAACAAATTTATAGGGATTTTAAAAGGGTCTTGAGGAATAATTCCATGTTATGAAGAACTGTCACGTGGTTACCAAGTTTCCTCTACATCCCATTCCTTCCTACTTAAAATAAATAGACTTAAACCTAATAAAAACGTACATTTTTACTCGAGCGTCATAGTCAAACAAAAAATATATATCTAAACACTGTAAAGCTTTGGTGGAATGTTACTCCTTTTATACAGTGGTATCAGGAAAAAGGCTGCTACCGTGTTTACGAAACCGCAAAATAGGATGAATCCCGAAGCTTCCTCCACCAAAGTTTTACAGTGAAGTATGATAATAACTCACCTTCAATGTAAAATATGATTTTAAAGGCTTATGAACGAACGTTATTCATTCAAATGATTGAATACACTTGCTGTAGATCTGAAAAAAACACTTTCGATGGACTTATGATCTTAATTCGAGAATACAATGCATGCTATTTTACAGTTATGTTTGGTAAATAAAATCAGAGATAGTCATCATCACCAAACTCCACGAAGACAGAACACTATTTAAGTTGTAGATAGCATTCTTTAATGTTGTTAAATTATACAGGGTTGTTTAAAAATAATCAATTAATTAAAGCTTTTCATAGATTTAAGAATTTAATTATTACATTGCTATAATAGTTAATTTTAATTTTTTGTTCTGGGCATATCAGCCCCTCACCACCACACAGTTCCACTTTCAAGTCCGTTCTTATCTGAAAACGAACATTCCAGTCTTTGGCGCGGATATTTGCAGCCCACACTTGGCGCGCTCAGCGCCCATTTGGTGACGAATCTTACAATTACTCTTGCACCGAAAGAGTATTTTTTTTTCTAAAAAATAAACTATTTTTAAATTTAATTTTAAAAAAACTGCTCTTTTAACTTTTCGCTTTTTTTTCAAAGATATACGATTGCTGTTTGCAAGACAGTTTCTTATCCACTCCATAGTTATGTTCAAAATTGTAAAAGTAGTCTGTTACTTCTTTTTTAAAATATGATTCGAGTATTCAATGCATGCTAATTACTCTTTCCCCTTTCTAGAGTTTTTATAAAAACAAAAAATATATATATTTAATTTTTTTATGCATTCGCCTTCACTTTTCGCCTTTTTTTCAAAGGCATACGATTACTGTGTGCAAGACAATTTTTTATCCATTTCTTAGTTATGCTCAAAATTATAAAAATAGTCTGTTACTTCTTTTTCAAACTTCCATAGCGGTTTCTGAAGTCATCGTCTGGCTCCCCGCTTCAAATACTGCATTCCTCTTCTCCACTTCGGAGCAGAACTCTTGAAGAACTTTCAAAACTGGACGAGTGAGGCTAAATTGGATAGCATCTATAAAACTTTTTTTTAAAGATAGCATGAAAGGATTGCGTTCAGCTGTGAATTTTATAGCTGTGTGGATAGCAGATTTAAACTTTATATTTGTCCAATGAAAACACTTTGGCAAGTTTAAATTTTGTTTCTTTGGCAATACTGGGTTCCCTTTGAGAAGTGGCATTCTAAAGTGAAGTGTGTTTTTTCAAACATTTTATCGTTTCCTCTTGAAATGGAAAAAAAGTAACAATGATGCTTTTAAAAAGCCTTTCCTATTTAGATTCAAACTTCACATCCCAAATGCTGTGTTTGAATTTCAATAGAAGCATAGTAAACCAAATTTCATTGATTCTGCCTTATTCTATTTTTAATGCAAATAAAAATACTTATACGTATTTAGACACTTAACCCATTAATAACAATCGGCAAGAAAATTTTCATGTGAAAGTCAGATTGATGAGTTAGTTTATCTAAAAGTAAGCAAATTATAAGACACATGAAGACCTGAAGACCATAGTCCTTAAAAATTTATGTCAGGCAAATTTATTACACACATAATTAAAAAAAAATGGTTGACGTCTTCGCATTGGAAAATGAAGGTGTTAATTGTATTCACAAAGTCGTCGTTAATGTTTTAATCAAAAATTCAATTGTTAGCGGTAACCCATACAATAAATCTTTCATAATAATCATGATTTAAAAAAAAATGATTATTGTTAGTTTCATAAAAAAAGATCGAAAAATTTAAGGGGCAGCGAAGAAAAAGTTTCTGGTTCGTTTATTATACTTTATCTTATATTTATTATATATTAGCGATGTTTTACCCAAATAAGATTAGGCATTGCCTGTTATTATGTGCACCAGAGATCAAAGCAATTCTGTGAATGTACAGATATGTCCTATTATTTACTCTTTCCTTATGTATTGCTCTTTTTAACGATGGATTATTTACAGATTGTCAAAATATTAAATGGGGTATAAAAAATATCATAGAAATAGTTATACACAACAACCTATTGATCTAAAAATATATATACCGTAAATCGATTACTAAATATTAAAGTTAAGAAATATTAGTATTAGTATTATAAATAAAGTTAAGAAGGTGAAAATAAACTTAACAAAGAATTTTATTATTTTGTGTAACTACTTAAGATTCTATTTCTATATGGCATCATTATCATGCACAACATACAAACTTACGGTTTTGCATTTATCTCAATTTTCAAATAGTTAACTATAACTATAGAATTAAATTGTTTGAATAAAACAAACTTACGGTTTTGCATTTATCTCAATTTTCAAATAGTTAACTATAACTATAGAATTAAATTGTTTGAATAAAACTTATTTTTCTTTGCAGTTTTGGCATTTATTTCAATTTTCAAAAAGTTAACTATATCTATAGAGTTAAATTGTTTGAATGACAACTATTTTTTCTTTTTATAATGCTATAGATACAGGAAACGATTATAGGTCATAGTAATTTATATTGATGAAAAATTAATAACATATTTATTATTAATACAACAACTTCATTTCACTTTACAAAGTTTATTCCAAAACAAATACCTCTAAAAGGTAAGGTAGATTTTAAAGTAACTCAGGAATAATAAATGCGAATATTCGGTGCCTGTTTTGTGTGTAACTTTTATACTAATGATACCGTGAAATTTTTACGGGCGGGAAATCCAAGATATTTTAAATGGCAACATATTTTACCTTTACGAATCAAAATACTCTAAGTAAAGGCAACCCATTGCAATTTATTTCAGATTGACATCCATAAAATTTCCGCGCGTGATTGTGACACTTAAACAAATGACTATACGAAAACCACTCCATTACAATAAGGCATGAATGCAAAAGCCTGGAAGGTAAATTCTAAAACCCTTTCTTCAGGCCCGGACTGGCCCGCCGGCCCGTCGGCCGGCGGGCCGGTGCGCCCTTTTCAAAAAAAAAAAAAAAACTTCTGATTCATAGTTTTTGAACTCCAGATTCGTCTTCTCTTAGGTTGTTCGCACATTCATATGGTGCATAGGGAGTCATTTTGTAATGTCTTATTACTAATGGCTAACCCGATACTTAACAAGGCGCCTTCACTTCTATTCTAGGCGCTGACCAGTCGGATAAACACTGTACAAAAATCCAGGAACGTTACTGGGAAATAATGGGCAGCTGAGCTGCCCAATTTTTTCCAGTAATGTTCCTGGAATATACCAGTAACCTTCCCCAAAAATATAGGAACAATCCCACTTAGAGCCAGTAACTTCTCTGGAAATACCTGGAACCTTTCTGGAAAATAACTGGAACTTTTCTGGAAAATACCAGGAACCTTCCTAAAAAATACCTGGAACCTTTCTGGAAACTGAGCGGTCACCCAACGGAACTTCAAGTGACATCGTACGCTGACGCCATCGGGACTTTGGACTCCACAGATTTAACAAACACGTCTGTCCCCGAGTACTCGGGCCTATCCGTCAAGAATTGAATTTTCTACTCTTTCCCAATACAGATATCCGATTTATCGAATGACTGGCAGTAGGTGGGATTCGAACCCCCGAACTCTTGAGAAGTTTGAATCCTGTGGCGGATGCCTTAACCACTCAGCCACATGATAATGAACTTCGCGATACCAACAACGTTACAAAACAACTGATTTTGAGCGAGGCGCCGCGAGCAATGGCGGCGGTTCATAGCAAACGTTGCCAGATTTGAAAAGGAAAACCCGAAAATCCCAGGAACTTATCACGAAGCGATGGATACTTGAAAAAGCCAGGAAAGTTCCTGGTATATATACGGAAAGTTAAGGAAATTTTTTACAGTGAATAAATGATTACAATTTCATATACATGGAATTATTTGTGTAACTTACGTTTTCCGTTTAAGATATGGTTAGATGAAACAGAGCCTTCAAAGTTAACTTCCATGGCTTTACGCCTTAACCACACTCGATATAATCAATTTTAACAATAAATTTTAAATGGGACATTGACAAATATTAAAAACTGATTTTAATAAGGCGCCTTTTTCTTTTCATAGAAGCGCCATAATGGCTTTATGCACCTAGAAGTTGTTGTCAACATGAAAGTCCAACAGTGCCTTATATAATATCGAGGCGCTCCAATGAAACAAAAAACGTTTCTTCAAATATTCTGCACCAGGTATTGAATTTGTGAACCAGGAAGTCCAAAAGTGCCTTATGTAATGTCGTATAGGTCATAGACACTCCAATGAAACAACCTGGTCATTCACCTTTGTGCCTTTTGTACCGACGAATAATACCCTGTGTGGGGGGAGTGCATGTTAAATATGCTCTAAGTTCCAACTCTGCGTACGATGTCGCCCTTAACGGTTGCGTTGGGTGCCTACTCAGGTGTCGGCTCGTCACTTGACTGTGGTTCTAAAATACAACGCCATCGTCAATAGCCCTCGTGTAGCTCTATGATAATTCAAACCTTTGGTCAAACCAAAGGTTTTGTCCTCGCCTAAAACTGATGGTGCTGGGCAGAAAGCTAATCCCACCAGAGGCGCATATATATGATTATATAAAGGATCTAAAAATACAGCGCTAACTATCAGTATTAAGGCGCCTACGACCGTACAATATCACAAAAAACGCTTTTAGACTTTCTTGTTTAATTTTGACACTTTAATTTTTTTTTTGTTTTTGAATAAGGGATCTAAAAAAAAACATGCGTCAAGGAGTATTAGGGAGCCTTCAATTTTACATACCGCTGTTCGCGACTTCCGTGTATACATGTTTAAATTTTCAAACTAGCGCCTTGTGTAAGGGACTGGTGTACGCTAAAAATGTCGTGGTCTCTCGTTCCATTCACACCTATAAAACCATACGCCAAGGAGCAATGGGGCGTCTACGATATCACTTGGATGGATTAGGACTTTCTTGTTGCAATTTTGATACTTGGTGCCAAGACGTGCTTCATGTCTTTCGTTCAAATACATATAATGTCGTCTGAATTGTTTTTTTAAATGAGGAAACAACTAAGGAAACACGTGTCAAGGAGTATTAGGGCGCCTTTAACTTCAAATTGATGCTTTATTTAATAGCAGTTATAAGAGACTGGTTGGTTTTGATTTGAACATTTAACGAAATATTCATGCAGTAAATGGAATCAGCAAAGACGAAGCCACCAGACCTAAAATACGCCTTTTTTGTTTAGCAACCGAAACTTTTTGTTTGGACGTTTGATACTCTACTCGGAAATCTTCAAAACACATAACAAATCGAAGTCCAACTCTAAACTTGAATAGTTAAATCCAAATAGCAGCTGAATCATCTAATGATGGTGAAAAAAGACTTAAAAATCGCAAACAAAGCGCATTTTGTCTACTCTTTCTTTGTGAAGTGTGAAAATACGTTGAACATGTGTCCTTGGCCTGACTTGAAACTAATAAAGAGAACAGAAAGCGAACGCCAATCGAATATATATTAAACGGATCATTCTATATTTAACCTAAACTTTTTATTACACTTGTCGGTTATATTTCAAATAACGATTTTTTTTTTTTTTTTGGCGTCTGAATGGTGCTTTTACTGTTTTTCCTTCTGCCACTTCCGTTGCAAGATATCCCAGACATAGTTTTCTTGGCTATTTTTGCTGTCTACATATGTATTAGAATTATCTATATACCTTTAAACTTTAATTACCTTACTACTCGAAAGCGAAATAATAGTAGAGCAGTTTAAGAAAGTCGCATATTTTTCTTTCAACTTCCAAATCCAGTGGGAATAGAGTGCATTGCATTCATAGCGGCCATGTTTGCTACTGAAAATGTGTTTTGGAACCTCAAAATTCTTTTAATTCGGGGAAAAGTGTGAAATGTTAGTGTTGATTATTTTTTCTTTGATAATTTAAATTGCGAATATTATTAGTTAACCGTGAATTTTGTTATTAAGTAATGAACTGACATCAGAGAACGCACACAGCGCAAGGATTAATAGCGACATCGTAACGTTACAACTGTGGAGAATATTTAATGTGCACTCCCTCTACACGGGGTATTCGTCGGACATTTTTCAGCTGCCCGGGCCTAGAGTCAAATCTTATTTTGTTAACAATAAAAAGAAGAAAGCCAAAGTTACAATTCCATAGGGAAAGTCTACTTCGCATGGGGGTGAATTCTGATAGCGTGATTCTCATACGTGGCTCCGTTTTCTTTTTTTTCGTTTTTTATAAGTTGCTATATTGTGCACTCACAAATCAGTAAAGGTCACGATATTACACAATGTTAAAGAAAAGACATAACAAAAGCTATCCTCACCCTCGGATTTATTTTTAAACCAGAGGCAATTGTGGCGCGACTAAGATTTTGGTTACATTTTTTTTTTATTATTCGATTTTTTTTATTATGTTAGATTAACTGATAGCCAAACAGATGCTATAAGGTAGGTGTTTTTGAGGGGAGAAGACTGGCGCCGATGTCTACTATATTTTCTACAGGAAGTATAAAAAAACATACAAATAAAATATTGACTGATTTATTTGAAATCGGTTTCAAGTTGTGCATTTTGTCAGACACATGATATCTTTGGATGTACGATTTTTGCTTTTTTCATTCTTTCTCTCTCTCTCTCTCTCTCTCTCTCTCTCTCTCTCTCTCTCTCACACACACACACACACAACTTTATATTTTTAATATAATTATTCTGCTTAAGATCAAGATTGGATGTCATGAGTACTAAGAGCATAATATTGGTAAGTTTAAATTTCTACTGTAAACTATCCGAAGATATGAATATGTTTGTTAATTGGCCGTTATTTTTCCTATCTATTTATTGTTTGTAATTGAAAAACAATCAGTAGCCATTTTGCGAAGTGTCCACTATGTTACGGCCAAAACGATATGTGCTCATTTAAGAATGCCCGGTTATTTTGTTTTATTAAAAATTTAATTCGCTAACATCACCCCTTTTGTCCGACACCTGAGTAGGCACCCAACGACATCGTACGCAGCGTTGGGACTATGGAGCATATTTAAAGGTCTGCAATCATTTTAGCGATGCCCGGACCCGGTACCTTCCGTATTCAAGGCGAACGCGTTAACCGACTGGACTCTCCAGCCCCCAAATATAAGTTACAAAAAATAAAACTAATTAATGTTCATAAAGAGTAATACTTTATACTCAAAAACACTGCATTTACAACGGAAAATTATATTAAAATTAAATTTTTAATTGAAATATAGTATTCAAACAGATATTAATTAGCAATAATTGTAATTAAAAATAGTTGTAATTACAAATAATTCTAATTAAAAATAATTGTAATTGCAAATAATTGTTCTTAAAAATAATTGAAAGTTTAACTAATTTTCATTTTTAATTACAAATAATTTAAGTTGAAAAATAATATTAAAAATCCCCCCACCCCCACAATTTTTTTGCGCCTTTTGCAACCGGAAGGGCCGGTAAAGCTGCGCCTTTGTTAGGGAGCCAGTCCGGCCCTGCCTTTCTTGATTGGCAATTCGAATGTTCTATACATCCTCCGGAACAGGGCAATTTATAATTTCAGATGCATCCCCATCTGGTTGGGCCATCGCACGAAGTTGCTTCGGCATTTCAAATTTAATTAAATTGTGTTTCATCCACTTCGGGAGATACCGGAATGCGAGTTAGTATGATAATTTAGTTTGTGCTCATCAATTTTGAGATGGGTGATGTACTTAGTTGGGAATCAGTGATTCTGATGCATGTAATTTTGGTATGGCATAGCAAGGTGATTTTAAAATTATTAGTTGGGCTATTAACGGTCCCAGACTCTAAATTACACTTTCACTTAAACAATGCTTGTATAGTTAATAGTTTCTAATTCAAAAATTTTAGTTATAATATTCAAATTTGTTGAATTTAGATTTATTACGCAATAAATTGTTTTCAAATAGGATGCGGTTTTGGCAGGTTTTCACTTGGTTATGGAATCTTTTGGAGGTAAAATTTTTATGGATGTGAAATATACCGGAATGTGAGTTAGTATGATAATTTAGTTTGTGCTCATCAATTTTGAGATGGGTGAAGTACTTAGTTGGGAATCAGTGATTCTCTTGTGTGTAATTTCGGCGTGGCATAGCAGAGTGATTTTAAAATTATTATTTGGGCTATTAACGGTTCTGGCTTGACATTATGCTTGTAATAAAAATTATGCTAAACGTTAACAATGCTTTTAGTTAAAAGTTTCTGTTCACAAATTTCAGTTACAATATTCAAATTTGTCAAATTTAGATGAATTAAAAAAACTTGTTTCGAAACAGTGTGTGGTTTTAACGAGTTTTCACTTGGTTATGGAGTGTGTGGAGGTAAAATGTTATATTTTACTTGAACGTATAATTAAAATGCTGATTTATTTTGCTGTGTATACTATTGTTTAGAGCTATTTTAAATAATCCATATTGAAATTAATTCGGTTTTGGTGGTTTTTCAATCGAATATTGTTTTATGTAAAATATTTTTATCCTTTAACAGTTTTGAACGTCCGTGTACGTTTAGTAACGTTTTCGTATGCATTACACCTTTCTAAAAAAAATTGGAAACGAAAAATTGTTTTTAAGATATTTCTTTTTAACTATTATAACACAATCACCTAACATCTCTTTCCATTTGGTTCATTACCTTTGTCTCGTAAAAAAAACATTAAAAAAAACACTACTTTTTGTAGTTTTCTCTGAAGCTTAATGGTTTGAGGAAATGAGGTAGACTTATCGGCATAGAGAATGGATCAGATCCCATCTTTGATGAAAGATGTCAAGATGTCATATAAATGGAAATACCAAAACATTTTATCGTCAATTTGATGGGTTAATTAACGATGCAGTAGAGAAAACAGCGGGCTACATTTTTTACAAGGTATCTGGAAAATGTGCATTTTAAAGTTTTTGCACTTATAATTGTCAGGTCTTTGCACTTAAACTTTCAAGTCTTTGCACTTCGTAACCCTATTCCAGCAAGAACTGTCCAAAGGGAACTGCATGCTTCGAACTTGTATGGAAGAGTTGGAATTCGTAAACCATTAGGGAAAGCACGTCATGGTTTACAGCGATGCCAGTGGTGTAGAACACGCAGACAGTGGACCACACAACGGTGGCGTCCACTGTCAGTCATCTGGTCGGATGAATCGTTCTCCCTATTTTAGACCACCGGACGAGTTTATGAGGGAAGAACGCCCAAATAAGCACCCCTTGCTCGATTCCCTTCACCATTTATGATTTTGGCATTAGAGACCGCTCTCCACGAACACTGTTAAAAATTTCAGTTCAACGTTGAACCAAATATTGGTGAAAAATCATGAACTTCTTGTAGATACACCATAAAACCGGTTCAACCAAATATCGCATCCTGGGAATAGACCTGCTTTCACAAAAAATTGGTTCAACTTCTACTAACTACAACCGATAATTTAATTGTTTACTAAAACGCAGACAACATTACTAGTATTGCTTCAGCTTGAGAATTGTTGTCCGTCCATGGCCGAGTGGTTATGGCATCAGCCTAGAGATTTAACCTGCTCAGGAGTGCGGGGATTCGAATACCATCTACTGCCAATTATCCTATAAATCTGATATCTTTACTGGAAATAGTAGAAAAAAATCCTTAATCGGGAGACCATTTTTATGGTTCAACCTTTACTATAGTTACGCGTTGGGAAAATTCCGTATATGGTTCAACCTCTCACCATAGTTACGCAATTTGAAAATACCGTTTTATGGTTCAACAGTCTACCAAATCATGGTTGCAGCACCTTTGAACCGTAATTTGGTTCAACCTTGAACTATATTTTTAACCGTGAAGAAAGGCTTCATATTCCATTAAAAGTTGTTCATGACCTCTATGCGTTGCATACAGTCTGTAATTCAGTCAAAGGGGGTCCAACTCCCTATAAACAAAGCTTTTCTCCTCTTTCATAGGTGTTTGTATTATTTTGTCACCCATCTGTATATTCCGGCTTGTGTAAGTGGTCAGAGACCCGCTTATGAAGCCTTCGCCAAGTAAGACAGACACAGAAAGAATTTCTACTGTCACAGAGAAAGGAATATACACCCAGAGCGAAGGCAAGAATCGAGCCCTCACTCGTTACAGCGCGCTGACTGCTAGCGTAATAGTCCAAACCACTCGGTCATCCAGCGCCCTCAATAATGACAAGACTACCATTTTTCTCAGATTAACACTCATGCATGCTCAAAGATGTGCGGTATAGTATACTGCACTGTGAAGAAAAATCTGTAACCATTACAAAACATTTTTTTGTAAAAAACTTTTCCTAGAAAATTTCTAGTAAATAATTACTAAAAATAGTGCTGTAAAAACACATAATATATTTTTGTGAGCATTACATGTATATATCGTGTAGATTTACAGGACTATTTTATGTATCCCACACGAGTAATGTTTCAGTAACTATACAAGGAAATTTTATGGATTCCACATTTTCCGTGGAATTGCAAAGAAAAACAAAATGTCTCCTTTCCTACTACGTGGGATCGAACCCCGGTCTCCCGCATGACAGGCGGGGGTACTGACCACTTTAATACCGAGGAATAGCAGACGGCCGAAACCCGGGATCGAACCAGGAACCTTTAGATGATCAGTCTGACGCTTTCCCAACTGTGCTATTTCGGCACAACGTATAGTATAAATTTAAAACGGCGATTGGCTAATTGAATCACGATCGATTAGGTTAGCTTAGGTTTGAATTATCCTCTCACTAGAGCTACACGAGGGCTATCCAACTCAAGATCGAGGCTAAAATACTAGAAATTATTTTGTAACTTCAGAAATGAAGATTTCTGTTCAGAATTACAAAAACTGTTTTTGTAAAATTGGTTATTTCTGTAACATTACTAAAAAATTTTCTGTATGTTTACAGTATTTTTTTCTCAGTGTGGGCAGTTATCACAGTTTCTGTAGAGTGTAGACTCTCATGCCCTCTCTGTTGATGTTCATACCTCTGTAATGGTTAGTCTTCAGCTTGGCTATAGTTTTTGTAACGTGTGTGTAAATCTATCTGGATTTATATTACGAATCGAATTTGTTAATTGCCAGTTTCTCTTACATTTAACTTTTTTAATTCTCTCTGGGCCGATTATGTAGTTTCGCAGTATTTTTATAGATTTTCTACCAACCTTTTTTTCAAATAACTACAGTTGACGGTTCCTTATTAAAAAAAAGTATCTGTTATTAAATATAGTGTAAGCATATACAAGTTTAACGTTTCTGAAAAGAACACTATATGTATCATTTGTTCCAACCAATATTTAAAATTTTATGACAACTTTTTTTTTAAAGTTTTAGTTGCTTTTTTTATTTTTGTTATTCTGGCAGATTTTATATTTGGATATTCGTTAACTATACAGATACACACACAAACGAAGGACAGTAAAAGTATATAATCATCAAAAAATAATCCTCAAAATTAAAGAGAAAAACGTCAACCGCAATAAACCGTTACATTTATATGGTTCCTCCAAACTAAAAAACCCTCAAAGCAAGACTAGTATAAGTCCTAATATTGATTACTTATTATTATACTTTTTCAATTGAAATCCAGTTTTGCATCAATTGAAAATTACTTTTACTAATAGTTTTTACTGTAGATTTATACACCAGTTTTATAAAGCCCTACCAATTGAGTTATCTTCAAATTTGAAAGTTGCTCTGTGAATGTAAAATATGACTCATGTTAGTCTGGTCTTAAGGACAGAATTCGAACCAGCAACTTTCTTTTTTCTAATGCGACTGACTATGTTTTGTCCCTATGAATAATTAACAAAAGTTGTAACTAACAAAACAATAAGGGTTTTAAAAAAGCCCGCGTATTAACAACCGACCTAAATATCATTTATTATCATTTTCTTCATTATTCGTATTCATCATATTCAATATTCATCATATTCAATATTCATCATATTCAATATTCATCATAATAATATTCATCATATTCAATATTCATCATATTCAATATTCACCATATTCATATTCATCATATTCAATATTCATCACATTCAATATGCATCATATTCATATTCATCATTTTCAATAATTTATCATATTCATATTCATCATATTCATATTCATTGTTATTACGAAATTTTTTTGTATATATTAAAAATGGTGGAAGATTACTCAATGAAACGCCGGTAACATGCGCTGCCACTGTTTTTACTGAGTAAACGTTCTACCACATGTATGGTGTAACGTTGCACCCAAAGTTGTATACAGTAAATAATATGTCAATTACAGCATTGTCGAAACATTACACCGTACTGCATAGTCCACAGAACGGGGAATCCGCAGCACTTGTGGGTCTTTTTACCAATAATTCCCCTACTTATACAAAAGTGGATTGGGTTTCATTTTCGCAAGACCCATCAGGAAAGGACTTATGGGCTGGTGGTAAATCATGCCCGTGGACGGGAGAATGGCGATAAGATAACGGGAGAAAGCTTTTTACGCCCAAAAGATCTTGAGCCGTTCCTTTCAACGGTAAAAGGGACAGGATAAGGTTATAAAAGTGGCGTTCTGGTGGTTCTGGAGTTATGGTGACAGATTGAATTTTGAGGAGAGATTGTATGATGCATGTTTCGCTGAAAGATTGTCGAGTGAAAAAATGCTAAAAACCCGTTGGAGTATTTAATCAATAGTCAAGAAGCAGAAATTGAAAATCGTTTTTAAGGACGACCTGATCAAAAACGACCAGAATATTGTTATTCTTTTTTTTTTCGAAGTCATATCGTCAGAAATTCATGGCTACATGTTTAGAAGGGAATGTTTATATAATACTATAAGTCTATCTCCTTAAGTCCATAAAAAAATTTAAACGAACAGAAATGTAACAAATAATAAAGGGAAAAGATGAGACGGCGAATTTTTTGTGTTTTATTTTTCTTATGACTTTTTTTTAAATACAATACAATAAACAATCTTGGTAAAAGGGACAGGATAAGGTTATAAGAGTGGCGTTCTGGTGGTTCTGGAGTTATGGTGACAGATTGAATTTTGAGGAGAGATTGTATGCATGTTTCGCTGAAAGATTGGAAAGCTCGTCCAGTGAAAAATGCTAAAAACCCGTTGGAGTATTTCTTATTCGATAGTCAAGAAGCAGAAATTGAAAATCGATTTTTAAAACGACCAGATAAAAAACGATCATAATGCTTTTATTCATTTTCCTCAAAACCATATTCGCCCCCCCCCCCCCCCCCAATTTTCTTCAAAATCCTATTCGTCAATTTTCTTCAAAATCATATCGAAATTCAAGGTTAGCTGTTTTGGAAGGAAATATTTATAGAATACTATAAGACGATTTCTATACCGTATTTTAATGTAGTTTATTTTTAGCTGAAGAGAAATGTAACAAAAATAAAGAAAATAGATTAAATGACGAATGATGTGTTTTACTTTCCTACTAATAATAGTTTTAATAGAGTACTATTTTTTAATAGTGTACTATTTTTAATAGAGTACTATTTTTTAATAGAGTACTATTTTTCAATAGAATACTAATTAACAACTTGTCAATTTAACAGTAGGCAAGTTGTAATTTCATTTATCGACTCAAATTTAAAATAAAACATAAAATTATAAACTTTTTTACTATTTCTAAGAATATTTTTTTTTCATTCATGAAGTTAAAAATTAAAGTGTCTCTTGTGAGACTGTTAGATTGCATTTTACTATAGTAAAGCGTTGCCTTCTTATCCTCTAATAGTTCCAGTTACTGCTGTTTAAAAGAAAAACTTACATACATGTAATTTTTTTTTTAATTACACTTCTGAGTAATAACTTATCTAATCAACTGTATTATTTCACACGTTAATACGATGTAAATTTAAGGTAATGTTTGATTTCAAACTGCTACAAATGTTTTAATGATTATTCGAATGAATATGTGTATGTACGAATGAATGTTTTATAACTATGTTTTATTGTATATTTTATAACTAAACTTTTCTTTCTTATTTTTAGGTGAGTGCTTTATTTTTATCCGTCTTCAAGAAAACAATACGCCCTGCAATATTTTTGAAGAGTTGTTTGGTAAGCCCCTATTGAAATAAAGAAAAAAATATTTTATATAAATAGTTAATATAAATTTTAATTTGTTTATTTTCGTTGAAGTAATATTCAGCTTTCTTTAAATACGTCTTTATACTTTGAATGTACAAACGAATTGGGTTTTTCCCAAAAAAAATAACAAGTAAACTTTTAAAGCAACTCATTAACACCAAAATTTGCATTCAATTTCAAACAGTTGACGAAACAACAAAAAAAGTTGAAGTACACAAACCTTTAAGTTCTCTATTTATGACAACATCTTTAACACTTTGGCTGCGGCGATAACGATGGAAAATGTTCATCGATAGAGGCTGATGTGAAGTAGAAGAACATACTGTTTTTAAAACCAGTTCGTTACCATGGAAATAAACTAACTCTTCTTCATTTTCGAAAAAGTAAAAATCTTAGTTTCAGATCGCAAAATTACAAGGTTAGGTCGAATTAACGTCGCTAACTGAAGCTACACGGCAGCTAGTCAAAAAAATACGAGGAAATGTTCCTGGGCTTCTCCAACCAGATAATCACCTGTTACTAATTATTGAATTGAAAGCCAATAACCAGACTCGTTTCAATGATTATTTTTTTGACTATGAAATATCAATAAATTTTCCTAATTCTTATTTTTTGGGGGTTTTTTTAATAAAAAAATGTAATAGACTAGTTGCCTTTTTTTATAGCTAGATAGTTGAAGAGGGGAATTGCAAAATTATCCTGTCTGTAGTGTAAATCGACGTTTGTAAAAAGTGATTATCACTACAACTTTTAACATTGAATGAAAAAAATTGTGGAATAGTTGATCGACACCCATTATAACTAAATAATATAATGTACTTGATTTAAATTGAATATTTTTTTAATTAAAAATCTTTTGATCTCCTCTTAAATCGTGACTTACACTACAGTTACGTGTGTAACCACTAGACCACCATGTTTATCAAGTAATCAAACGAACTTGAACTCTTAAGAACGGTTGGCGAAATAGCACTACGAATTTTATCAGAATGTGCTGTTATCGATGAATCGGAACCACGAGACGCGCTCGCGCGTCCTCAGCATCCGACGTGTTAAAGTATTAAAAATGTATAATTCTAAACTTTCATATTTTTGACTGCATAGATATTGTTCACAAACAGTTTTGCGTAAGATACTTTTACTTTCTTCAAAATAAGAAACTTCGTCCGGAGTTTTTAAATTTTAGATTAAACTTAGAGTAAAAAATTATTTTATCAATGGAAAAAGTAAATGTGAATGAATAAGCACACTTACTTACAAGTTCTTTTCAACTCTAATTTACATGAATGCATTATTCATAACATTTCCTTGAGCAAATCATCATTCTGCATTTAAAATGTGGCATTATGTCAATCCTTGTTTATCCATTCCCAATTCGCTTGCTGAAAACACTTTAAACGAAAAGCGGAAGGGATGTTAAAGAACCAGGCAAATATTTGCTTTTAGTTTTGGTATTTTTTCAATTTTATGAGTTTAGAGTTTTTTTTTTCTTTTGAATTTTTAGCCGTTTTAGAATATTGAAGGACATTCTTCTGAAGTAATAAAGATACACGGTTGCATTCTTTTATAAATAAGTTTTAAGATATATTTAGGGCTAGAAGGGTTCTGAAAGGATGTATTTTTACAGGCGGCGATTTGACGGATAGGTTTTTACTGTGCAAAAAAGTACATACATAATCTTTAAATAAGTTCAGAATGTTAATTAAATGGATTATTGTAAAGCATAAAAATCTCCCCTGATCTCCCCTGTAAAGAACGTAAAACTCATCAGCCATAATAAGTGACGATATTTAAAATACGCAAATATAATATAAAAATGTAATACATAGTTACTTTTAATTTTAAAGAAATTTTATGGAAATAACTGTATTCCCTCATGAAACTTTAAATAAATTCAAATATTTCTATTAAATTCAACAAAATTTCGTTCAACTCTTGAATTCGGCGAAATTTCTAAAATGATTTTTTAATAGAATTTCAATTAATTCCTTGTCTAGCATACCTCAGGAATTTTAAATTTATTTCTCATTTCCCGCTTAAATAAATTGAAATTGCATTCTTTAAACCTAGTAATCTTTTAACTGAAGCATGAACAGTTAAAAAAAATTGTTTCTCTCTAAAAAAAAAATGGCCACCCACAAATCGACCACCTGGTCTTCTTTTCTGGTTTGAGCTTTTTGCCATTTGTATCAGGGCCGGACTGGCTTCCTGACAAAGGCGCAGTTTTACCGGCCCTTCCGCCTCCAAAGGGCGCAAAAAAAAAAAAAAAAATATTGAAATATTTATGAAAAACGGGTTAAAAGTGTCTAGGGTAACATTTCTTTTAAATTTAAAAAATATGTTATAAAATATAGTTTAATAAAGATATCCTGAGAAAATAAAAGTTATTCATAAGTCTGTATACCTGCTTTTTTTTTAAATAGTAATTCAAATTGTTTTTATTATATCAATTTAGTAACGTAATATATGAATCTAAAAAGTTTCTTACTTTAATATTAAAATAAATTAGGAAAATTTCGATAGTTATTTTTTCAAATTTTAAATATCTTTCGACAGATTAAAATGTTTTGATAAAACATGTTCTAGCTACACATATCAAATTAATGTTTTTTTAAGTTATCTTTCAAATAAACATAAAGGCTTTTCACTTATCTTCCCAAAAACTGTTTTAGAGGTTTTTTTAAATTAAAAGTTCGAAGTCAAAAATTTCGAAAATAATTTCTATAATGCTTACAGAGTATGAATAATGTTTATTTAAAGGACCTTTTTCTGGACTTGAATTTGAAACAAAACATAAAATAATTGATTTTAACTTGTTTAAGTGTTAAAAAATTCAAAAACTTCCGAAATTGTAAGAAGTATTTATATTAAATTAACTCTATGAACATTTTATTTTAAATTATATATTACATTGCTCTCTAAGTACAATAGAAAGGTTTTATAAGTATTTAAAAAAAATCAGGTCTACATAATTTTATCGATTTAAATAAAAGGCTGTTTGTTGGCCCAAGCTTTTACAGCATACCTTTATCAAAGGATATTTGAAATGTATGTAGCTTTTAAATACTATCTTTGAATTTTTTTCAGTACTTTTAAAAAAAAATTTCGAAGAAAATTTATTTTTTCAATTTTTTTCTTTAAAAAATATGATGATAAATTTAAAGCGCAATTTTTTCCAAATGATAATGTAGAAAACTCTATAAGCTCCATCGATCATTAAAAAAAATCACTCCGATTGTTTTGAATAGTTATTTATGCAACAAATGTGCAAAGTAATACTTTTTAAATCGAGTGGATTTTGAAATAATGACAGGGTTTTAAAAAGTTTACTTTCAAATGTGTTGCATACACAATTTTTTTTTATAATTACGAGAAAAATCAAATGTAATTTGCTAAAAAAAATAAGTAACAATGTTATGAAATGAATGTTTTACTTTGAAATGTTAGCATTTATGAAACTACACTGTTTTGAGAGGTTTGGCAAATCACCTTTATAGGGTTTGATTTCAAGTACTAGTCATTTATTTGCATAAACTAGGTGGTTTTAACAACTTACAATTATCTCTAAATAAATCAATACACACATTTTAAAGATAATTATATACATTTTATGGTAATTTCAATAACTTTAAAACCCTCACAAAGTTATATAGCAGCTATCGTTTGCGCATGATACTTTTCGAAAATTTTATTCTAACGTCTGACAGGTACTGGAAACTCGTGTCCCGAATTTGAAGTACGTATCTCATTTAACTCGACCTGTAGAGTGGTTTCAGCTGCTTGACCAATGTTTAAAAAAAACTTTTCAAAATCATCACCCTACTAAACATATAGAAAACGCAAAATCTTCAATTCGGATTTTGAACCCCTTTACAATACTTCCATTACATTATATTTCATATTAGGTTATTAGGTGATAGAAAGTAAAAATTACATCGCAGGTCGCAGGAGAATCAAGCAGAATGTTTAGGTATTGCAAAAAAGCTTGTTTTGGTCTTGCTTGTTTTTTTTTCAGCAGTAAATTGTCAGCAGAAACTAAATGAGTACTCCGAAAACTAAAAATGCATCGAAAGAATGCTAAAAGTGCCAATATAAAATTAAAAATGCCCTAATACTCCTTAACGCATGTTTTTTTTTATATCCCTCATTAAAAAAATATAATAATAAATACCGACGACATGGTATGTATGAAAGAAACCCCTGAAATACTTTTTCGGCACAAGATACTGCAATTGTCAACAACAAAAGCCAGTAGCGCCTTACGTGATATCGTAGGCGCTTCAATGAACAATTAAAAAATATATATATTTGGCACCCGGTGTTGAAATTGTAAACAAGAAAGTCCAAGTTAGAATGTAATATTAATTATTTTTTCCCTTCGATTTTGACGTAACAGGGCGCACGAATATCAAGGCGGACTTATCGCAGAGGAGCGACCAATCAGAGCAGGCAAAATTTCGGCGCCTTTGCTTGGCGACAGCGTTGTTTACTCCGTTTCTCCGCTTAGAACATTTCGATGCTGCAAAATTAAGGTGTGTTTTACTGTAGACAATGAAATTGTAGACAAGTAATCCCAACAGCGCCTTATGTCATATCTTACACACTCTAATGAAACAATTCAAATGATGTTTAGGCACACACAGCCAGAGGTGCTGATCCCCCCACCGAAACTTCCTTTTTTATTAAATTATTTTCAAAATCAATAAAAACAGCCGAAAACGTGATGATATCAAAAACGGCATTCAATTGCTAACCCTCAGTTATTAAATCTTAATTCTTAAAAATGCTTCCTTTCGCACAGATTTTTATCTAATAAAACATATTTGGCATTATTAAACAAATCAGAATTATTTTGTAATGTGTACAGCGATAGTTTCTTTTAAAACAGTTACTATTATTTAAAAAATTAAAATGAAAGTTAAAAAATAAAACGAAATTCTTACCGAGGAACTCGAAATTTAGCTATTTAACTACATTCAATGTTACTTTGAATGCACCACCCATCACTCACATAAGAACAAATATCTTCCTGTTGTAGTCCAACTGTTTCTAAAGCGTGTTATCGATATTCATGGCTTAGAAAGAGCTACGTCGCATCATTATTTTCGCCTCCTCCAATTCTAATTTGGCGGGAAAAGGTGAAGGTCATTAATTCGTAGAAATAATACACAAAATTCGAAAGCCAGCTGCAAAATAAAGCGGGAATGTCTCATGGATATCATATCAAGCAAATGTGTGGACTGTGGACGTCACCAATTCATCGAAATGTTTTAAAAACTGCTTGAGATTTATGAGTCTACTAGCTATAATTGTTTAAGCTTTATTCGACTGATCGAATTGTTTATGATAAATAAGTGTCAGACATCTCCGTCTACCAGACGCCATCGAAACATATTTATATCCTCTTTTTTTTTTTCTTTATGTTGCTTTAGAATATGGTTGCTCATTTTCATATATTTTTTGTAAAAAATATTTTGTTTTAGTTTTATAGTCTCGATTCCCCAACTTTTTTTCTTTTTTTGTAGACAAGATAGACAGTTTATTAATATTTTTTATAAAAACGGCACCAGGTTTTCAAGATTGATTTTAAGAATGCCTTTTTTACTAATACTTTATTGAAAAATGTTCCACTAGAGCTACTCAAAGGCGATTGGCAATAAGTCTCGCATTGTAGAAACGCAGTCAAGTGACGTGGCCGAAATCTAACCCGGCTTCCAACGCAACGTTAGAGCGACATCGCCCGCGGAGTCAGGACTGTAGACCACAACATCTTTAGAGTGCATCAGTCCCATATACAGGGCGCTATTTTTCTCAGAAAATTGAGAAATGAATACAAGAAGTCTAAAACTGGTGTGTAAAAAAAAAATTCCGACGACAAGATATGTAAAAATGATACGTCAGAAATACGATTCTTGTATCTAAATTGTATACAAGAAGTCTAAAGCGCCTTTTGTGATATCGTAGGGCCGTAGGTGCCTAATGCTGATTATTAGCCCAAGGGTTTTTCGATGATTTATTTAAGCACTAATTTTTTAACAAACTCCTTAACGCATATTTTTTTAGATCACTCATTTGAAACCAAATGACTGAAAAGCCGAAAATATATTTTGGCACCCGGTATAAAAATGGTATAAAAGGGTGAGTGACCAGGTTGTTTCATTTGAGCGCCTATGAGCTCACAAAAGGCGCTGATGTTGGACTTTCTTGTTCACAAGTCAATTTCAATACCTGGTGCCGAATATTATTTGAACTGCTTCATTGGAGCGCCGCCTACGATATCACATAAGGCGCTGTTGGACTTCTAGATTACAATTACTTCTTGGCTTGGTGCATGAAGCCATATGGTGCTCCTATGAAAAGGGAGGCGTTATTAAGATCCGTTTTTAATATTTGTCAAAATGTTCCATTTAAAATTTGTAGTTAAAAGTGATTCTATCGAGTGCGTTAAGGCGTAAGGCCATGGGAGTTACCTTTGAAGGTTCTGTTTCGTCCAACCATCTCCTAAACGGATAGCGTAGTTTATCCACGAATCCATAATTCCATGTACATGAAAATGTAATCGTTTATTTAACCGGCTCGTCAGCGCCCTGTATGGAAGCGAAGGCGCCTTGTTAAGTATCGGCTTAGTTATTAGAACTAAAACGGCACAAAATGACCCACTCCTTTCCTCAAAAAAGTAAAAACATCCTTCTACTGCCGAAGTTTTACGACCTTAAAGGAACCTATGCACCATATGAATTATGAAAGTGCGAACAACCTACGAGAAGACGAATCTGGGGTTAAAAAAACTATGATTTTTTTTTTTTTTTTTTTTTTTTTTTGGAAAAGGGCGCACCGGCCCGCCGGCCGACGGGCCGGCGGGCCAGTCCGGGCCTGATTTGTATTGCTCAACATGTCACGCGTAGTAAGATCGTAGTATTTATTTAAACTGAAAGGATTTGCTTTGCTTTTTAAGGATTTATATTTTTGCGAAACCTTTTCTACAATGTTTTAACTTAAGGTAGGCGAATACCCAAAATTCTAAAATTTTTACTATTGGTTTAATCGTTTCCAAATTTGGCATAGTGATTGCAAATATAATGAGCAATGCTTTTTAGGCAATTTTTTATTTGAATATAATTGATTTATTTTAAACGGTGTTTTTCACCTAAAAAAAGGGGTTTGCGCCAACACTTCAAGTATTAAAAGTTTTACATTAATTTACCTGAAATTTTTTAAATATGCTATTTCAATATATATCTGTGCCATGAACCTCTAACATCCGGTGTAAATATATAAGTTTTTTTTTTTAAATGTCCAAGTGTAAGTTAATCGAAAAAAGTCCTTTTTTGTGGTTAATTTATAACAATTTTCTTAATAACTTCTTTTCTTGTAATTTGTAGACAACTCTAGAGGGTCATTGCATGCATCAGTTCAAAATGAAGAATTTAACACATAATTAATGTTTATAGGATGAAAATTCAATGTGGTAGACTTGTTAGCGTAAACGTTTTTTTAAGTAAAATAAGTTAGAATTTTTTGCAACATAATTTTTTTTACTTACTTATTAAGTTATGTTTTCAAGAAATAAATACGTTTTGTGTTTATAAATTTGTTTATCTTCATATGGAGAGGGGGTTCATAGGAAGGTTAGCGTCCGTTTATTTAAATTTAGTTTTTACTTGTTGCTGCTATATCGGGGAATATTATTCCCTTGGCATAATGAATTGCAAAATGTGGTGCTGTACTTATTTAAAGTTAATTTGTTCCAAATTCAATTTTTTTAAGCAATTTAACGAAAATTTATTTTATGTCTAAAGCGCTTAATGCAAGAATTCAATACTTCAAAAGAATGTTATTGGAAAATTCTGGTTTTAAAGGATGCCGTTAGAATATAAACAGGGTTCTAAATTGCGAAGCGTTTATTGGCTGTGTCAAAGCTCCTACAAGGAGGCTAGAAATAGGTTAGGTTTGAATTATCGTCGCACTAGAGCTACACGAGGACTATTGCTAGAAATAGGCAACCGGAAATGATTACACTACCAACACTAGAATATAAATAATTAACCCAACCCATTTTTGAATACCATTTACACATTCGTTACAGAAGATAAACGTTGAAATTAAGTTCTTAAAATTCCTTTTATAATAATAATCTATTTTTACCAGAAAAGAAAATAGGCCAATAAAATAACGATAATGTTGCCAACTTATACTGCTAATGTTACTTATGTTTTTTATGTTACTTAACTTTTTCTTCATAAATTGTGCAGTGAGTACTATAACCTGTATTGGTTTTATATTTAATTTATATAGGTTAAGTTAAACAGAAACCATATTTTTGCATGGAAAAATTATCTTGCCATATTCACTAATGACTTAAGTTAGCCATGATTATGGACAATTACTTGAAGATGTGCTCTTTCTGTTATATAGATCGAGATTATTCAAATGAAAGAATAAACACATAAAAATGAACAAACAAACATACAAACAAACAACGCGAAAACATTTTCTAATCTTGAAAATTTTACTAATGTTTTTAATGTACAAACAAATAAATTCTTTAAAATACTTTAGTTTTGAATTATCGTCGCACTAGAGCTACACTAGGGCTATTGGCGACGGGAGTAGTATTTTAAACCACAGTCAAGTGACGAGCCGTCACCTGAGTAGGCAACCAATGTAATCGTTAAAGGCGACATCGTAGGCAGCTAGGGTTACTGGACACAGTGTTTTGAAGGTACCCTATAGGCAGCTTTAGGACTTTGAAGGATATTTAACGAGCACTCCCTCCACACGGAGTATTATTCGTTGGACATTTTTGGCTGCACGGGCCGTTTATAGGTTGGCGATTATATTGGCTATGCCCGGACCCGGGACCTTCCGCATGTTAGACGAATTAGCCTTGGTTTCCTCGGAGTCCGCCAACAGATTTAAGCGGTCGGATAAGTGCGGTGAATGACGTCATACAAACTACTAACATTGATTACGCTAGAGTGGTTTCCTCGGGAGCGTTGCTGGACAACTCAAATGACCGCCAGATTGCGTTGCTGTTGAGTGCGTTGGGGAAATCCTGATGACAACGTTTTTTGCTGTTGTCTGTTGCGTGGTGTGCTTGCTAAAATTAAAAATTTGAGGAAATGACGGAAGGCGAGGGTTGTTTTACGCTTGCCGAGGAAGAAATGCTAATTGATTTTGTGAGAAATCACGAAGAACCTAAATTTTCCATTTTTGACATGCAAAGACTAAAAACAAAACAACAGCAGAGTTGAGTTGAGTGAGTTCGCTAGGTTTCCAGTTTCGTGTCAACGTAATGTTCCGATGAAGCGGTAGCCGGTAGGGTGACGTCATCCACGTATAATATCGGTCGCATTTTTCTGGTGACTGACTCCGAGGAAACCAAGGCTTAACCAACTGAGCTCCCCAGTACCCGTTCAAAATAGAAATTCCTCATGTTATTATATTTTGTAACTTATATATATTGAAGAATAAGTTCATACAAAACCTGTAACTTACTTTGAAAGGAAGAATCCGACTCAGACTTCACTCAGAAGAATTCACTCCAAATTCGTAATATATTTCATTTTCTGGAGCTTTTCATATTTTTATCGGACTCTATTTCTCGATTTTAAATCTGAACCAGGACTCACAATAGGCTTCAACCTTTCAAGGGGTCCTTTGTTGAATTGTCCTCTGGATGTGTGAAGTTTTTATCGGATAATCAGAATTTTCATCGTAACTCGGTATCCACTTTCCCCCCAAAAAGAATAAGTAAATAGTCAGTGGGAGATTGAATATTTGGGACAGAACGGTTGAAATGTAACGTCATTTGAACTGGAGAAATTTGGCGTACTCCTCAGTTGAAAATGTATTTAAATGTATTAGTTTTATATATATGGTTCTGATTCAATGTCTCGTATTTGTTTAACAAAAAATCAACATGTACTTTAATTACGCTTGTAAAATAATGTTAGAGAAGAAATTATCCAACCTAACGATTAGAATATTACCTTGCAATCAGCAAATTTAAAATCTAAAAACAAAAGAACTTCCAGTATAAAAAAAACTTTTAACTCTTTTAATTTTAAATCTAAATAAAATTGTATTTTGCCATAAAAGTTATCTGTAATGTGTTTTATTTCTTTTATTGCTTTACACCTGATCGATTACTTTGTGATTGAAGCGTTGGCCTTTAGTAACGTTTATTATAAATGTTTTATTTATAATTACAAAAATTCAACTATTACAATTCAAAGTACGGCATATCCAAGTGGCCGAGGTTTGTACTGGAATTGTGTCAGAATTTACAAATAAATGAATAAAAAGATTGGAAACAGTTGACATTATTGAAATTATTGAAATGAATTATTCAATGAATCATTTAAACACACATTAATTTAGATACTTTGAATGGTAGATAGCTGAAGTCTAAGCTGGGATATTATTCATTTTACAGAAAAGAATTTGTCAGCATTAAAATGTAGACTTGATATCAGAAACGGAACAAAATATGTTTCAATAATATTTAGCTATTAAAAGAAATATTATTTTGTAACTCAAAATGTAAACAAATTGAAATATATACGCCAGAATTAAAAAAATATATATTTCGAAGTATTTCTATTTCGAAAATAGAAATGCCATATATTATGTTTGTATATAACCTTGAGATTCCAAATTCCAATATAGCACGTGCATATTCAAAGCCAGCAGTAATTGGCTTAAAGCAGTAGGTACAGTTCTAACACAGCAAAAAGTTACCCTCTTAAACAGACTTAGCTATTCATTCATTACATTTACGGTTTGCATAAAAAAAAGCCTCAATAGATTTTCATTAACCAAATGAATACCTTTCATTGCTCCTTCCCCCACAAGTTTCTCAAGTCGTTACCATGTTGAGTTGAGTCTGTTTCCAACAGCATAAGTTCTGTACCGGTGATTTGTGAACCTAATGAAATCGGCCACTTGGACCATTACTCTACCGGATAGTCCGGGAACTAATCCGGCTGCTGATTGATAGTCCGTGAAGACGCGTTAATGAATCTGCTACCTTCGCTTCTCCAACTTATTCACTTTTAATGTTCTCCGCTGTTTCGAGTTTGTTGGAACTACTACTCGCTTTAAAAGTTAAGGCGAGTAACGTTTACGTTATATTCACAAAATTGTTCCGAATTCTTTTGTACTGTATACACTTTCAAGTATGCTCTTTATGATAAACATTTATGTAATCATTATATGACCAATATAATAGTGATAATAAGCTTTCGTCAAGTAAGACAAAATTGTGTATTAATCTGATCTGGTACAGCTGATCTATCAATGTTCATAATTCGAAAGTAACGGTTAAAACAAATTATCGCAAAAGTGGAATTTTGTACACATCTATCTTCATACATATATAATGGACCATCAAAAGAACTCCATTGTGATATTACAACAATCCAAACCGAATTATATCACATAAATAAATATTCTTTCAAAGGTTTTATTTTTATTTTAAATAAAAGTTTCTCGTACGTTTGACGAAATGGCAACAGTGAAAATATTGAATGAAAATGGAATTTGCATGTTACTTCAATGTAGATTAAATTTTTAGTTATTTATTTTTTAAATATACTTCTAATTTAACTTTTTTAATGAAATTTGGGATGTAACCTAGCCTGATTTTTTGCTTCAAAATGACGTATCCCACTTGTTTGTGCAACGTTTGATTCGTTCTGTGAAAGTGGGTGACAGACGGACGGACTGAACGATTATAAAACCTTCCACTCCTCCTATAAACGTAGTGTGGAAGCTAAAATTGACACAATTGAAAAAAAAATTTTAACTTGCAAAATTTCAAAAGACACGCATATCCGCAGCAAATAATCAAAATGTTTATCAATTCAGAATTCTCTAACAATTTCTTTTGTCTTTTAAAAACTTAGTAGAAAAGAACTAGCTGTTATTTTACCTCACAATTCCCACTTTAAATGTTCTTATAAGCCCTAAATAATTTCGACAAACCGTTTATTTCTAAGTTCGAAGTTTTCAATTTATCCCTCTTTCGATTTTTTTTCCCTTTTCGGACAACTTTTTTCGCCGGACTTTTACACTTTCTATTTTATTTTTTTCGATGGTTGAGAGGGAAGGGGATTGTATTTTTGTATCTTTTGGGATTTCTTCTTGTTATAAGGCTGGCAGGACATCACCTAAGAAATCTTAGGTTTATCGAAATATTTTTGATTGATTGAAAATTTCTTTGCAGAATAAGGGCGGACATTTCTTGAGTAAATTTTCTAAACTCCTTTATACTAGTGCAGTGCTTAGTAAAAGTTTAAGATCTATTTTAAGCATTAGGCATTACAATGCTCGCTGTTGACATTTTTTGCAGTATCTGTTGTTTTAGTTTTTCTCTCTGCTTTATATTGTTAAAACTTTTGCGCTTGGTTTCGCCATAATAATGGTTCCTAGTATACTCTTAAAACAAAAGAGTGAAATCCACTGCAGTTGGAGAAGTGCATTTTCGACACTGGAAAGGATTGAATATTAACTCAGACTGAGTTAAAATCACTCGTTTGGAGTGATCCTGTCTTAGGTTTAACACACAAAGGACCACTCCAAAAGGAGAAGTGCATTTTCCAGAATGGAGGAGTGAAAATTAATCAGACTGAGTTAAAATCGCTCGTTTGTTTTAAGAGTGTACCTGCAACTGTTGTGTGGTGAAGTGTTCCACGATATTTTCGGTATTAGGTAGAACCATTTTTTTAGATTTTAGAAACAAAAACCAGAGGATGAATTGGTTGAACCCAGGGCTCGAAAAATGTCAGAAATTATACCCATCCTGGAAGACGGCTGTCGAACAATGCACCCGTCCTCCTTTGAAACTAACCCGTCAAACTCTAATTGCATCAATAACTTCTAAATAAATAAAAATATAGTTTTCCTTTATTTATTAAAAACATTTATATAAAATGCACAGTTCATTAGTAATTAGAAGGATAACATTACACAGTAATAAAAGAAATACTAGTTTAATAATAGTAACCTAATACTAAACCTCCTGAAAGATAACTAAAATTAAAAATGTATCATGAACATTAACGGGAAAAAATGGCCGTCTACAAGAACGTCGGATTCGAGAAATTCGTAGTCCTCAGGGAATTTTCGACCGCCGAGGACGGGTGGTTTTTCGAGCCCTGGTTGAACCAAATATCGAAAATATGGTGAAACATTTCATCGCCCCTCAGCACAGTAAAGAATGAACTAGTACTACTCACTAGTAAAGAATGAAGTAACACAAATATTTTTTTATAATTGCGTGAAAAAAATCCGATTTTTACATTATAATTTCTATATCAGACGCGTGCAAAAAGTTAGACTTTTTGAAACAGTAAAAAAAAGTACTTTTTTTCACCCAAAAGCAGTGAAAAAAAGACTATTTTTCACTATTTTCATAAGATGCCAACATTTCAATTTAAAATTTCTATTTCATAATAATAATAAAATCCATATATTTATCGATCTGCTTTTATTTAAAGGTATAAATGCGCGTGAAATATTTTTGGACCAATGATATTTTTTCTCACACAATTATAAAAAAAAATATTGTATGCAACACGTGCGAAAAGTAAACATTTTAAAGCACGTGTCATTATTTCACTCGCTCGTGAAATAAAATCCACTAGTTTTAAAAAGTGTTACTTTTCACACTTGTTGCATAAATAACTATTTTATATCTCTCTTAATATTATCTTCTCAATAAATATTCTTTAAAAAAAAAAACTCTTACTGTAAGCCATGTGGCGTTTAGATTGCCGATGATATGATAGATGAGGATTCCAAACCGTTGTGACATTGTAGAGTTAAATGACAATGACAAATGATATGACTTTTTTCCCTCCGTTAAAAACTGACTTTGGTTAAAGCTACAAATAATATTTCGTGCCTGACCCAACAGGAGCTGTCGTTAAGCGACTTAGAAAATATAATCAAAATATTTCAGAAAAGTATAAGTAAATATTTAGACAGATGTGAACTATATATCACAGCTATTCATATTGTCTCTATTGACATATATATATATATATATATATATATATATATATATATATATATATATATATATATATATATATATATATATATATATATATATATATATATATATATATTTTGTGAGCAGTGTGGTAGACAATGGTGTACGTTATAACAGAGAAATATTATTTTTTAAAAATTATGTTGAATATTATTTTCAAAAATAATATTTACCAGTTTGAATGTACTCCATGTATCATTTTATCCCTCCAGAAAAATAACTGATAAAATATTACTAAAAAATATTTTTGATATTTTTTTACTGACTTAATTTTTATTATTATTTTATTTTTATGATATTCTCGATAAAATGATTTCAATAGTTTTGTATCAAAAACAAATGTTCCTGTTTTCATGTTTTTAAGCGAACCACAAATTGAAGAATAGAACTTTTAAGATTTATTGTTTACTTAAATGTTCTGTTTTTTTCAGCAAAATATAAATCAGCTAAACATTTCTTTTTCAATAAAAAAAAACAAACTAAAGTGGATGTATATATATTAAATTATAATTCCATATCATACGTAAAGTACTATTATACCCACCTGCACTACATTGTACTTACACAATGTGCTACCGCATTCTAAGTTTACATTCTAAAATCTAAGCATGTACACATCCCCCTCATCACTTATATTTTTTCACGCTTTCTTGACTTTTCAGGTGACAAAATTCTAGGGCGAAGATGAGTTTGCGTGTCGCAAGTGTTTACTTCAACAATTTCGAACTTTTCGTTTCCCATTCAGACTTCGTTTAATTTCCTCTCCAGTGTTTTGATGACACCTTCGTCTCAAAGAGCATTTCTCTCTCAGCATATATTTACGTTCTTTTCGAGAGAATGGTCGAGCTCTGTTATTGTTTTTTTTATTTGATGGATTTTTTAGCTAATGCTTTTTGATGTGTATCTTAGAAGTTCCGCTGCTGTTTTAGGCAAAATTCTTTTCCAATAACTAAAAAAAAATATGCCAACCGATTTTGGAAAATATATGGGCTAAAATGTTCAATTGATCCTTATTTAGATGATTAAGCTATTCTCGATGTGTAGCTCTCTTTCTCTAAGTGTTTCTGAAACCAGTATAAGCCATAAGATTTATGAATCATTTTAAATATTATTTAGTTGATGGCAAATTAAAAAAGTTTTTTTTTTGCATTTTAATTTAAAGTTTCTATTTTCATGTCAAAATTAGCATGATTTTCTTTTGATGACAAGTGCAGTTATAGTTGAAAATTCTATGCAAGGCCCTAAAACTTAAAAACTTATTAGTAGGCTATGGTGACTCAAACTACATTAACCGATACAGCTGAGTAAAAAAAAAATCTTGTAGGGTTGGCTACATTATTACTATTTTATTCTTGTTGTTCATTAAAATTACTAACTGAGCTTACTAATTCGTTTGAATGAAATTTGATACATTGGAATCTTATCTTTTAGAGAATTATTGCAGACGAGTTGAGCTTTAATTAAAACAAAATGTTCCGAAAAATTACATACTTTCAAAGTATCTTTACCGTTAACCAATACTGAAGAAAAAAGGTAAATTTTAGAATTGAATGAAAAATGTGAAATATTAAGTGATATAATAATCGCTTTTATTCAGATTTAGAAAGCGTTCTGCATTTTTTGGGGAGGAGGATTAAAAATTATTATTCAAAACATAAAGCCATAGTTTTCACCATTTGACAATACAATTATAATTAGTAAACTGAATTGTTGCTTTCTTCTAAACTGTGAAAAATTATTACATTATAAATAACTTTTTTTTAATTTTAAAAATGCTGTACGTCACAGGTAATAAATACCATTGTTCATTTTCCGCGATTCCAATAAAACCCTTTATATCCTTAACCTTCCGTCGCTGAGAAAAGAATCAACACGCGTTTTCGGGACAAACTATTCCATTGTTTGCTCTGCCTCTGCAAAAAGAGAAGGAATTGCCACAGGGTCGACTCCTCAAACACTCTCATGGCTTCGGCGTTACGCCCTTTATCTTTAATATATTCCGGTGGCAGCAGAAACTTAGGCGCCATTTTTGTTTGCACAGAGCAGGCACTGGAAATGGTGTAATTATTCGATTATTTTCCAATAACTAGAATAAGTATTGAATTAGTTTCTTTTTTTTTTAAACCTAATTGTTATTATATTGATTTTATTATCTTGTTAGTTTGTCAATAAGGAAGTTCACAACAATTGCACGTTAATCTATGGGTAGTTTGTACGAGTGGAAAATTTCTTCTGTAGTAAGTTTCTGCAAACTATCTATGCATCATTTTCATTTTCCGACACAAATAGTCTCACTCAAGAGTCTTCATTTGTCTTGCATTTTGTTTATTTCGATAAACTTCTGAACAAATATTGGTGAAATGGTGCCTGTACGTACATTTGGCTTAACATGAGTTAAGTAATTTTATAATAATTTCATTAATTTATATAATAAAAGATTGAAATATTGTAGTGTATAACATCTTAGATTGAAATATTGTAGTGTATAACATCTGAGATTGAAATATTGTAGTGTATAACATCTTATTTAAATTCCAACCATATTCTAGGAAGGAATCAAATAAATTAAGAGATTCTGTGAATATATCCACCCATCCGACATAGCACAAGATTTACTACACTTATACCGTGTTTACGATGGATATATAACTTAATTCCAAAGGATAGGCTGGCCAGGTTTTTATCTGAAAAAACGAAGCTTACATGCTTAAAGTTACGCCCTTAAGATGATTTTTTAAGGTTAGAAATACACCAATAATATGTGTTCTTATAAGAGAGAAATTTTTCATTATTTTTGTTCTTTTTAAAGTGACTGTCAATTGTAATTTTCGTAAAAAATACCATTTAATTACTGTCAACCAACTACAAACAAATATTATCAGTAAAACATGTATTTTGATAAAAATGCTTTTTGGATAAAAAGTGTTAAATACAATTTATAAATAATTCAATGGGGGGGGGGGATTCTGAGCCACATTTCTCCGGCTGTGTTGAATACTTCTACAAAAGTTTTTTTAATGTTAAATCTAGATAGCTAACAAGTTTCAAAAATCCTACTTTTTGAAATTGCTTCGAATATTTTGTACTAATTTATTTATTTATAATTTTAAAAAAAATATTCGAGCCAATTTCAAAAAGTGGTATTGTTTGGACCTGAAAGTCAGCTACATTTATCACAGAAAAACACCAGTTTGTAAAAATTATACAACACAGCCGGAGAAATGTGGCTTAGAAAATATTTTTTCTCCGTTGGATTAACACTGATGCACTTTGGTTTGGAGACCAGCTATCTACACTCTTTGCCAACCTATAAGTAGGGTTAATAGGAATATGCTATGGAGAAGATTCTTCCACGCATGTAAAGAGTTCCATAAATTATTTGTGATTCCACACAGAAAACATGTTTAAAACATTAATTTCGTTTAAGGTCTAACAGATTTGAATATTATTTGAGAAAATGTGGCAATTTTATAGGAATGAAAGGCGTATTTTTGTTAAATTATATTCAGGTCATTTTGTATGTAAATATTACCTTGCAAGAGTTTCCAAATGACGGACCAATCGCGCTTTTCCCTCTGCCATTTTACTCTTTGTTTTTACCAAAGTTATGTTGGCACGCACTCTCAGAAATAACACTTTCATTTTTGACGATTCATGAATCCTCAAGCCTCATTTCGCTAATTTTGAGGATTGCTTCGTCAAACTATCACGTGACTCTTGAGTAAACGCGAATCCTCACTTTTACGATCGTGGTTTGGCGATTCTGTATATTGATTTTGAGGAAACTGAATCTCATTGTTGTTGCACTCACGTGCTCAAGAATGACGAAATATTTCTTTAGATTAGACGACATTCAAATCCTCATAAAAATGACGATTCAAATTTCCTCACTTTGAGGAAACGAAAACTCGGAACATTTGCCAGTAACGGAATCGTCAAAATTAAGGAAAATTTCGTCGTTTTTGAGCATTCATTTTTTAGAGTGCGTAGTGTAGCGGGCACATTCGCCCTTAAATGAACAAAAACTGCCTTTTATTTCTCTAACATCTTCTCTGCGAGGTGTATGTGGGAGTCAACATCACATGTTTTTGCGTCGAGGGAACATTAGGACATTGGGCGGGCCTGCCATGGCTACTAGGTAAAGGTCAAGGGTGTAGAGACGCTTTTATTTTATTATTTTACATGCCTAATATCCTCTCTGTTTAATGATTCTCAACCATAAATTAAGAATAGAGTTAAGTGAAATAAGGAAAACAAGTATCCATCACCTTCAAGGATTTCTTTTGTGGTTATTTTTTTTATTATGTATTCTGCTAGAAAAAAAATATCAATGTCCAACGTTTTAGCGTAGTATATTGCTTATTTTCTACTTAGGGGACTATTGTGGAGTTGTATTTAGTGAAATTCTTTCGTAAGTAGGTAGATATTAATATTGGCTGTACAGTTTTTTAGACACATCAGAAAAAATAGGATCTAAAGCGTAAAAAAGCCTCCATTAGTGACTATTGTATATTCAAGGTTGCTTGTATGAATGTTACCTCACAGTTAGACTGGCAAAAAATATATTAATGTTAATTTTTAGATGATTGCAGTTTTGCATGTAGAAAATCATTTCGTATGTAATTGAACCATGATTATTTTGCAGAGACAGAAATTAAAACCATTCTCATCTTTATGACCTACCCTCTTAAAACAAAAGAGTGAAATCCACTCCTTTAGAAGAAGTGCATTTCCGACACTGTAAAAGAATGAAAAAGAACTCTTAAATCACTCGTAATATCCCTTAATCGCTCCTAATCGCCTTAAAATCATTTGTTTGTTTTTAAGATTGTTGGAGATTTAACGAAACAAAAGAGTGAAATCCACTTCTACAGGGGAAGTGCATTTTCGACACCGAAAGGAGTGAAAATTAACTCAGACTGAGTAAAAATCGCTCGTTTGTTCTTAGAGTGTACAGAAACTCGAACGCTATGTACTTGAATCGTTAAAAAAACCTATAAAATTTAATACTAAGTTTGAAATACTATTTTGTGTTAGCAATTATACAAGTTTCTACACATTTGCTAAATGTTTTAAATATCTCGGTTTAAACCGGAATATCATTATATAGTCAACTGAAATACACGAATTGTACTTAAAAAAAATTCAATACCCAGCTTGTACTTAGGAACAAAATTTTGCCCAAATTTAATATCCTCATCCATCATATTCTAATCAATATACAAATACAAAAACTTCTTGCTCATTACTTGTTTCTGAATTTTCCACACGGCCATTAACTAGCATATAAATTCGTGTTTGTTCTTGCCAAAGTTCTAATTAATAATAACTTTCTCACTACGCATTCAAAGCGGAAATTAAAGGAAATAACCATTTCCACAACGAAATAACTTTTTCCCGCCAAATCACCCTCGTTTAGCTCCTCGTAAAACCAATCATTAAAAAGAAAAAAAAACAGCGCTATGCAAATCTGAAGACAAAAGTTGCACCTTCCAATTATGTTCCTTTTATTTCTTGTCACGATTATTCAAAACAAGTTGGAAAGTAGCACGTGATCTGATTTGCGTAAGCTGCTAAGTTTGTTGAATATTTTCGTCCATGGAATATTTTTCCACCTTTACTACGCACGTAGTGTAGTGGTATTCTGAATAGGAGAAATTCATTCAGGTGCGAAGCCGCTTTTTAGTGGTGAATTCTAAAAAAAAAATGTATCCTTGACATTGATATTGAATTTCGTACAGAGGTTACAATTGCGTAACATCAAAAGCTGGAATGACCTGAAAGAACTTCCAATGAAATGACACACCTGATGTTGTTTTGGTTAGTCTATAACTGTGCGTGGAAAAGTGAAGCTTCTGTCAACGTTAACTTAATAGGAGAAGTGTCACTCTGCAGTGCGCTGTACAGTGCGATATGTGCATTTTCACTAAATTTATGCATTATAGGAGTGTTTGCGCATCAAATTATAACGTAAAGCTGGTTATGCTTCGATTTATTTTTATACGAATTCATTGTTATTCAAAGAGGAGAAATGAGTTAACCTCTTAACGGTCATATTAGCATATTTTGTTTAAATTTTATTTTACTATTTTATAATGCTGCTCTATGTAGGCCATTAGCGTTTTGTTTGATAATTTATCATTTCGTACATGATGGATGTACTAGCTGTAAAACTCACGTTCCCCAAAGTATATGACTCATAAGTAGGATACGGTCCGTTCATTGGCGACATTGATAATGGTTGGTTCAATTGGACGAAGTGGCTAAGGAGGGAAAGACTGGAACCTATATCTTAGTCATACTTTAGAGAACGCGGGCTTTGCATCTCCATATTTTATATTGTATTCTAAATTCTACAAAAGCAAAACAGCTCCCTTCTTACTATTTGTTATAGTTTCGTTTGACTACTTAAAGGTGAATAATAATCAAATAAGGTTTTATTTTATTATTGTATAATTCTCTTATTTATGCATAAAAGGAAATTGGGAACACTAAAATATCTTATTTTGAAATAAAAGGGAAAACTACTTGCATTTGTTTTATTTGACCATTTTAAGTAAACTTTCAGAATGACAAAGCATTCTAAAAATATTTATAAAGCATACTCTAATTTAACAAAGCAATTTTTTTTGCTTCTGAAATTCTTCGTATGATGCAGACATATCTTCTACAATTTTTGTTACACCATTACATTTGCAACCACTTATTTCTTATAGAGAGCATTTTGAAATGGCATTGATGCCATTACAAAATGGTAATGTGTTAAATTCGGATTGCGAATGCAGATTCTTAAAACTCTTTGACAAATTTCGTAGCTGTTGGGCGTTTCAAGGTTGACAAATGACAACTTTATTTCCTTTGAAAAATTATAAGCTTTCGAAATATAATCCTTATAAACAGTTCTTACTCCACATTACACAATAATCTGTACCATAAATTTACCCGCCAACAGCAAAAGACGACATTTTTTACGCATCTAGAGCCCACCATAGCCAATAGCTGTTTGAACATAAAAACACCTACCTACCATTTTATTGCGGGGGTAATTTTGACATATTCTTGACAATTCTGCTTCAGACGCGAGTTTTACATTCGATTTCCATTCTGGGGAATGTCTTTACTGACGCACACAATACAAACATTCCACGAAAAAAAATCACAAGAAATTCCTTCTCACGCATTGGACTTTTCTTGTATTGTTTTGAAAGGGCGCTAAAATTGCCTTCCAAGATAAAACCAAATAAAACATTTCTTAGATGCTATTCAAAGTATATCAAATGCCAGACACGATTTTTAGATCAACTCTTTATAAAACTTCAGTTCTTTTAATTCAATTGTCCGGTTAAAAAAGTAATGGTGGCTAAAATTTTCTTTTTACAGTTGAATAAGAAGGAAGAAAAACGTATCTTCCATTTGTAATGTAGGGTAGGGTAGGTGTATATATTCCGGCTTGTGTGCTTGATCCCGCTTGAGCTTTCGTCAAGTAAGACAGTTACATGAAGAACATTTACTGTCACAGAGAAGGGGAAAAATACAAAAAAAAAATCATTTTACTATCTATCAATTTATATGAATATGACTTAAGTTTACATGCTCAAATGTAATGTGGGAAGTAATAAAGTTTTTATTATTATTTTTAGGATACATATAAATTTGTTAGTACGTCAGCTATGTTTATTCCTAAAAAAAAAGTAATTTGTGTTTTAGATAATATGTAATTTTAAGGGATATATTTTCACAAATGGATATTTATTGTACTAACAAAATGTGGGCAATTTGATGCACCCAAGTTTTTAATTAAAAAAATATATATATGAACTAAAAATCTTTACATAAAATGGGTCTGATAAAATAATCAAAAAGACCGGATAGTGAATAATTGAAAAAAAAACGTTGAAAGGAACAATTGGAAATATTAAATGCACCTTTAACTCTTACTTTATTATCGTCTTATAATTGAGAAGTAAACGTAGATAGATAAGTTCTAATGAAAACTGGTCGGTCTTATAATCTGATTTAATGTAGGAATTCATTCCTTTTGTATATCTACGAACTAAACTTATTTAATTACTTGTAAAAATGAGGAAGTAGTCAAACTCAATTCAAATAAGATTCTATCAGATTTTATCTAAGTTTTTCTGGTAATTAATTTCCTCTCTCATTTGAAGAAGAACTATTTAAAGTTTTTTCTATCTAATCATACGTTATTTTTATTGTTTGTTCTAAAACTGCATTAAAAAATACTTTTCACGTACATTGTACTGAATATTTTACAATTTTACGTCACGATTAATAAAACATTATAAATTTAATTCAAAAGGACTATCTTTTAAAATATGTTTTTAACTTGTGTAATTATATATATAAAATAACATATTACAATACTAAATTCAAATGTTGGCTTTTGTCAAATTAAAATCTAATCTTTCATAAAGCATTATGCATTCTTCAATATCATGTCCCATTACGAATTGTGGTATGGTACTTAACTAATTAAAACATATGATTTATTAATGTTTCATCGTGGACTGGCCTTTAATTTATTTAGTTTTTAATGGCTTTCCACTTTTACCCAAAGCATTCTTTAAAAGAAAATATTGCTCAAATATGTATAAAAGATTATTAATCTTTATCCTTAAATGCTAAAAATTTAATATTTTCCCTGAAATTAATAATTCTTCCAAGAAATAAAGTGTCTTAATCTCAGTAAGAAAATTTCTTTTAAGTATGATTAGGGTCCAGTTTGATCAATTAATGTTTTATGTTTAATATTATAATGTTTTAATGTTATAATGTTTTATCGTGGGCTGGCTTTTAATTTATTTAGTTTTTGATGGCCTTCCACTTTTACCCAACGAATTCTTTTTAATATTTTCCCTGAAATTATTAATTTTCTCCCAAGAAATAAAGTGCCTTAATCTCAGTAAGAAAATTTCTTTTAAGTGTGATTAGGGTCCAGTTTCCCAAAAAAAAGCAGTTTTATTGCTCTAGACTGATTGACACCATTTAAGAAAAAGCGCAATTAAGAGGAATTTGGGTAAAGCAGACTTGGGGACTTTTTATTTTTATGCCTCGTTAAAAAAAACTGGATACCGTAGGAAACTTTTAGAATGTTTTTCTTGCTTTAGGTGAAGGCTCCATCGCAGAGCATAAAATTAGTTATTTTATGTGCGGTAAATTACAGTTTAGCCTTGGCTTATCAGATACCATTACTTTTTGTCGTTTTAGTGTTCACTTAATCGTAGACATTTTGCCAAGGATACTCAATAAACGTTAATTAAAAGTAAGAGAGTACGGGTAAAAAAGTGCACGGATCAATCATAACATTTAAAATCTGAACATCAAATCTGTGGGGTTTTTTTATGTATGATATATGTATGTATGATATTTTTTTTACAGTATGATCACTCCACTTGTGCATTTAATTCAACTTAATTACACTCTTAAAACAAAAGAGTGAAATCCACTATAATAGGCGAAGTGAATTTTCGACATTGGAAAGGAGTGAATATTAACTCATACTGAGTTAAAATCGCTCGTTTGGAGTGATCCTGTCGGAGGTTTAACACAAAAAGGATCCACTCCTATAGGAGAAGTGCATTTTCAAGACTGGAGGTGTGAAAATTAACTCAGACTGAGTTAAAATCGCTCGTTTGTTTTAAGAGTGTAAGTTTCAAAAGTTTTTCTAATTTCAAGTTAATATCGATATTGTTTTCTGTAAATTAATTTTTAAGGTAGTTTAGAAAATTATGACTTATGACTTTCTTGGTGGGGGGCAAGTTCGCCGAACACTGCGACCTTAGGTCTATTGTATTCAACCCCAGAAATGACACAATCACAAGAGACACACAAAGAAAGAAACGACACAAACACTTAGACAAATAACAACATTTATTGACGGTCACAAACATCCATGCCATGACCGGGACTCGAACCCGAGCCCACCAGCTCCAAGGGCTAACACGTGATCCATTGCGCCAGCGGGCGGCCTTAATTTTTAAGGCAGTTTAGAAAATTAAAATTCAGAATAAGAAACAAATAGAATTGAAAAAAAAAATACTAATTTGGATTTAAAAAATATTTTTCTGCGTTATATTATAAAAAGAAGTTTCATATGCCATTCAAAACAAAGATATAAAATTAAAAATAAAATAGATCCATCTGTGTATTTTTAATGTACTCTTTACATTAGCCTATTCCAGATAATATCTCTATCGACTTTTATGATTCGTTATTAGTGCTTGTATTAAAACTTTTTGTCGACAATAGAGGTTTTTTTTTTCATAATCCATTTCAATTTTGATTACTATAATGGCTTATAAGCTTACGTTGTCTTATTTCCTTGCTGAAAAAATTAATGATCTCATTAAAAAGAACGATTCATTAGAGTCTTGAAAAGCTCTATTGTTTGAGTACTCATTTGGATATTTTTTTTTTAATATACATAAAATACTTTGTTTCGTAATTAAGAATTAATAAGGCTTACTGAAAAATAAATATGTGTAAAGCTAAGAAATTCCCTGTACATAACATAAATGTTTAATAAAAAACAATTTTATAACTTCTCATTGCCTTAAAATTTGCTGATTTCAAAGGGCTTAGCAAAATGCTTAGCCTCGGGCTTATATTTTTGAAAATGGAGGGAATAATACAAAAAAAAAACCTTCTGTTTGAAGTTTAGATGAGGGTTTAGACAACGAAAGGGTCTTAAACTTCAATTTGAAAATAGGTTAATCCTTTGTAATAAATATAATAATAAATGCATTTTATTTTACATAATTCTCCGAGCGAATCTTTAACTTCGATATTTACCAAGAATTTAAATTACTTTTATTTACAAAAGTTTGCAGTTCTCCTTGAAAAAATGCTCTCCCGTTGTCAGTGTTTATTGGTTAATGTATTCTTTTTATTTCAGTCGAGCAAAAAGTCCTCAAAAAGTCACTGTTAACTTAATCTCGAAAAAAATAATGCGAATTTAAAGATTGTTGTGTTTTTTGTAGTTATTTTACTGCTCATTTTTTCAATGTTCATCAAGTTTCCGCCTACATAGATTCTACATATGCTTTTGTGCTAACTAATAACCTTTAAAAATGTGCATGCGGTATTTTGTATGTAGGGTAGGGTATTTTACATACATATTCCGACTTGTGTGCTTGCTCAGTTAGCCGCTTATAAGTCTTCGTCAAGTAAGACAGACACAGAAAGAGTTTTTACTGTCACAAAGAGAGGAAAATACACCCAGGGCGAAGGCGGGAATCGAACCCGCGCCCGTTACAGCACGCAGACTGCTGGCCTACGATGCTTACCACTCGGCCATCCGGGCCCCTTTTGTATGTACATGTATGTATAAAGGTTCAAACGGACTATTCACTCCATTCACTTACATAATTCTGCTCTACTGTGAGTACTGTTTCTATAATCCCGAGACAGCAATTCCATTTATACCATGCATCATTACATATATATTTAGGAACCACAACGAAATAGTCACATTTTCCTCAGTTTCCAACATTTCTTCCCCCGAAAATCTGCCGTTTCCTCTGCATACCTTGTTTGATGTGCTTGCGTTTTCGTAATAAACATTTGGCGTTATGCGTTGGTGTTGAAGGACACAGGTATGTACAAGTAACAAGTGTAAGAAGAGTTTTCATTGTTGTGGTTCAGCATACCGCAGACCGGGCGTTATTCGCATCTGACATGATAACAGTGAAAATCCGAACCCAAACGACTGCTCGTTCATGGCTTCAAATATATCATTGCAAGTCATATAAAAAAATACCTAATTTGTGTATTTGGTACTGATACTATCTTCTGAGTTCTGAGGTAGAGCATCTTAAATGTAAACATTGAAAGCTAAAAGAATCAATTTCTATTCTGATTTCCTTTCGCTATCCTGGCGTCGTTTTCTAAATGGTTGACTTTGGGAGAATCATAAAGAAATTCTATTTTTTAGAAAAAACACGCGTTTTATTCTATTTTTTTTAAAAAAGGGAGTACAACTTTCGTTGGAGTAAGACTTACAGTTTTGCTATGAGTGATTGATTGCTTTTATTGTTAAAAAGGCACAGCCTTGCATAAACTGGAGTATGTTGGTGCTTATCATGCATTTGCTTGCTTTGGCTGGGGCTGGGGAGCCCAGTCGGTTAGGCGCTCGTCTAGCATGCGAAAGGTCCCTGGTTCGGGTCCATGCATCGCCAAAATAACTGCCAACCTATAAATGGTCCGTGCAGCTAAAAATGTCCGACGAACAATACCCCGTGTAAGGGAGTGCACGTTAAATAGCATTCAAAGTCCTAACGCTGCGTACGATGTCGCCCTTAACTGTTGCGTTGGGTGCCTAATCAGGTGTTGGCTCGACACTTGACTGTGGTTCTAAAATACGACGCCCGCCGCCAATAGCCCTCGTGTAGCTCCAGTGCGACGATAATTCAACAATAACTTAACTTGCTTTGGCTACTCAATTTTTCTCCTATCGACTTCGTTATTTGAAAATTTGTATTTTCTATTATATCTATTTTGTAGTTTGGGTTACGAATGCTATGAAATGGGGTTGCTTTCATGCGACCACATCTGGGGTTCCTTTAGAAGTAGACCGGGATATTCAAGTTCCGACTGTAGTGCATCATTTTATCAGACGGAATGGTTCATGCATTGAACTTAAAAATGATGAATAAAATTGAATCGTGGTGAAATGTTTATCTATTTAATGTAATTTCACATGCAAATATCAAGAAAGCTATATTTAGAAACTGAAGTAATTCACTTTAACTCATAACAATTTAGGGTAAACAATCAAATAAAAATGGCCTCTTCAAATGTGTCAGCATTACCATTTACGAGAAGATAATATACCGATAAAAATAAAGTAATAATAACTTTTCTTAATAATAATAAACTCCTAACCACAAGAAGCGTAAAATAACAGTTATCCAACCACACGTCACCCCTTTTTTAGGAAAAGAATGAAACGACATAATCACACTGTTTTACACTTCCTAGAAAAGTACATCGGAGTTATACTAAGAAAAAATAGGTTATCGCGGTGCAGGGTTGTACCACGTACCTAATCCATCACTCGTTTTGGTCATTGGCATAATCCGTGTGTTTTGGAATTACATATTAATCATTTCTCCCGATAGGAGGAGGACCTTTTTGCTGTTTTGTGTCGAAATTTTTTTTTATATGGATATTGAGCTATTTTAGAGAATGGGGCTGATTTCTTTGCTTTTATTATGGAAGTTTCCTGGTAATTGTGCTTAGTTAGCAACTGGTTGCTTGGTTGGTAGACATATATTTTCAGGCTTGTGTGCTTGGTTAGAAACCAGCTTATAATTCTTCGTCAAGTAATGTAGACACCACAACACACTCACAGACTTGACAAATGCGGCCATCTAACGCACGCCACCTCCGTAGTTTAGACATGTCCATGAAGGGGAGGGAAATAGTCTCCAGGAACCTGTACCCGTGTGGAAACTGCGCAATGACCGCCCACAGGACTTTCGAACTCAACAGATTTCACGAGCACGTACTCCGCATAAACTCGGGGGATCTTCAGTGGTGCCGAGACTCGATCGCGGGACCTTCTGATCATGAGATCGAGATCATTACCGCAAGGCTCCCCCCAGCTTCTCGTTTCAGGTTTAACATTCGTGCATTTGACAGTGGTTATAGATCTTGGTTGCCGGGTTTTATGATTTGAAACAAAGCAAAAAACATAACAATCATTTTGAACAAATCACGCCTTTTAGTAGCTATTACAGTTCGCTTGACTACGTCCACACTGTCCCTATAAAAATTATGATATATTCACCACCAAATTTTTTGCATTTCGAATCTTTGGGCCTTAACATAATCTCTGGAAAAAGTTTTTTCTTCTTTGTTTTTCGCATTCGAATAAAAAACGAGTTATTTAATTATGACTTGTTGCGACTATAATCATGCACATGCTAGGACTGAAGTTGTATATACGGTGAGGTGAGTAAGTGGAGATAGTGATTCTTCAGTTAGGGTCCTCATATATAGTTTCTACTATATTCTGCATGTTGTATTCGCTTATAACGACAAAACCTATGATATTATTAAAACAATATCATAGCAAAATAATAAAAATTCTAATGATAAATAAAAAATGCTCAAGTACAAACCCTGTCTTCCCAAACTATGAAGAGAAAAGCAGTAACGCTTTTTTCCAGCAGTTACTTTTTGGAAGGGAGGATCAGGGAAAGTGAATTCTAAACCCTATAATATTCGGAAGAAGAAAAATATTGTGTGCGACCGTTCTACATTACCTCCCCCCCCCCCTCTAACCACAAAAAAAGAAAAAAAAACCAAGCATGAACTAGGCGGGAGCAGACAGTTTATTCTCACTACCTGCCCCCAT